>CM014274.1:67562671-67582521 GCA_004135705.1 Alloteropsis semialata
TTTGGGTAACATGATCTGTTTCTTAATATTGTTGAGAAGAAGAGCAAATGTTGTTTCTCCAGTATCCAATTTTGATGAAATGTTACCTGAAGGATCACCACTTGATACTGCTGCTAGATCAACACATAAAGAGACTGACAGTGTCTTGTTGACAAAGAACACACCAACAACTAAAATGGATAGCATCTGCTCTCCAGTTGTGGTGCTAGAAAATGAAGGTTCAGCTGCAACTGAAAGCAAGCCCAACAAGAAACTATGCATGTAACATCTGGAATTTTGATGGTTTATTGCAAGTATGCGACAGTGAACCAATACTCAAGCTTTGTACATTAGGTCACTGGGCACTGGATAACTTAGAATTTGTGACACCCTTCTGTTAAATACAATAATTTGCCTTGATAAAATCTCTCTTTATTTCATTTTGCAAATTTCAGCTGTTATACAGCTTGACTTAACTGAATCAGAAGTTCAGAAAGGCAAAAATCAAATATCCCAAGTATGGCCAGCAACGTAACCACAAATGGGCTACGAGTGAAGTGCACTGGCCAAGCGCGGCAAGGCCGCGTGGTCTTTCTAGTTTACTCTTTATTTTGGATAAGTAGCGATACTCCACAAAACGACGGTATTCAAATTTCAAAATTTCAAAGAATTTTCTCCTGAACAGTCTATTTATTTTGAAATATGTTTCAAGTACAATGCTATTTAGAATCAATATAACTAAATAAGATCTCATATGTATATTTTATTTTTTTAAAAAAGTCAACATTTCTAATAAACTATTTCAACATTTTTAATATAGTATTTCAACATTTAAGTAAAAGTATTAGACTAGATTGTCTAAACTGTTGAGCTAGTTTGAATAAACATTGGATCTAGTAGAGGCAAAGTCAAATAAATTGCCTTTTCAAAATGTTGGGTTAGGTTTCCGGACCTGTTGAACAAAGGCTTTTAGAATATTGAATGTGGTAATAATGATTAATTAACTACAAGGTTTATAATTCAAACATTCTATTTTAACAATTTGATATTCTATTTCAACATTTTTCATGCAAAAAAGAAACTTTTCAAAATCCTCAAATTGGTTTTAAAAATATGGTCTCTTAAGAGAATGGTTATAAATATAAACAATTAAACTCAAGGTTAAGAAAAAATAAAAAAAATATTGAACAGTCTATGTACCATTCTTTCTCTGGTGTGTTGCTGTGCTTGGGCATTTTTTTTGTTTTGTTAATGGATCAATTGTGATTGAAGGAATAAGTTGAAGATGCCCTACTGCCCTAGCTAGCACTCGCCACTACGTACGTAGTATCTTCGACCCATGCTTGATACCATAATGGACCGTTGGTCAAAACAATTTCCACCAAAACATATCCACAACGGATCATGAATTCATGATACATCAAATGTTAAATAGAAAAATAATAAACTAATAATTCAACAAAATTTTAGTATTAATACTCACAAATCAATAATAAATAGAAAATCACCAAAAAGTTTAGTATTAATAATCAATAACAAAAGAGCTTTTGGTGCTAATGGATGCCATAACTTACATTGTTTCCAGCTAGTGTATGCACACTTTTTCTTTATTTTGCATGATGCCTCCCTTTTCGAGGTTAGCTGCTTTGAGCCCATTTAGCATTTTGAGTGAGACACGTTAAAGACACCCAAGCAATACAAGACTAATAATAGGATAAAGTCCATTTTGCCTCCCTCAACTATGCCCAAAGTCCACCTTTCCTCCCTAAACTCTAAACCGAATAACCCAGCTCCCGATACTTTCAAAACCGTTCGCTTAACCTTCCAGCTCCGCTTATAAACCGGTTTTCAAAGAGGTTTTGTCTTTTCCATTAAAATAAATTTAGTAAATATCTAACGACGTTATTAAACCATAAAAAATATCCCTAAGCTTCTAAAAATTCTGAGAAAAATCATAGATATAGATTGAGACTTGATAAACCCAAATAACATATTTAGGTCTCAGGAAAAAAATATATAGAATCTTCAAATGATTATATTTAGCTCAAAGAAAATAATAAAAATATCCAAAAACATTTTGAAAACTACCACAATATTCTAATTCTTGTCTAAAACAATTTAGGAACTTTTCATAATATAATATGAGATGTTACCACCATAAATGCAATATATATTAACATTAAATGCATTTATACTGAATGTATTCATGCTAGCTTCATCTCATGTTTTTATTGCGGAAAGTATTCAAGATGCAATTAGACATAGATTAGAGTATTTCAATATTATTTTATTTTATAGTTTTCCATTTTTTAGAACTAAATCTAAATTCTAGAAGATTTTATTGATATTTTCACTAGTTTCAATATATTTTATTTGGGTCTATTGTATCCAAATCCATCTCTAGGATTTTTCTCAGATTTTTAGAAGCTTTGGGATATTTTTGTGGTTTAATAACCACATTAGATATTTACTAGATTTATTTATAATTAGAAAAGAATTATAATTTTTAGACATGAATTAGAATATTTTGGTAGTTTTCCAATTTTACAATATTATAATACTTGGGCTAAATATAATTTTTGGAACATTCTACATATATTTTCATGAGATCTAAATATGTTATTTGGGTTTATCATGTCTCAATCTATCTCTATGATTTTTCTCAGAATTTCTAGAAGCTTAGGGATATTTTTTGTGGTTTAATAATCTCATTAGGTATCTACTAGATTTATTTTGAATAGTAATAGTAACAACAAAGATAAATAGTAACCAAAAATTACAGTATGAAAACAACCAGTAACAACAAAGATAAATAGTAACCAAAAATTACAGTATGAAAGCAATCTCTTGTTCTGGATTTGTTAATTAGCAGACAGTAAAGTAGTGAGATATGCAGAATTTAGATATACAAATAGGCAACTGTTAGTAATATAACATTGCATTTTGTTTGCACCTTGTCTGTATAAGGATCAACTTCTTTGAGATCAAACAGAGTCTTCACTTTGGAGTTCTAGTTTTTGAATCGGTATGACTCCATAGGGCAAGCTGTTAGTATGATGCAATATATTTGCCATAAGCATGCAGTTTAAGAAATGCTAGGTGTATTAAAGAAAGGAGATTAAAAGCATACCCTCTCTGAAATGTCCTTATTGCTGGTATATCATTTTCATTTATGTACCAGCGACAAGCTACACCTTCATTAAAGTGCCCACAAATATTGCAATGACGTGATGGTTCTGACCAACCTCAAAGACGTCCTCTGCATTGAATTTGAGAGCCCTTTGTCCTGATAAGGATAAGTCAACTGTGATTCCCTTGCATATTGATTAGAAAAATATGAGCATTAAGGTAACAGTTAAGAATAAAGCCATCTTTTCAAAAATGCATAAACTTTGTAGTTTGAAATCATACTTATGATTCTGAAGTTTTATGACTACACATCATGAGATCCCCAGATGTGTTGCGCACAATGGCTGTGTTTGAAACAATTGTAATTTTCCCAAGCACATCTATATTGACAGTATAGGAAATTAGGTAATTTGTATTGGAATATTTGAATATTATGTATGATTTGTTAGAATAAATATTGTTACCTAGGAAACGATCTGCCCTTCTGGCATATTGTGGTAGCAGTTCAATTGGAGTTAATGAAAACACATATTTGGGAAAACTTGTGTCATCACTTTTTACTTCAAATATCTGTGTTCTTTTGCTGAACTTTAGCATGTAAGGGGCATCTACCACTTTGTAGCCAGGTTTAGTATTTTCAACAATTGGCTTGCTTACATAGAGAATTTTGCCTTCCTGTAGGTGCTCCTTATATTGAGGAGGTATGTCTTTTGTTACCTCACAGTACAATGCATAACCCTATAGTTTTTAACATTGGAAGAAAAATGTAGACATCAAACAAAAACTGCAGTTGTAAATGATGATATCAAATTTAGTAAACGTATAAGCTCTTATACCTTCTGATCAATGAGCACATGTCGAAATGGAGCAGATCATTATGTTCACCCTTGCCTCTGTATTCCCAGATTCTTGACACTCTAACATGAATATTGTATAGAGTGTTTATAGGTCACAGCTCTGACAGTGGAGTGATCTGACTCTCATTGTTACTGGAACAATGCAATGGAACCTGCAAGTTAAAAACCAGAAGCAAATAGAAGCAAAGAATATAGTAAGGTAAATGACATAACTTATAACAGAGGCATCAAATATTTTGAGCACATATTTATGCTATTTGTTTAGTCCAGATCAAATATTTCTTTATACACAATGTTTGTTTTTCTATTTCCACATGTTCCGTCTTCATTTTCAATTAGCATTTTAAGCCCTTTTCTATCTTTTACTCGAGAGAAAGCAACTTATAGTTGCCCGTGCGTGAATACTGGCTTCCTTAGATACACTCCTACATTTGTTAGTGTCTGTCCCTGGCTTTTGTTTATTGTCATAGAGTAGCACACTTTTATTGGAAATTGTCGATGGCTTAAAACAAATGGCCAACGACATCCCTGTGTAGTTAGGTTTATTCTAGGTATGTACACTTTTTCTCTGATACATATTCCTGTTATAATAACAGCCTCGATCACATTGTGTCCAAGATTTGTTACTATTAATCGTGTTCCACTGCATAGTCCTATGTTTTGGTTAAGATTTCATAGTAGCATAACTGGCACTCCTATTTTCAATTTCAGTTTATGTGCAGGAAAATTGTTTGTGCTGAGGCTATTTAAATATTCAATAGGATATAATATGTCAGTATCATTGCAAGTATCTATACATGTAGATATTGAATCTGCACTGTAATACTCTATCTCATTCCCATGTAGATATTGAAAATATTGGGTTCTTTAGTGAGAACAACTTTTATTATGCCATGAAATGCATTTTTTGGTCATTATTTAATTATTGATATAACTGGTCTGATTCCTTGTGTAGCGTGTCACAATCATAACTAAGTTCTTCCTCAATTAACTTATTGTTTCCATCAATATGGTATTGTGCTGATTTGTGAGGAAGGTTATAATTGTACATATAAATTCCATTTTTGGAAAAGATCTCTTCAAGCTCTTCTAGTAGCAAATCTTGTAGCTCGGTATCTGCTGGATTATATATAATTGGATGATATTTTTTAATTAGTTGCCATTCAATATCATCAGTAACTTTTCTCCAGTTGTGCTCATAAAATTTCCGTTCATCTTGCAAGTTATAATATAACACCATGGTGAAAAATAGGTATCTCAATTGTGCAGCAGTTGCCCAATTAGCGGCTTTGCTAAATGTATCATACCATTCTTTATCATCCTTTAGTAGTACGTGTGCTGCACATGCTACTTTGAATGTTGGATACACTGTTCCATTATATGTCCTTATATCTTTGAAGTCCTTAGCTCCTCTAACTATCATTAATAACATCCGTAGGTAAAAACGTTCTCCTTCTATAGGGTTCACACAGTATAATCTACCAATCTTAAAACTGCGTTGTCTCTTTGTCCATTTTCTATTTTTTCATCCCATGCCCACTCTTGTGGAAATTCACAATATGTTAGTTTCCTTGCATCTTCATGCAACTTATTTGCTTCAAACCATTCTATTAATTTTGTTTTTGAAACTTTGGATCTTTAGCAATTGATTTTAATTTTGTCCCTTTACGCAAACATACTATGTTTTGTAGCGGAAGATGTACATGTCGTGTTTCAACTGGTGGCCAATGATGTCATATTCTAATAATCTCCAAAGTGCATCTTGTTCACATATATATCGACAATCTAGGTATTCTTTAATCTCATATTGTCGCTAGGTTGTTCAATTGAACTTCCTTGTTCTCCTTTTCGTATGCGTTGAAACATGCCCGATGCTTGGTCTGGTCCTTTATTTACATATTTGCATAGATATTTAAGCAGTTTGCTTTTATTGACATATTCTACATTTATATGCGCTTGATATTTTTTAAGCAGTTTCATATTGTGTGCAACAACCCATCTATTATCTAAGTTATGATTTTCTTTTCATATATAGATGTTATTTTGTCTTCTTCGATATAGAGTGAATCCATTATAAGTAAAAGTTGTCTCTTCGATAAAATCTTTTGGGTAAAACTTTGAGCATTTTCCCTTTTTCATACAAGGACATTTTTCATTTTTTTCACCACATGGTCTATGTAGCATATGTTCACATATGAGTACATAACCAAGAGGATCATCTTTTGGATCGGGAATTTCAGCTGATATCCATGAGTTAATCGCTTTTGCGTTAATGATGAAATTTTTTGATCTATCCATATTATTTTGTGAACATGGGGCAATCCTCTTTTTTGGAATTCTATTGAGTATAATATGGCCAAAATTAGTCCAAATAAATGGCAAGGCCAAATATCTTCTATTAATTCTTGTAGTTTAATATGAAACACTCGCACTAAAATATCTGGTCTATCGCTGGGTTGTTCACCACATTTTCTTGTACAAACTATTTCTTGCCATTTTGGATTACATGTAAATGTTTTAAAGAGGTCAGGGGGTCCATATACATGGCAAATAGCAATCCCATCACGATAATTTTGTACAACATATCGTTTGCATCATGTGTGGCTCGAAGGGAGCAAAGTTTTTTTCCCTATTTGATCGCTTTCAGTAAGTCCTTTTTCCATGGCATCAAAAACTCCTTGCAAATATTCACACCTTAATTTGTTTTGGTTTCTTGCTATATATGCCAATCTATCTTCATCTTCCATTGCCCTAGCGTCTACTATAGCTTGTTTCGAGAGTCTACCATAGCACAAAAATTGATTAGGTTGATTTGGTCTGTAGTGAACTTGGTATTTGTAATATTCATGCATTGTCATGATATTTCCTTTTGTAGGCTTACTATGGGAGGTTTTGTTTTCATGATATGGTATGCCAAGCTGGAATCCTCTTTCTCCATAGGGGAAGAGCAATGGATATTGCAAAGCCATGTACGCTAGATGGAAAATGGTTATACGTTGAAGACCCTTTGCTTTTACTGCTTATGATAATATCTCTCTAAATTTAGGTCACCAACTATTACATTGCTAAATCTTTGGGGTGTGGCATTTCATATTGTACTGCATCACCTTTGTCAGCACCTAAAATACATATGCTTATATCTATGCCTTTGTGTTGTTCTAGCAAGTCACGGGCATGGCGAAATATTTTTACTAATGGGTTACATTCATCAAGCATATTTTTAAGCATATCTATGTCTTGAGGGTTCTCTTTGTGTAGCGCTTTTATTCTATTTTCGATCTCATTTTTTGTGTCAAAAATATATAGCTCAGAATATTGGGTTGCTTGACCATTTTCTTTTTGAGCCTCTTTCTTTATCTGCATGCTCTTTATTTTTGGCCATTCTTCTTTTTCCAAGGCATGCTATTTTTTCTTGCCTAATCATTTTAGAGTATGGTTGGACGTCTATATAAGCAATGTGATGATCTTTTCATTTTGTACGGGCCATATCTATACGCTGACTATATATTAGTATTTATATTTTTCTACACAATTATGTACTTTCTATTGCTATTAATATATTAAAACATATGTATATAAATATATCTGTATATATATATGTATATAAAAATAATAATACAAAGTTGTCTACACACGCAGATATAGCTTATTAGTATATGTAATATGTATCCTTTTAAAAGATTAATTTAATCTGAAAATTGAATAAAAGTGTTTGCAACATAAAAGTTAGTAATTGCTGATACAATTGGAAAATCAAATTTGAATAGTAATAGTAAGAACAAAGATAAATAGTAACTAAATATTACAGTATGAAAACAACCAGTAATACATCACAGCAGTTGTAAATAATTAGAACATTCTGAGAAGTATATTTGGTACTCCACAAATATTAGTTCAGATTCCCCTATATGTTGTTTAGCTAAGTTCAAGGCACCCATTACTTTTTTGGTGCAAGAAGATTCTATGTAAGTTCAAGTCTATTATCCCATAACCATAGATCATCTATAGCCTTGGATTGCTCCTAATGCTATCAGTTCTGTTTCATCATTGATATCACTAAAAATGACCTTCCACAAAATTTTGATGGTCTACTTTGATTACTCCCTGTGTATGGAAATTTATTTCAGGACTGCCATTTTGTTCCCGTATTTATTGTACTCTGTCAGAAATGTTGCATATTTAATACTATTTGAAATCAAATTAAGTTGTAACAAATTGATGAAGGAAATATGTATAGCTGACATTGTATAAATTGCAGGTACAACATAACATGCCTAATATGATGTATGAATGTGATATCAGTTATTGTTTAAATTACATACTTGTTGTTTACTATTATTTCTTTTAAACTTGGATCGGTTGTTCTTCTGGTTTCCTAAAAGTACAAGGCAAATGTGAGATAAGTATGCATTATAATTATTTATGTGCGTAAATCAAATCACAGGAATCACTATATCTTTTTACAGTTAAGTGAACAATTGGATTGGAAAATAGAGTAGTTGGTAAACAGTAGGACTCCAGCTATGATTTTACATGTAGTTGTAAGATATTTGACCTAAAAAGAACAAGTATAGGATAGTAAGACATGTAGTTGTAGGCAATAATGTTATTCGCAAAAATATGCTATCAGAATCCAAAGATACAAAGCAGAGATGGGCTTGGAGCACTACATTTTCAAGAGCTGCATGCGAGGCTAAGAAATTATTTATCAACTGCATTGACATAAGACCTCAAAATTGATGTTTTCCATATCTGTCCTATCACTACAGAAAATTAAGTATAATAAAATGAAGTAACAAAGTTATTATTTTCATGGCTGAGTGGGTTTTACTCTTATCTGTAAGACTAAGCAAATTGATAATTTGCTCACACCATACAACATTCAGCCAATCTCTCTCTTTTCTTTTCTCTTGTTGTGTGGACAGAACTATACTATCAATGTCAGCCAGTTATCCCCATCATAGGGTTCATCCAAGAGAACAATAGGAAAGAGATTCACTATCAAGTATCATATTTCATAGATTGTACACATGAGATTACTACTTAACTTGTGATGAATGATTCTGTAATTAGAGCACCAAATCCAAAATATTCAACAAAATGCTCTCATAGGTTGGTTGATCAGTTTTTTCATAAGTTGTATTCCTTTTAAACACATACATTACTATAGTCCACATTACTATGGTCCAAATAGGTTTTCAAGGCCACCTGTATTGTGTTTAGCCCAACTACCAAGCAGCTGATCCCTTTCTTTTTTTTAAAAAAAAATACTACAAGGCTAACCTTGCTAGTAGGAAAAGGAGGCATGATGAACTCATGTCCAAGCACCTATCGATGACTCTGCACTAATTGTTGGTCAGCCAGAACCTACTTTGGTCTTTGTTGGTGCCATCTCCTTCTATTGAATCATGCATACAGGCAGCTATCCTACTCATAAAAAGTAAACTGATGGGCAATTCATCAAACACACAGCATGCACATATATAGCAGTCGATGAAATGCAACACCAATAATCACAGGTTGCAAGACCAAGTATCAAGAACAGGATGCCATGAATTCATGGTTAGGGCTGTTGTTTTATAGGGCGTAGGAAAACTTAGATGGATTTTATTTTGACTTCAGAACCCAAGAAGGGAAAAATTGGACTCAGGAGCAAGAACACAACAACTGAGATTATCACGGAGGAAAAAGAGAAGCAAAATTTTCTGAGATCATAACAGAGGAAGATGAGATTACCTGGATAATATATGATGTTCAGATCTCAGCCAGGAGCTTGATTGATTGTGAAGGGGAATAGTTGGAGTTCTTGACCAAGAAATAAAAGTGTGAGGGAAGGCCAAGGGGCTGCCTGACCTGGGGAAGAGATAAAAATGTGAGGGAAGGCAAAGGGACTGACTCCACGTGTTCCCACACGGTAAAAGCAGCGATCTCCAAAAGTCCGTGGAAACGCTGTGTACGGCCGCATGGTAAAACACCCGATCATAATCGAACGATTAAGAATAGCACGATACGTGGCCCAACCAAAACCCTCGTAATTAGCCAAGATTCATAGGTAAAGATTGCATCTACAATCCAACAACTTGGCAAGTGGGTGCAAATTGGTCTAAAAACATGCAAATTGTTCAATTTGGTTCAACAACTTGTCAGGTGGATGCATACTGGTCCAACAACTTGTAAATTTTTCAATTTGATATAACAAGTTGCCAGGTGGATGTAGATAGGTCCAACAACTTGTGAACTTCTCATTTTGGAATAACAACATAGCAATTGTTGCATATACGGTCCACACATCAGCAACACGATGTATTTAACGACAAGTTATCAAGGCAGATGGTATAAAATTAGTATTCATTTAGCGGGTGAGAGAGCATTGAATAAAAATCTGCCACACAGATTTGTTTCAATAACTATTGTAAGAGAAGATTGAAGTCTCCTCTCGAGTTAGACACTCGTCTGTAGCACATATTTGCATCGATAAACTGATCACCACAAGTCTCATGGGCAATGCATATTCTGCAAACTAGACAATAACACTAGTTACGACTCAACATATTAGATTGTATTTTGCCAAACTGGCTACATTTGGACCATAGAGCACCAATTTACCAAGTAGTTCCAATAAATTGAGCAGTTTACATGTTGTTGGACCAATATGCACCTAAGTGTCAAGTTGTTGTACTAAATCGAGCAATTTACAAGTTGTTGTATGGTATGTGCAATTTACTCCAAAATAAATACATGCACAGGTACACTTGCGCTTGCAAACACCGGCATTGTCAGTCACTCCATGTTCCACATGTGAACCGCTGGGTGGACCAGACAAATCTCAAATATTGATATATGTAGAAGCATATATGTTCTACAAAATATATAGGAATCATGCTTCTGCTCTACTATTGTTTCTTTCTCTATCTAGGGAGTTGTATATAGCTTCTAGAAGTTATGTTTTTAAACCTATTAGGGGCCTGTTTGGATCAAGCAAATGGTAGGGGCAGATCAGGTCGGGCGCCGCACAGTGGAGGTCGGCGCGGTCGGACGCCCAGCGCTGGAGCTGGATCCGGCTGTGGGGCAAATGTATCCGGTGCCTACACAGCTCCGGGTATTGGAGGCGGCGAGCGTGCAAGGCTAGCGTCACTGCGAGCCCGTTGATCCACGGCGGTGAACTAAGCAGAGTACAACGACGGCGTGCAAGAGGAACTTTATGTAAGTGTTCTCTAAATTTGAAGCTCTTGTATTTGTCACTTGATGTTTATGTTAGTTTGTGTTACTGATCCATAGAGATCTTGAAGCTCTTGTTATGGTCCATGTGTTAGTTTGTGTTATGATCCATGCGAATTTATCTCTGTTACTGAGCTCTTGTTGTGATCCATGTTTTTTTTATGTGAATTGATCATTGTTACTGAGCTCTTGTCACCGAGCTCTTGTTACTGAATACTGTGAATTGTTCTCTATTTTTCTCTATGCTTCTATGTTAGTAGCTAATTTGTTTTCTTTACTAGCCCAAATATGACAAGGCCAATTGGAGAGAAGAAAACACACAAAAATACATTGACCTTCTTATTCAACAACTTAGGATGGGAACTATAAGAAAGAGGTCATAAAATATTATGCCTACAAGCAACTACAATAGAGGTATTATGAGGCAACATGCCTTTGGCATTCTTTGAAGCAGCTCAGGAACAGAACAAATGGATGCAAGACTATGTTCTAGTGGTTACTTTGGGCCAATGCACAATCAGGTTTAGTGTTGGTATTTTTTAACATTTACATTATTCTGCAAGCGCACAGAAGTACATTGTAGCATTTCACCCAGGAGTATTCCAGAGTACCATATTTGTTTATCCGCAGGGAAAGCATTTAGTTAAAGAGAGGCGTCATCCGATGTATTTACTTACAACAATTATTAATCAACCAAAGTGTAAGTAGGGGTAAAGGGTATAACAATGTAGGAGTAATATGACACACAGAAGTTCATTGCTCATCAATAAATAAGTCTTAGTTAGTGAATAGAATATTAGCAAAAGATCAAAGAGGGTTCATGAACATCATACATATGGGACTTGGATATACAACCTTATCCTATACAAGCTCAGTCAAGGGACATGTATTAGAGGACATATCGAGGTGTCCGGTGGTTCCCTCATCAAGGGACAACAACAAGACGTCTTATCATAAAGGTCTAACATCATCTCTAAAGGACGGACAGGGCTGTCGCCTACCTCTACTAATTCGTGGGGTAGCGATACCCTCAACGGTATTCCTTATATCAAACACCATGTTTGCATAAATAAATACAACCATATTTACCACGTTAATAGAAAGAGCAACCATAAGGCACATTGAGCCAATGCCATGATACACGTTAGCTTGAATAAGGTGCAAGACATAAGATCTATATGCTAAGTAAATAAAGCAAAGTTGAGGCATACAACATAAGTATAAAGATAATTCCATTAAGATCAAAGTCTTACAAGTAAGTAAAAGAGATACAAAAGTTGAACTCTAGAGCTTACCAAGACTCCTCCGGAAGCCTTTCAGAAGATCAACTACTAAGACTATCACTACTAAGACTAAGACTAAGCTTGTAGCAAATGAGAGCTCTTCTTCTGGTGTGTGTTAAAGCAGAGGCTGCAGCAGCTATTTATATTGTCCATAGGCGGTGTAGAGGCAGCTAGAGGCGGTTGAGGCCGTTTGGTCGTGGGCCCAAGTCGGCCGAAGCGGGGCATCTTTCGACCCTTGGATGAATCGCCTTTAGGCGTGCACGGTCCAGATGATCTCTAGATGGCGGTTGACAGGTACTGGTCAAGGGGAGAGTGAAACGGCAGCAGGACGGGCTCCGCCGCCTTTCGGCCGCACCCTTCTCTGGTAGGCTGTCAAGTGGGTCCTTATGACGATTCCAAGTGGGTACGCCTTGTTTGAGTAAGTTGGAGTTGAGAGGGCTCTTCAATCCATGAGAGTGACATGGGGCTCATCTCTCACCCTTGATGTCAACTAACCTTGTTTCAGTGGCCATGATCATCCCCTGGTGTGTTTCTTTACCTGTGTAGAAGCTGGCTCGGTTTCGGTCCCAAGCCAGGTCGCTCGACCTAGCAAGGTCGGCCGACCTAGGCCTGAGCCCAATTGCCTCCATCTTTTGCATGATTGTCTTGTACTCAAATATATTTCAGATATGCATGCTACCATATTATTTGAATAAAAATGCCTAAGATATGCTTAGTCTTTAGTTGCTTTTTGAGGCTATTGACGGTCAAATTTTCTATTATAGACCGTCAACAACTCCCCCAAGCTTAGCCCTTTGCTCATCCTGAGCAAAGACTAGAACTTAGGCCCAGTGGATCAGGAGCTGCTTCCTCATTACTTCTCAAAAGTACTAGTGGTTCAACAAGACATTCTACCAAGAATTGAATAAGCTGGTTGAAAATAAAACTTCCCTTGTTACCTTAACCTTTATGGGGCTTATAGCTTTTCTTTGTCTTGGGAGGTTGATAGCCAGAACGACCTAGATCAAGCACCTTGCCTTCTACCTTGCTTAACCATCAAACCGGAGGTTTTGGAGGTTTTTAAAGAAAACAGAGTTTCTTAGTTGATACTCTCGAGTCACTCAAAGTGTATTCCTTACCAAGATCCTCTCTCAACTCTCACTTCACTCATTGTAGTGGAGTTTGTGTTAGGAGAGTTTGTAGCTTACTTGCAGTGCACATATTGTTAAGCCAAAACCGGGATTCAAAAAGAATTAAATCATACTTGAATTTGTACTATTGAACTGATTTGCTTGAATTTGTAATGTTGAACTGCTACAATTTGCTTCAATTTGTAATGTTGAACTAAACCATGATCTGTTAATAAAATTTGTCAAAGTCTGTTGTTATTGACCCATTTCATTTGTATACACAGGAAGATGAGACATCATGGATACAAGACTATTTGAGGCGGTGTCGCAAGTGGAGGGTGCAAGTAGCTTCTGCTTCTACCGTGATTGGTATGTATCACTTTGAAACGTACTGGAACAAAGCTGATTACAGAGTGCCCATAGAATCTGGTTATGAGTGGGTGATGAAGATCCTAGGAACTCGGACAGATTGCTACCAGAACTTCAGGATGAATTGTGATGTGTTTGATCACTTGCACAATATGCTTGTTTGGTCTTATGGCTTGACATCCACATAGAAGATGTCATCTATTGAGGCATTAGCTCTTTTTTGTGGATGTGTGGTTGTCCCCAAAGTATGAGGCAAGATGAGGATAGATTTATAGGTCCAAAGAAACATGCAGTAGGAAGTTTGATAAAGTACTGTGTAGTGTCAATAGGTTTGCACCTGATATCATTAGGCCAGCTAACCCTTCATTTAGCACTATCCATCCAAGGTTGCAATCTGCAAGGTTTTCTCCATACTTTGACAAGTGCATAGGAGCAATAGATGGTACCCACATACCATGTAGTACCAACAAATCAGGTGGTACAACACATGGTAAGAAAGGGCTACACTAGTCAGAATGTGTTGGCCATATGTGACTTTGATATGAGATTTACTTTTGTCGTTGCGGGATGGCCTGGCTCGGTTCATGACATGAGGGTTTTCAAGGATGCAATTGAGAAATTTGGCGACAAGTTTCCACATCCACCTCAAGGTAGTCTATTATCCGATGATTTCTTTGTACAAATACTTTGCAATCATTTGAAAGTGTCGTTGATCTTTTTGATTTTGGATGTGTAGGGAAGTTTTATCTTGTGAACTCGAGGTACCCAAGCCGACCCGGCTATCTTGCAACGTACAGGGGTACAAAGTATCATCTCCCGGAGTTTCGAAACAGTCCAATGCCAAGAGGTGGAAAAGTGCTTTTCAATTATACACATTCACTCATCGAGCGGTCTTTTGGAATGTTGAAGATGAAGTGGCGTATTTTGTTAAAATTTCCTAGTTATCCTATGCCGAAGCAAAGTAAAATTATTATGGCATGCATCGCAGTTCATAATTTTATTAGAGAGAGTGCTATGGCGGATAAGGACTTTGATATGTGTGATCATGATGAAAACTATGTTCCAGTGGTCGAAGAAGGTGAATCATCGTCTTCTCAAAGAAGAAATGGAACTAATACCCGTTTAGGGGAAGAAGACCAATATATGAATCGGTTTAGGGATTGGATAGCCGATGGTTTGATTAGTAGAGCCTAGATTTGATGATTTGTACTAAACATTTGTGTACTACTTGAACATTGTAATGTTTTTTGATTCAAATAAAGAGGACAGTGGTTTGACTTTCCCAAGGCCTGGGCTGGAGGTGGCGGAAAAGACCTGGTGGCGGGAAACTCACAAGTGACAACTCCTTCAACTGAACATTAATGATACACTGCAGTTCATTTATGACAAGATTTGCTCATTTATTAGGGTATGACAACATTAATGCTTTTTAGTCACCTGATCCAAACAGCGGAACTAAATTTAGTCCATATTTTAGTCGATACACTCTATCACCTCCAAAACAAAACATGCCCTAGATCTATTTAGCTTAACTAGGTATTTGGTTGCTTTTGAGCTTATTATAAGTCCCGTTCCCTCGAATGCTAGATTGGTAATTATGAGTATTAAACGTATACCAATGACAAAATGAATTCATAATCCCGAGACTTTTTGGCGAGCCGAATCTATTAAGCCTAATTATGGATTAATTAGGCTTAATCATGCTACAGTAAACATGTGCTAATCATGAATTAATTATATTTAATAGATTTATTTTAAAAAAATCCTGGGCTTATGAGATTAGTTTTATAATTAAACTATATTTAGCCTTCCTAAATGGCATCAATATATTCGATGTGATAGGATTTAACATTTTTTACACTTAGTTTAAGTGTCTGCCAGACCTAACCCAATACTTTAGGATAGGTTATTTTAATATTTATTTATGGGCATCAGCTGTCGGTCAATACTATAGAGTGACAATAATATTGGAGAGTGAAAACTCAGAATGAAAGAGTGGAATAAATGATTCTCATTGATGGGGTTGTTTACATATTTATACAAGCCCAAGGGGCATGAAGGTGCCTCTTCCCAAAGGACATACCCCTTGGGGAGAGTGGCCCTTTCACACACTAGTAACTACCTAGTGATGTCATTAATCATTAATTAATTAATGAAAGAATTGATCACTAAATAAGTGTTTCACAACACTCCCCCTTGATCAATTTCTTCTTGTGATTTTGTAAACAATATATGAATAACTCCTTCAAAAACCCTGTGGAAAAAATAGAAGGAGAAATGTGGATGTGTCATAGGAAAAACTCCTTTAAAATCCCTTAGGGAAAATTTAGGAGAAAATGTTATATGACATATGTGATTGCATGTAATGCAATATTGATATATTCCTCCAAAAACATCATGGGAAAAATAAGAGGAATATTTTGATGATATGCTGTTAAAACTCCTTTGAAACCCAGTGGAAAAATAAGGAGAAAATGATACAGCATATAAAAATGATATTGTTCCTTTAAACTTATATGAGAAAACCTTTATAAAGGAAAAACTCATAAGCTAAGTTTAGAGAACAATGTGTATGATCATTTGATAATTATGTCTTGAATATCACCTTTAAAAACCCCTATGGGGAAAATAGAAGATATGACATATAATATATTTTGAAAATATCCCCTTAAAAACCCCGATGGGGAAAATGGGTGATATTACATGTATTCTTGTGTTGGTATTGCCTCGTTAAAAACCTTTTATGAGAAACCCCTTGTGAGGAAAAACTCATAAAGGAAAAGAGTGCAATATAGTATTTTAACACAGGTTGTTGTTCAGAAGAGACTCCCCCTGAACCTTACATCTCAAAGTCAATGTATACCAATTCCATGAACATATGTTTATATGTGGATATGGTAAGGACTTCATGAACAAATATGTGAGACTCTCACAAATTTGATTTGTAAGGTGTTTATTCTCCAATGTGTGATAGATGAGAATAAACATGTTGGGCAATATGCTTGTTGATATTGCTCTATATAACCTGTTATATATGCAACACAAGCAACATTATCTTTATAGATAATTGTTCATGATTCAATAGAATCAAGTTTAATCATTCAACATAGTCACACACACATTGGTGGTGTTTTAGAATGATAGATGAAAGTAGTTGTTAGAGTCTAATTTGATGACTCCCATTAGAACTATACCATCTTGATATCAGTATGTGCTCTAGCAATATGGGGATTATTTAGCTAGTAACTCACAATCACTATGGTTATATCTTGATTGAATGAACAATGATCATTGGTGCCATAAGATATCTGTAGATATCCAATCCAACTCTTGCCAAATGGCTTGATGGAGTTACGCATTTTAAGCTATAGCAAGTTATCTGCAAATGCAATATTTGGCATTTTTGTGTTTTGCAAGATATGAGCGTTTTTATGGCACTATAGTTGTCATCCCAGGGTCTAGATGGGCATTGATCCATCTTTAGGGATTGAAGGACCATAAGTGTTGATGGATATGATTATCCAATATTATTTTGATATGTGTAGACAATATCAATTGAATCTCCGAGAACTGATATATATATATATATATATAAGTTGTAAACTTAAGAGTAATTTGGTTTTACCCAAATCTGTCATCTCTAATTCCATCTTAATATGATTGCTTGTATGTTGAGATGATTGAAACTCCAATTTGGAATTTATATATGCAATCATAATGATTAGAGTAATCCTTCTATGATGGATACTCACTTAGTCAGTTGTACCACAATCAACTTGACTATTTCAAGTCATGGAGTGACTTGAGTTGTACACAATATATGTTGCAATTTATATCTCAATTCAGAACATGAGTCCAATGAGGTCATATATGTCTGAATTTATCCAAATTATATGATCTGCCAATGATTGAATGTAGGAACAAAATTTTCACACATACCATGTGGGTATGTTTTTGCTTGGTCTCTGCATGAAACATTTTGCTACATGCTCTTAATGTATCACCACCTTGCTTTTGCAAGAAAGCATTATGAGAAGAATATTTTACTGCGGTAAAGTACTTCTCATTGTTGAATAAGAGCTTTTCTCCTCAGTTATCACCTTTAATTTGACCCAATTTGAGTGTTGAGACACTCTGCCTAGGACTTTTGGTCTGGATCCAGTTTAAGGTGTATAACAATTTTGAGTAGGAGTATATGTCGACAATTTGTAGTCTTATTGTGATTGATTCAATGGAATCAATATAGCTTGTGAAAATATGAACCCTTTCTAACTCTATCTCATTTCCCAAGATGATAGAGTAGGACATTCCAATGACCCAGTGCTTTGAATTTATGTGCACGTGTACTGGGCTTTTGAATGTTGAACATTCATAGGTTTTGGATTTGAAAATCCATAAAGTGTCTAACATCATGTATGATGTTGATTTGCATTTACTATCTTGGAGGATGTCTTCCTCTGTTCCGCGGATGCTTGTAATAAGCTATATCCCTAGTGACCATACTTCTCCCCCTCTTATTTTAATTTGAGAGTTGAGTGGTTTTGTTAGGTACGTACACAAATGATGGGAATCAGATTAGATGACACTTTTGACAAGTAAATGCGATTGGCAGTTTATTTGCAATGTGCTGCAAATATATATTGTTATGCTGACAATTTGTACGTAGATGTGAGGACTGAATGTACTATGCATTCTGATCACTTGGCATTCTATCATGTGGTATAAATCTCCCCCTAATGCCAAGAATTTTCCTCAAAGTATGATCAACATACGGGCTATGTAAAAATCCCCATGAGACATCCAAAATATTATGTGAATGACGGATAATACTATGTTGTGTGGATCCTCAATGCCCATGGATGTATGTTGAGGTGGTGAAATCGTTATGTGCAAAGCATAAACGATATGCAGATGGGAAATAATTGGCTGAAGCCAAAACTCCACGTACATACTGCAACGGAGGGAGCCGTATGATTGCAGTTTGATTGATTATGTGGTGTGTAAGTCCACATAGTGTCGGGGGTAGACCCCCAGGGGTACCCAGAAGGCGGATTGGCCCAACCAGCAAGGGGCGGCCCAATCCGAGTACATCTGGATCGGTTTGTCGGACTGGCTGGCCCACCAGTCGGAAGGCCCACCAGTCGGGCGAACCGGATGGGCGTGATGGCGCGCGCGGCAAGGAAGAAGACGGCGTATCCCACAAGAAGCTCGGAGATTAAGATAAACCAGCCAGAATTATAGGGAAAGATATCTGTAATCGTTATAGGATCAAATCCTTGTAATTCGGGTAGGTTACGATCTCTGGCCGACTTGTAACTCAAGGCAGCCGGACTATATAAGGCGCCTTGAGACCCCCCTCCAGAGCACGAACATCTACGAACAACCCACGATCATACAACCCTAGGACAGAACCCAACTACGGAGATCCTTCCAGGAACTTCATACACAGCAATACAATCGCCGCCAGCACAGGACGTAGGGTATTACGTCATCTCGACGGCCCGAACTGTTCAATCCTTGCGTCTTGTGTTACCATCGACTTCTGATCCTCGATCTGTCCCTCAACAAATCAACCACGTAGGCTACCCTGTGTGGACTGCCGGGTCCAAACATCCGACAGTTGGCGCGCCAGGTAGGGGTTGATCGACGAGATCAATCTGAAAGCTCGATGGCATTCACTTCCGCCGTCATCACGCCGGCGACCATGAAGATTTCCATCACCGAGGGGGCTATGTTCTTCTTCGGATCCATGGTCTTCACCGCCGGGCCCGAGGGAGAGCTCTCCTTCACCCGTGACGCCACCCCGGAGGAGACAGCGCCACGACTCGACGCTACACCAGACGGGATCGTCACCATCACCACTCCGTCGCCAACCATCGCCAACAACTCGGCGACCGCGACGGCCG
>CM014274.1:67583521-67631381 GCA_004135705.1 Alloteropsis semialata
GGGAGGGCCGGCGCCCCTGCTCGTCCGTCGTCCCGCTCCGCGGCCGGACCTTCGCCGCAGGAGATGGCTGGGACGCAAGGCGGGCCGCCTGGGGAGGGCCGCTCCATGGATCCGCGCGCAGGGGAGGGCCGCTCCATGGATCTGAGCAGGGAAGACGGGGAGACGGCGGCGGAGGAGCAGAGAGGAGAGGGGGCGGCGGAGGAGCAGAGAGGAGAGGGCAGCGGCGGGAGGAAGCAGGGGACGGGGAAAAAAGAGAGAGGGAGGAAAAGAAAAGAAGAGAGGAGGAGAAAGGAAAAGAAGAGAAAAGGAAAAGAGAAAAAAATGAAAGAAAAAGAAAAAGAGAAGGAAGAGAAAAAGAGAAGGAAGTGAAAAAGAGAAGATAAAAATGAGATGGAAAAAAGAGAATGAAAAAAAGAAAGGGAAAAAAAATGAAAAAAAGGAAAAATAAGAAAAGAAAAAAGGAAGAAAGAAAAAAGAATGGAGGTGATAGAAAATAGAAAAGGAAAAGAAAAGATGAGGAGTGGGGAGATGGTAGTTGGGATGATTGAATAAAATATAGGGTGGTTGGGATAGAGTATGGGATTTAGAGTATGACGGGTGCGGGAGAAGTTGGTATAGAGTATGAGATTTGAATGACCAGGACAGAATATTCCTTTTAGAGGATGGATATAGAGGACCACCAGTGCGGACAGCCTTACCCTTTTCTCAGCCTTACGGCGTCCTGGGCACCACTGTGGTATGAACGCCGTAATATAAATCAGCCTCGTTCGCTGCATTCAATTTTTTTCTTTCCAAGGAGTGTAATTTCATCTGTTTTGTTGTTGCCGTAATCTGCATTCTGCACGCAGGTATCTGGCCATGGCGTTTCTTCATCTTCCATGCTACCTGCTTTGCTGGCTGATTGTGAGGGCAAAGAGCTATGCTGTTGCTCGTTCCACATGCAAGTTGCTGCAAACATGTCCTGACAGCTCTTCAAGTGTAGCGTAGATCTTCGTTATCTAAAAGAAGAAAGATGTGCGGCATAGCTGGGGAAGGGCAGATGAAGATCGATCGCCTGCCAATTGCCGAACAGAGGCTAGGCGAAGCTTTTTATATTAGTACCCTTGTGCTATTAGCATGCTGACCAATGTCTTTGTTCATTGAGGAGTTTAACGTTATCTTTGAACAACTGGAACCTCTATGTCTATGGTGTATGGTCAAGGTCATTAGTCGCATGCAGCATCAAGGATTCCCGTAGTGCTGTGCAGACTGCAAATGCAGAAACAGAGCATGGGTTTCTTCTTGACCAGGCCCAAAGTTGTTTTTCTTTGGATCCGCACACGTCCTCCAAGTTTATTGGGCAAGGCCACCCCCAGTGGAACGGCTGGCCAAATTCAGCCCATCAGTCGACCGCCTCCTCTCCTCTCTGCGATTCTTGTTGAGAGAGACAGAACATGGGTTTAATATGTCTGATCCAGCTTGGACCAACCAATTGTTCCTAGAGAAATCTTGGCCCATCCTACCACCAGCCCCTTACGAATTTCTTGACATATATGATGACACTGACTTCATAATTTATACAAAACTTCGAGTAAAATTATGAACTACTTACGAACTGTAATTTATTTCTGCGTTTCAAAATAATTTTGCCTTTATGAAAAGCTTCTAAATTTTGAACTGTTATTTATTTTCCCCATCAATTCGTAAGCAGCTGCTTACGGATTTTGAACTGCTTACGAATTTTATCCATTGCTATGAACATATTCTTTAATTTTGAACTGTTATTTATTTTTCCCATCAATTTGACAAAACTAATCAACCTTTTAATAAAATTACAAACAGTAGCCTTTTTTCCCTGTTAAACTCATGCATGAATTTCAAACGTTTGTCTTAAATTAAGTGGATGGCCGTGGGGTCAAAGAACTAGTGATACGGAATTATTCAAGAGCTAAGTTTGTCCTGTGCTTGCTCAGAACTCGTGTCTTTGACCACGAGCGGGCTGTTGCAACGTCGATTCATGCACGAAAAGAAAACCGAAAGCATCCACAAGACTGTCGGTGAGGCCAAAGTGCTCCAAATTCAGATGAGACCAAGATCCAAAAGATGATGACACTGACTTGATAATTTATCTTTCCAGAAATAAATAACAGTTCAAAATTAAAGAACGCAGAAAGCTTCCAGCTTAAACCCGTTAAACTTGTCCATTTGTGCAGTTTATTTAGCCATGGTTTTCTGGCTACTTGCTCGCAAGTTGCAGACATGCTCTGACAGCTCTAGATCCACCGTGTAGATGTGGAGCAGAACTGAACAGGTGGAGCTGTGGAGCCCACCAAACAGAAGGCTTCTGCGTTGTCGTGCTATTAGCAAGCTGACAATGCCTTTGTTCATGAGTTTTTCTTTGAACAATGGAACCTCTGTCTATGGTTAAGGTCACCACTGTTAGCAAAGAAGAGAGTAACCATGCATCTTCTTCTCTCTCTCATCAGTCTAAAATCTAATAGGCCTCGCCCGCCCTTTTTGTCCAGATAGCCCAATGGAATGGCAGGCCGAATTCAGCGCATCAGCCGACCATTCCTCTTGTTGAGTGAGAGACCATGAGAATACGAGATCCTGCTTGGCCCATCCAATCGTTTCTTGAGAAAGCTTGGTCCATCCTTACACAAGCTGATTGAGAATTTCTTAAGCTTGTCAAATTTCCTTCTACGATATTTCTCTTTTATAAAATCGCCTAACGAATGGGGAGTTCTTCCTCTCTTCTACCCGTTGAATAGGTGATAGGTGCTGCCTTAGGCCTGGTCATATTTTGAAGAAGTCCTTGAATTGTGTCAACGATGGAAAGAAACGTATTCATGCTGAAAAATCAGCACCAAAACTCAAATCTAACACTTCAATCAAAAATAAAAAGAAATCGAATACCGAATTATATGTCTTGTACTGGACTGTCTGTACGTGTGCACGCGCGCGCTCAGCCTCTTTGTCTCATTTGACCCCAACAATCGAGCTGTTAAAACGTCGGATTCATGCACGAAAAGAAAAACCGAAAGTAACCACAAGACTGTCGGCGAGGCCATAGAGTACTCCAAATTCAATTGGGACCGAGATCCAAAGATGATGACACTGACTTCACATTTTAATTTTTCCAGAAATAAACAACAGTTCAAAAATTAAAGAACTTAACACGCTTCGGCCCTTTGTTGGCACAATCGCGTGTGCCAATCGATGTATATATATGTGTCTATTTGGTCCCGTGCTTCGTGCAGATGATATATACATGAGGAGATAAAGTACCGATCGATCGATGCAAAGTGACGGATCGATCGAGCCCATTGATTGCAGGAATAGGGCCGTGCACCAACCGTGCCGTGCTTGCAAGCTCGCCCGGCCAAGCCATTGACCGGGACCGAGCTGCAGCTAGCAATCAATCATCCATCGTCTCTCTTCCGGTTTCAGTTTCAGTGACAGAAAACGGGACGTCATTTCATGATGAGGCACGGTACGTGCTTGAGCGCGAGCACAAGGCATTGACCAGAGAACGAGCAACAGTTTCTGCCGATTTTTTATTTAAATTCCAGTGAGGAAAATGTCAGAAGTGCTAGCTAGCTGTTGGCGATCAACTAACCTATAGTGTGCTCGTGCAGTTAGCTGTGCGAGAGCAAGTCTCCACACGCAACTGTAAATGATTTTCATTTAATTTCTTCTGATATATGTCATGTGCCATAGCGCGTAATTTGCTCCATACGCAACTCTGCTTGGTCGTTAGCTTCATTGTTCCTATTTGTTCATTTCTTTTTTTTTAATTGAAACGAGAATGTTTCTTAATTTTTAGCTTTGTAATGATTCTGCACTTTCGGTAACAAACATTGCGGATACATTGTGCCCTATAGTAATATTAATTTTGTTGGGAGTTTTAAAAGTTCTTTCCGTATCAACAACAACCGTGTGGAAAATATCGTATACAACATGTGCTTGCTCATGGACCAAAACGTCATGATTGAAAGCACCTTATGACCAACACTACTAACTATACACCACCGTTCATGTGCGACACACTTCATCACGCATCGATCGTGCAAATCATACAGTACACCTTGGAGCTAGCTAATGTGACCCATCAGTTTCGTGAGCACCCATTTCACCAGTTTTAAAAAACAACCAAATCTCGGCCGTCCTCTATAGTTGTTGCCCATGCATGACTTGTCCAAGGAACCATGCCCATGATCCCCGGGCCAAACAAGGCTTTCTCCTGTTAAAAATGGGAGCAAAATCGAACACAAGTGTAGCCTGCACATGGGTATTCACCCTCTTTTCCTCGAGGGTTCTTGAAGCAAGTAGGGTTCTTGAACACAAGCTGTATGTGGCTGCTACAGCTCAGGTCATTTCATGGATAAGAAGCTGAACAATAGAAAAGGGAGCCAATAATTTGTTTATTATGAACAAGTAGGGGAATAAAGCTGATATGCCACTGGCCCAGAAAGCTAAACTAGGGATGCAGCAGCTTATGGTAGTTGGGCTATATCTATATGTATGTATAGATATATATAAATCCCTCGTGAAAACTGGTGACCTGTCGGCGCCATTTGTAAATTGCATATGGTTATCGACATTGTGGGAACGTTTCTTTGGAAGCTTTGTGGAAGGGGAGAGGTACGTACCCGTGTTTGTCACAATCCAAGAGCCATCATCAACGGGAAAGAGTCGAAAAACATTAAAATTTCATTACGTGTTGTGAAGAGTTCTTAATTAGGTTAATATACTTGTAAGTTAAGATCACTGCTATCTGGGAAGCATTACCAATGCTATATATATGTATATTTTCGGTGAAGGGTAGCACAGATGGAGATCAGCAAGAATAAACTAATTATAAAATGAGCTAGACCGAGTTGCTGATGCTTGTAATATATATGTCAGTTTCAGTTTATATACATCAAACTTAGAATTGATCAAATATAGAGGCGCGTTTCCTTGTTTTTAATAAAGGGACTGAACAACTGGATTTTGCTTAGAGCTTTTCTGGCTACTCATCACCGATAAAAAATTGTCAAAACACATTACAGAAGATGCGGCTCCAACCAGCTGGGTCCCTACACAAGAAAACAAGTTCATCAGAGACCGAGTTGTAAAAGTGTTTCCAGTCTATGAGCGTACCTTTTCAAAGGAAGCTGGGTCTTAAAGATAAAAGTTGTTCACTCCAAGAGCAGACGACCGACCTTTTCAAAGAAAGCACTGCAGCAACTCATCCCACCCATTTCCAAGATTAAGAACAAACAAAATTAGACAACACTTGCTTACGAGCGCTGAACAGCGACTGCTCTCCTGTCCTCAAATCTAGGTAACTTGTTGGTTACTAGTTACTGTAGGAAAATCGACAAAAAACTAGTGTACACTTTTTTTGCGGGAAAAGAGTGCTTATATTTCTTCTGAAAAGGAGTGTTTACAATCCTCCAAGAGGAGCTCTTTTATAGCAACAGGTGCATTTTCTCTCCACACCGCACAATGCACTTGGCACTATTGTGGTAAAAAGGAGGAGATTGCTTGAAGAATTAACTAGGATAATTATGCATGGGGGATTATCCAAGTGTTGATGTTAGAGAAGAAGATTAAAATTCACCTTCGCCCTTGAAGAGTTACAGAAGAGTTTTGAGTCATTCATGCATTACGCATAAGACACCACAATTTCTAACCATTGGATCTGCTTCATGATTATTGTCCAATAAAAATCTGAATTAGATATTGTTTTGATAGGAAAATGGATTTAGATCTTTATTATGCAGAAGACACTTTTTTATGTCCTATAGACGTTCTTAGATAAGACAAAAATGATTTCTCTCAGTAAACAATATTCTAGCTTTATGAGGAAAAAAGATCTTGGTTAAATAAAAGGGACCACTACCAGAGACATGCCTATCAGTACCGGGTGGTAAAGGCCATCGGTACCAGTTTTAGAACCGGTACTGGGCATCCATGACCAAAGGCAAAGGCCTTTGGTACCGGGTGAATACCCGGTACCAAAGGGGTCTTTGGTACCGGGTCAAGACACGACCCGGTACCAAAGGTATTGGCGTCAAAAAAAATAATTTAAATCCCGGTACGCGCGATTTAAAAGGTGTCTTTGGTACCGGGTCACAAGTCATGCGATTTTTCACGTGAAAATACGCGCGTGCGGCGCGCGGGGTTCGAACTTGGGACCTCTTGCTTCGCGCGTTGCTTCCTTACCATCTCACCTAGACACCGTAGCTGACCACCTCCCAGATACTTTCCTTTTGAGTTAACCCGTGGAGGGGCCTTTGGTACGGGTTGGAGTTAACCCGTGGAGGGGCCTTTGGTACGGGTTGGTAACACCAACCGGTACCAAAGGGGGTGGGGGGGGGTCTTTGGTACCGGACCAAAGGGTCTACCGGGTGGTGTTACCAACTGGTACCAAAGGGTCCTCGGGGGCTACCAAATTTAGACCCGGTACCAATGACCCATTTGGTACCAGTTCATAAGCAACGAGTACTAAAGAGGGGTGACCGATAGACCATTTTCTAATAGTGGACTGTACAAATTATTTCACAAACATGACTTAGTTATAACCATATTATATAACATAGAAATGTCTCATATAAAAGAAAAACAATATCCATACTTCATCAGGAAAATGCTCCAGCTTATATAAAAATATTATAGAAATATACGTAATTAATTTGTTATTTTAAATATGACTTACATTAAAGCAAAACCTAACTTACATGAAGCGGTTGATCAGGATGGTAGATCAAGGTCCAATGATATGATCTGAAAATGGACTTATGCATCAGCAAGATCTAAATTACCACTTTAATTACAAAGACCATCATAGCAACCAGGAGCATTTAGTAATTAATACCGATGTGAATTTCTATTCGGAATGTATCTCTTAACTTGCAAAATAAGCTAACTGCAGATGACTTGGTAAAAAACGACTAATATCAATATTTGCTCAACACGTTGGTTTATAGTTAATTCATTAAGATACTCCTATATGCTCCATCTTCGATTTGCATCAACTAGACACGCAACACTCCGCAACCAATATTTCTAAAGACCTAATCTTTCTGCATTTCGCTGCAGCCACTTAACCTATCCGACAAGTTCTTTATAAAAAAAAAATCGGACAAGTTCCCAGAAGCAGGAAGGATCGAGTTGGTTCAACCGTGGTCCAAAGAGGCAATATACTGATAACTAACGGTGATGATCGATGATGATGAGGCCGTGCTGACACCGCGGCTAACCAAAGCACTTGGCCTCTTGCGAGGACCGGCCGCGCGCGAGACGGGATCACCAGTCGTGACTCGTGTCCACGCATCACGGATGGATCGGACCAACCCCCCAGCTAACAAACTGGGATGTGACCGGTATGTGTGGCTTTGAACGATTCATGTGCTATAGCAACGCACCAACGCACACGGTGCTGTCCCGTTTGTTTCTCCCTGGAATTATGAGCAAGTACACGTACTCCGCCGTAGGGTTGTTGGACGTTAGGTGCCCTTGACGTGCGCACACATGATGGGTGCATTGCTCCGGGGCCCACACCGTAATCGAAACCACTCGGAACATCTAGTACTACGACCATACACCTATACCGTTGCTGGGGTGTATAACCTAGCCATTTCTTCATATGCATGTCCCATCCATGTGTATGTGTGAGAGAGTCTCTATCCAAGTGCTTAGTAGTGTAATTTGAGAGCCAAAAACCCCGAGTAGCACGACATCATTGCATGCTCATGAGTCATGAATGCCTTTTCACATCGGTATTAACCATCTGATTGTGAAATGCAATCTACTGTTCGGTCAGATAATCATCATCACTGCAGTAGTGCAGTGGACAAGAGATGTCTAACTTTTTTTTAAAAAAAAATGGAGAAGATGTCTATACCACACATAACGTTATTAGAAATGGTCGTCAGAGCCGCGGAGAAGAAGCAGCATCTGGAGTTTCCTTGGGCCTCTCGGACAACCCTAATTGGCTGTATCCACGGCTATAATACTACGTTTCACCAGGTCAGCAGTCCCTTTTAGGTGCCAACTATATTATATGCAGATGAAGAAGCTAATAATATTTATATATATGGACGCGCGCATTATCATTCAGCAAAGTTGCAAGGCGGCCACGTTCTTCCTAGCTCTCTCGTTGTGCTCTCATTATCGGTGTGGCAGACGACTCAATCATTAGCCGTTAAACTACGGGCCGGAACCGGCAATATAAACCCCTGCAGGCCCAGCCCCAGAGATCACAACAACATCCCACATCGCAGAGCACCACCAGCCCCTGAGCTCATCGGCATCCTCGGCTAGCTACCGGCCTAGCTGCAGGTCTCAAGCTTGGGAAACCATGAGGCTCTCGGCGGCCGTGCTCTGCGCCCTGGTGGCTCTCCAGGCGGCGGTGCTCCTCGCCGCCGTGTCCTCGGCTCAGGCCAGCGAGCTTGAGGTCGGCTACTACAGCAAGAAGTGCAAGGGCCTGGAGAACGTCGTCAAGTGGCACGTCATCAAGGCGCTCAAGGCCAACCGCCGCACCGGCGCCGCCCTCGTCCGCCTCCTCTTCCATGACTGCTTCGTCAGGGTAAGCATCGGATTTTGGTACACGTTTCATGCAACGACTAGGCTAGTTCACCAAACCAATAGTTTTATTTGACTCTGTATCACGGTTGATTGATCAATTGAACTGAAATCAATGCAGGGGTGCGATGGCTCTGTCCTCTTGGACGCGTCCTACGACAACCCTCACCCGGAGAAGGAGGCACCGGTGAACATCGGGCTCGCCGCCTTCGACCTCCTGGAGGAGATCAAGGAAGCCGTCGAGAAGAGGTGCCCCGGCGTCGTCTCCTGCTCCGACCTCCTCATCTACGCCGCCCGCGACGCGGCCAGCATCCTCAGCAACGGCCACGTCCACTTCGACGTCCCCGCCGGCCGCCTCGACGGCTACGTGTCCAAGGCCGAGGAGGCCCAGGCGGAGCTCCCGGACTCTACCGATAACGTGGAGAAGCTCATCGCCAACTTCGCCAGGAAGAACTTCACCGTCGAGGAGCTCGTCATCCTCTCCGGTGCGCACTCCATCGGCCAGGGCCACTGCTCGTCCTTCGCCGGCCGCCTCTCCGAGCCCGCCGTCCAGATCATCCCGGCATACCGCGACCTGCTCAGCTCCAAGTGCCCCCATGGCTCCAACCCTCCCGTCGTGAACAACGTCCGCGACGAGGATCTCGACGTCGTGGCGAGCTACATGCCTGGGTTCGTAAGCCGGGTGCGCAAGATCCCAGACTTCCTGGACAACTCGTACTACCACAACAACCTCGCCAAGATCGTCACCTTCCACTCCGACTGGACGCTCCTGACACACACGGAGGCGCTCGGCCACGTCCACGAGTACGCCGACAATGGAACGCTCTGGGACGAGGACTTCTCCGACTCGCTGGTTAAGCTCAGCAAGCTGCCCATGCCGGCGGGGAGCAAGGGCGAGATCAGGAAGAAGTGCAGCGTCATCAACCACAGCCTATACTAAGCAGGACTAGGCTTTACTCGCAGCAACAATGGAGGTCGAAGAAGAGGCCGTGGGTGCTCATCCAACACACATGTTCATAGGTCAAGTTGAGCCATAAGCTTGGTTTTTGTCGTTCCATCCATTCTTTTGATTCGCATTGGTTGTACTAAACTTTCCTGTGTATTTTCATCTCTGCCAATCTGTTAATTACATATTATAAATGTCGCACAGAAATAAAATTATGTATGTATGTTCCGGAGACGTCTTAATGTCTTATACAAGTTATAAAAGGTCTCAAACAAATGAAATCCTACATCTGTTCAAAAATGCCATGTTCGTGCAACGACGTGTGTGGTCAATGCAACCTTTTTCAAATTAGCTAGCTATGTAGCTGTATGTTTATCACGACATTAGGCTCCTTTGAAACTGAACTAATGATGGAATCAATAGCTTCAACTACGACGCCAACATCTAGAGCAACAAGTAAAAGATAATGGAAGTAGTAACAATAAGCAGGTTTCAAATTTGTCCATTTTTTCTTTGATATAAAGAAAATGTTATTCCTGCCTTTGCATGAAACATGTACTCAACCATGTATTATTACAGTCTAAGGCAATAGCTGTTGAATATATGCTACTGTGTACTTGATCCAACCGAAATAACCAATGAGGATTTTTAGGGAGCCTTATGGTGAGCTCAGGATGTCCTTTTTTCCCCCCTGGATACAAAGCTTAATAACTGGATGCAATGCCTGCATGTGAGTGCAACAATAAAATATTTCCTCAATGTCTTCAATATAAACAAAGGGTTGTAAAAGTGTGCAGTTAGCCTGTCCCTTCAGGATCAATAAAAAGTTAAATAAAGATGGAAAAGGTAGGTTATACCTATAATGTATTGGAAATACACGTGATACAATACCTACCCAACACCAACCCAATGTACAGGAACACATGCCCATCAAGTTGATTTGGAAACTTCATGGAATTTTGTTGTCTCCTATGTGGAGTGGGAGATCCATATCGCTCACTAAAACGGGATCATATATCGTCCACTGAAAACCATTCTGACGTTCTACAGAAGTACAGAGGGTTCACTAAGCCCAAAAAAAAAGCAACACCAACGAGATATTTCAAACGGTGGACTAAAACATGTCTGACATCGCAATACTTTTGACTCGCCGTATAATAGAAGCCTTGAAAAATCGCTGCCAGCAAAAACACCATCTATTTTCATACCATAAATTAGACGACTGCACAAACCACCATCTGATGATTTGAATCGGGTATTTTTCTCGAGTCATCGTCTAAAATTCTGTGGGCGATGACAAATTCTGTGGGCAATGATGGAAGTTCCAAATGCCTTGTGTCACACCCGGATTTTCGAAGGAAATCCGAATGTTACTATATGTGTATCCAGAAAGTCTAAAACACACATAGAGCTCCAGAATAAGGTAAATCAAAGTAAACCAGTGCTCGAATTACAAAAATAAACTATTATAAAAGACAAGAGTCTTAAACAAACCACAGTGGAGATCTATTTATTATCTCTCATGGTGAAGCCTCCATGCCACAGGAACGCTGGTTGGCGAACCACAACCTAGAGTTCTTGGAACTCTTCTGGAAAGTCTTCGAGTTCTGCATAGATGCATAATCTTTTACTAAACCAACCCACATAATCTTTTACTTATCTCTATGAGAATAAGACTTTGCATAGATGCAATCTTTAGAACGACAGTTAAGAGGAAACCTTGGAACACGCTTTCCTAGGTTGTGGTCACTACTCACTACAACAAATTCTTTGATAGGTGACGTTTTATTTATGTCATAAAAACAAAAAATTCATTATGTTTCGCATTTTGTGACGAAAAACAGTTCGTCACCTATCATGCGTAATAAAAGATGTTCAGTGACGAAAACGTGTTTCTTCGTCATAAAATTTGTGACGATCTTTCTATCGTCATTGATTTATGACGCCATACTTTCGTCACTATCTAGCACAAAAACGTCACAACATCTCAAAAGTAGGTGACTGTACCCATGACGTGGCGATGATTAGTACTTGACGTGGCAGTCAAGTATGACAAATTGGTTTGTCATAAAATATCAAATAGCCCATCAAGGCCCATTTGGGCCTTTTCAAATTTCGTCCATTACCAAACCCACTTTTGGGCCCAATTCTTTGTTGGCATACCACATCTTCAGCTAATATACCACTGGCCTAATGCCAATTGGGCTTATTCGATTTTTCATCACAAAACATTACATTTTACTTTCATTAATAAATATAAAAATATTGGCAAATACAAAAAGTATCTATTACACACATGCTAATCAATCCATTATCATTTTAGCCCAAGTCCATATCATCACAAGAAACAAGTTTTGGTCCAGCATTACATACATGCAAGATGCAACATTTGATTCTAACATGAAATCACATAATCGGTACGATATCTTAGAATACTTGTACCATATAAATTCAAATCTAGCTATGTTTCCAATACCATCTTATCCTATAGAGTAACTTGCTCAAACATGATGTAGCACAAGCTCAAGTTCTGCATCGATCTTGTAAACCTGCAAGTGGTATAGCACATTGTGAAATTAGCCATGGAATAAACAAAGCAAGTATTGATTATTTGCACAAAGCCTGCTGCATTATTCTGTTACCATCATGCCTCAAGCTCATTACCAACAAGGTAAACTACAATCTTAGTGTTGCCTTGCATTGCTGTTATATATAAGATGCTACTGCTGTTAGTCTTATTAGAGAATCTGCAGAATCCAAATATTTCTCCTTGGAAATGCATAAGATCACAAACTCACTTAAACAAGACACAAAATCATTAAACTAATGATACTGAATTATTAAACTCGGTATCTTGCAAGCAATATTAAACAGGGAACAAAATGTTTAATCCCCACGTTTTCACCTGAAACTAAGATCTTTAATCGGTGTCTTAGTGTCATCTTCTGTGAGAATGGACCCCATGGCAGGCCATTTGAAAACTCTTAAATGTCCATCCTACAAAAAATATAGAAAAAAATGAAGATACTAACATAAATTAACAAAAGCTCCAGGAAACAAGAAAAAATTAACAAATCCTCAAAGAATAAATGCATGATTTTATACTAACAAGAGTTATTTACTTAAATGGAGGCAGACCATATTTGCATTATCATAATATAAAAGCAAGATTAAAAGTAAGCGCTCACTTGCTCAAAGGTTTTTCTAGAAATGATTATTAAACCTGGCAACACTGAATAAACCTATCAAAACTGACAAGCATGTATTTGCTTTTAATTATACGTCACGGTGATGATGCAACCATGTATAAAACAAGGACATCAGAAAAGCACATCTCAGGATCTAGTAATGTTAGCTTGTCTCATGTCACACCCGGATTTAAGAAGGAAATCTGAATCCCACTATATGTGTACCCAGGAAGTCTTAAACACACATATAGCTCTAGAATAAGGTAAATCAAAGTAAACCAGTGCTCAAATTACAAAAAAAAACTATTACAAAAGACAAGTGTCTTAAAACAAACCACAGCGGAAGTCTATTTATTATCTCTCACGATGAAATCTCCATTCCACAGGGACGCCGGCTGGTGAACCTCAACCTAGAACTCTTATGAAAATCTCCATAAAAATCTTCAACTGCTGCCTCATCTGAGTACCCATCCGGGATTTTGTTGAATAATGCAAGTGTAAGTAAACCACCTTTACTTAACAAATATAACACGAGGGATGAAGGCTTAAAAAGGCTAGACGCGGTTTAACTGCGGTAAGCACTTTTAATTGTTCAATTTTAGCATTAACCGTATTACTACAGTATGATAGGTATATCCCAGTTGTAATCCCAAATTAAAGATGTAAAGATCATCATATCATTACCAAGTTTTAGTTAAACATCACCAGGGTAAAAGTCACCAGTCAAAAAGGATCCAGGCCACTCGTAACCGTGAGTACGGCTGTTATAACAGTTTTACACTCTGCAGAGGTTGTACACTTTCCCCACTGGTCGCGTAAAAGTTCAGAAGAACTTTATAACCCAACCACGCAGTGTTGATCAGGCACATTCATCACACTTCCTTTGGTATGACTGCATAGGGACGCTATGAAACCTTTCAAAAGTCCCTCTAAAAAGCTAAGGGCCGCTGAGGTTCCAACATGGGCGCATGAACCCAACTTCCAGGATCAACAAACACCCATGGTGCAACGTGAGTGGTTGACGGCGTTCAGGGCGCAACGTGAACAAAATTGCCTACGGACATCATGGCACAACGTGAGTCCGTCCCCGAGCAGATCAGGCTCATACTTAAACCGTGGTTCCCCTCTAACGCCTTTCGGTAACCCCCGCTAGTTAGAGTTGTACATTTTACTTAGTTAAGACCAGAGCCCATTGATTTCCGTGGTTGTACTGTTTTTCCGGGTTGCCACTTTAAGATAGACTATAACAAGTGATGCCCAGAACAAAGCACACAGCAATTATCCCAGTTAAAAAGTTGTTTAGGACAAAGCACACAGCACATGTCCCAATTAATTGAGTTGCCTAGAACAAAGCACACAGCATATGTTCCAGATCGTGAATTGTCCAGAATAAAGCACACATCACATACTCCAGAACAAGGGTTGCCGAGAACAAAGCACACAGCACATGTTCCAGCTTCCTATCCATGTTGCTAAAAAGCAAGTTTTAGCATTCATCATTGTATAAGTATCAAGTTTCTCCATTCAGCGGTATTTAGTAGCATAGCCTAGCTCAATAATACCCATAAATGCATAACCCGGTTGAACAAGAAAGTAAGTCTCAAAAGAACTAGGGATGTCCTAAACAAATTAACTCATGCATGAACATAAGTGATTAATAGCGTGTATAGGTATCAAGGATTTCTCATGTTATACTTGCCTTCCTCAAAGTTTTGCCAGTAAATTCTCTTCTTCAGAATCTTGCTCTCCTTCAACGTCGAACGGCTCACCGATTGGCACGATCAACATCAGCACACAAGATACATCTAACAAAGCAATACACCAATCAATACAACAGTTTTGAAAAGCGCTACTACTAGAAAACACTAGCTACGACGAACTCGGGAGCGCAAGAAACACTAGGACGGAGCTAAGGTCGGAAAAGGTATGGGCAATTGAAAGGTCAAAGGCATACTGGTACAAAGAACATAGGCTAGAGTTATTTTGGTTGAGCACAGATAGATTGTGACATCATCAAGGCATAAACAGGATGTCATCATGGAATATTGGAATAAAGCTTCAATGGAATTTTGTATAAATGGATCAACAAACTTTAGCATTCGCACATACAATTCAGCATACTATTTTAATATCTAGATTTCACATATGCGGCCGCAATATATGAATTCAGTATTAAAACAATACGCTGGGATTATAGTGGTTCATATACTAAACATTTATTAAGCCAGACGACAAATTACCATAAGCTAGAAATTCAAGGTACAGGCGAATTACGTGGCAACAAAAGGGATGAAATTTGGATAGGTTATGATCGTCATGAAAGGAGGGCTCTGCTGAAACTATAGGCAACACACAAGGCGGGTGTAAAAGCCTAATCATCTTTTATTTATTAAGCTAGTTTAAATTGACCATTAATCAAATTAATTACTAAATTAATTCCAAACACAAGTTTTATGGAGAACAGTACCACTAACGCGTAGCTTAGGTTACTACGAAGCTAACGCATCTTGAACGGATCGAATCGGACCTAAAACGTGCAATCTAGGAGCTAAACAAGGTCTAGGGGCTATCTGCGAAAAACCAGGGACCTAAACATAATTAGCCATAGACTACAGGGGCTAGCTGGTAAGTTTTCCTAAGACTGAGGGCCGGACTGCGGGTTAATTTGGCGAAAACTCAGGGACTCTTTATCAAAAAGCCGAACTGGTATTCTGGGTTATGATCTCGGCCGTCAATCTTGAGATGGAGGGCCGTGGCTTCTCCTGCTCGGTCATGAACGCCGGCGAACAGGGACGCGGCGGCGCTCGGCGGCCGACGGCGGCGTCTCGCCGGAGCAGGGCGGTTTAGGGGCTACAGGGCTCCGTTTCGCGTGATTTTTGGCTTGGGAGAGAGAGGGGAAGGCGGCGATTCTTACCAGGAGTTCGGGGTTGGCGATTGGGCGACGAGGATGACGAGCGACGAGGAACGGCGGGCGGCCCACCGGAGTCGCGATGCGAGCATGGCAACGGCCACGTTCTTGCTCTGTTGGGCGTCGGGCTCGCGCGCTGGAACGGCTACGCACGCGGGGGAGAGGACTGGGGCGGCAGCAGGGCCTCGCGACGGCAAACCGGAGCGGGGGCAGTCGGCTTCTCCAGCTCCGGCAGCGAGCAGGCTCGGGGCGGCGGCGTTGCTGGGGCTTCGGGATGCGGAACAGGGGCGCGAGAGGGTGCTGGCGGCGCGCTTTTATAGGGCACTGGCCCAACCGAATCAGGAAGGGGGCACGGGGATCGTGGGGAGGAACGGCGGCCGTTGCAGACTCGAGTCCGGGTGCAGCACGGCGTGCTCGTGAAGGGGCCACGGGCAGGCAGAGAAGGGAGGGAGGAAGGGGATAGGCTCGGGCGGAACTAGCGGCGGCGGTTGCGGAGCGCGGCGCCGTGTCGAGCTCGGGCTCGAGTTCGGCCGAGAGGGGAGGAAGGGGATGACAGGAGGGCCCGGCGTGTCAGTCAAAGGAGGCGGCCGGCAGGTGGGGCCCGGATGGCAGCGGGAGAAAGAGGGGGGAGGCAGGTCGGGCCGGGCATGTATCGGGCCTCGCGGGCTCGGCCCGAGGAAGGGGCAAAAGCGAACTTTGAAAGAGTTAGGGGGTAAAAAGCGAACTCATTTGGTTTGGTATTGGATGGGCCCGGTCCGATAGGGAAGGAGGGCAAAACCAAACTCTGGAAAAGGTTAGGGAGGTAAAAAGGACTTTGCTGTTTAGGTTTAGATGGGCTTGGCCCATTAGGGCAGATTGGTTTTTCTCCTTTTTCTTATTTCGGGAAAGTATTTTCAGATTAAAAGATAATCTAGAAAAGTCTAGATAATATCTTTTAAACCACAAAAAATACCTCGGAGTGTCCAAAAATTCTGAGAAAAATTCCAGAGATAGAGTTGGACACGTAGAACCCAAATAAAATATTTGAAGCTCACGAAAAAGGTTTCTAGAAGCTTCCAAAAATTGGATTTAGCTCTAGAAAAATAGGAATAAATTCCAGAAAAATCCAGAAAAATTCCCAGAGGGGCCTATTCGAGAACCTAATCGGGATTTTTAAAACAAACTCACACAACTACCATTGTGTAGCTCGGCACGAAAGCAACACTCACTTTCTATTTAATTCTAACCAGACTTAGGATTTATTGGAAACTCCGAAAGGGCCAAAAACCAGGGTGTGACAGATCTACCCCACTTAACAGGAATCTCGTCCCGAGATTCAGGAGGAAGCTACCAGGGAAAAAGGTTAGGGTTATAGGCATTGACTCTTCTTTGTGCTTCCTTGTGATCATCGGTTTTATCTTCTAAGTCTGCTGAAGTTTTTCGATCACACCTCTTTCTACTCTTTTCTTGACATCCCAAAATTTCCTTTCTTGAACCATTTATGTAAACATTGGGTGTCCAAGACTCCATCAATGTAGACATTGGGTGTCCAAGACTCCTCTTGTTTAAAGTGATTTGAATAGAGCTGGATCTGTTGCTCTATTGTCCTGTTAGGCCTGCTTGATGGCGATTCCTTCTCGGTTTGCTTTGAACACACCTTCTTGTTTGCTTGTGGCGGAGTGTCGAAGATATGAGTATCCTTGCATGATGCATATCTTCAATGTTCAGGGAGAGTCCACTCTATGCTGCACTCTTGTATTGGGTTTGCCATTGTTTGGCCTGGTTTTTCTCCAATTGGTGTTTCTCAATGATGAAGCTAGTTCTTTGTGTGCCTTCACTTTGTATTTTGTCTCTTGAGGCCAATTGTATATTGCTTGTCTTGTAATGGGGATTTGTATAACAACCTGGAGTGTTATAGGCCTACCCCACTTAACATGAATCTCGCCCCGAGATTCGTGCAAAGTTTCGCGAGGGGAAATTCGGTTGCTCATGACGAATATCTTCTTAGCTTGTCTTTCCTACTGTCGTATTCTTCTTTCTCTGAACCTTAATTCCATAAATATCCCTATACGATCTTGTTTCATTTGTCTTATGCTCCCTTTTTGTAGCATTCCAAAATTTTGGAACGTGCCCTTCAATTGTTTCCAACTTCCTTCTAGCTCCACCACTTGACATCCTGTGCACCTTCTATGTCGCAGTAGGAATGTGGCTCAATACTACCCCACTTAACAAGATTCTTCTATAGCTCAAGTTGAACTCTGGCGAAAGTGGAATCTTCTGATGACTCCTTCATGGCTAGGTTAGTAGGAGGACAAGGGAGTTTGAGAGGAATAAGGGTCTTCAATCGCTCGTCTTGTTTTTCCTTTGTGTATCACTCCTTGATTTCAGGAGTGCCTCCCAATTGTTTCCATCTTTCTCTAGATCCGCTTCTTATGCACCATTGTAGGAGTATGACTTATCGTGAAATCTTTTCATTGCTTGTTTCAATCCACACATATACATAAAGTTAGCTTTACTGAGTATATTTCTTGAGTACAACTTGCTAACAAACTCTACTCATCTATGCCTAACTTGATGTGCTTCTTGATGTAATCATGGGCCTGCTGTTCGGGACTAACTTCACTTGGAAGTGACTCCTTCACTTGGTGACTTGCTTGATACTGCTCTATCATATCTGTGCAGTTGCTTTGAATATAACTTCTGTTCCTTGAGTATTGGTTAGAGAGACCACCTTGGAACGGTAATCCATTACACACTCATGTTCCTGTACCCAATCCTTTCCTAAGATGATGTCCATTCCTTTCATATTTAGGACATTCGTATCCACCTTGAATTCAACTCCATCTATCTGTAACGGTACCTCGAGACATTCCTGCCTAAGCAACATTTCTTCATCTTCAGGCTGGACAGATATTGGTTGTTCCTTGACAAGTGGTGCAATGTTGTTTTCCTTCACGAACCCTGTTGATATGAAGCAGTGCAAGGCTCTTGTGTCAAACAGAGCTACCACTGACTCGGATTGTAGCAAAATATTCCTGAGTAGCCTATTCCTTGCTTTCTTAGCTTGTTTGACTTCCGAGTAGTCTACTCATGCTAGTATGTAGTTTGGCTCCTTGGGCACTGTAGTCATCTTCAACTTCTTGGTGGATTGAGGTCCACTGTTCTTGACCTTACGCTTTGCTTGCTGCTTTGGGTGCTTGCGTCTGCATGGATGAAACACGCTAAAGGTTATGTCCCATCCACTAAGGTATGTGTCCTCGACATTTTCTTCTTGAGCTTCAGTGTCTTGTCCTTCTTGAGCAGTTATTTTTGGAGAAGGTAGTTTCTTATCTCTACCAGTAGATGATTCTTGAAGTAGACCTGCTCGCAACATCTTCTTACTGCGATCATTCTGGAGACATGGATGACCATACTATGTGCAACAGTAGCAACTCCCTGGAATTCCGAACGTCTTCCTCGGCCATTGTTGCTCCATGTTGTCTTGGGATGGTGAGTCCAGAGATGAAATGTCGATCTCACCATTGGCCATAATTTCTTGAGGGCTTCTCTTGTTATACTCCCTCTGGTCTGAGGTTTAGGATGTGAAAGAGGCAAGTTGAGCAAGGACTTGTAGACAAATAGAAGGGGAGTCAAGGGAATCCATCTAACTAACTATACTACCAATCAATACAAAGATCCACATCAATACATAGCACACGACAACACACAAGAGCACAATAGCAAAACCACTTTAGCATCGTTGATCTATCGGTGAAACAGAGGCTTAGGTTCAAAACTCCTAAGACACAAAACACTAAACTATCGAGGGCTCGGGGTTTGAGTGATCTTGATGTCTCCAAAACAGTCGCTGAAACTCTCTTGCTACAGTCTTCAGATTCTTCACACAAGGGTGGCTTGTTGTAGTAGTGTCTTCCTTAGTATCTTTTGCAACATCTTCATTGAACATAGTGGACAATTATGGTTGACGGCTAAAGAATAATCAAGGATGTAGGAGAAGCAACTCTTTTAGTAAACAGAGCGAGTGTAGGATGCAAAAAAGAGACAAAAGCCAAGGAGGTGAAATTTTGCAAAAGAAGGAGAATTTATAACCTTAACATCGACCATTTCTCTCTAGGTTGCGATCCTACAGTCAGCATGGCTTTGATACCACTCTGTCACACCCGGATTTACGAAGGAAATCCAAATGCTACTATATGTGTACCCAGGAAGTCTTAAACACACATATAGCTCTAGAATAAGGTAAATCAAAGTAAACCAGTGCTCAAATTACAAAAAAAACTATTACAAAAGACAAGGGTCTTAAAACAAACCATAGCGGAAGTCTATTTATTATCTCTCACGATGAAATCTCCATTCCACAGGGACGCCGGCTGGTGAACCTCAACCTAGAACTCTTCTGAAAATCTCCATAAAAATCTTCAACTGCTGCCTCATCTGAGTACCCATCCGGGATTTTGTTGAATAATGCAAGTGTAAGTAAACCACCTTTACTTAACAAATATAACACGAGGGATGAAGGCTTAAAAAGGCTAGACGCGGTTTAACTGCGGTAAGCACTTTTAATTGTTCAATTTTAGCATTAACCGTATTACTACAATATGATAGGTATATCCCAGTTGTAATCCCAAATTAAAGATGTAAAGATCACCATATCATTACCAAGTTTTAGTTAAACATCACTAGGGTAAAAGTCACCAGTCAAAAAGGATCCAGGCCACTCGTAACCGTGAGTACGGCTGTTATAACAGTTTTATACTCTGCAGAGGTTGTACACTTTCCCCACTGGTCGCGTAAAAGTTCAGAAGAACTTTATAACCCAACCACGCAGTGCTGATCAGGCATATTCATCACACTTCCTTTGGTATGACTGCATAGGGACGCTACGAAACCTTTCAAAAGTCCCTCTAAAAAGCTAAGGGCCACTGAGGTTCCAACATGGGCGCATGAACCCAACTCCCAGGATCAATAAACACCCATGGTGCAACGTGAGTGGTTGACGGCGTTCAGGGCGCAACGTGAACAAAATTGCCTACGGACATCATGGAGCAACGTGAGTCCGTCCCCGAGCAGATCAGGCTCATACTTAAACCGTGGTTCCCCTTCTAACCCCTTTCGGTAACCCCCGCTAGTTAGAGTTGTACATTTTACTTAGTTAAGACCAGAGCCCATTGATTCCCGTGGTTGTACTGTTTTTCCGGGTTGCCACTTTAAGATAGACTATAACAAGTGATGCCCAAAACAAAGCACACAGTGTCGGGGGTAGACCCCCAGGGGTACCCAGAAGGCGGATTGGCCCAACCAGCAAGGGGCGGCCCAATCCGAGTGCAACTGGATCGGTTTGTCAGACTGGGTGGCCCACCAGTCGGGAGGCCCACCAGTCGGGCGAACCGGATGGGCGCGACGGCGCGCGCGGCAAGGAAGAAGACGGCGTATCCCGCAAGAAGCTCGGAGATCAAGATAAACTAGCCGGAATTATAGGGAAAGATATCTGTAATCGTTATAGGATCGAATCCTTGTATTTCGGGTAGGTTACGATCTCTAGCCGACTTGTAACTCAAGGCAGCCGGACTATATAAGGCGCCTTGAGACCCCCCTCCAGAACACGACATTACGAGCAATCGTTCAACCTAGGACAGAACCCAACTACGGAGATCCTTCAGGAACTTCATACACAGCAATACAATCATCCCCAACACAGGACGTAGGGTATTACGTCATCTCGACGGCCCGAACCTGTTCAATCCTTGCGTCTTGTGTTACCATCGACTTCTGATCCTCGATCTGTCCCTCAACAAATCAACCACGTAGGCTACCCTGTGTGGACTGCCGGGTCCAAACATCCGACAGTTGGCGCGCCAGGTAGGGGCTGGTCGACGAGATCAATCCGCAAGCTCGATGGCAGATTCATCTACACAGATTTATTCGGCGGCGGCGGCGGCATGGAATCGTGCTGCGCGAGTCGTTCGCCATCCGCCGACTCTGTTGGCGACTCGATGACGCGAAGAAACCCTGTTGATGGGATCTACTGCGGTGGAACTCCGAGGCGAGATACTACGCCGGCAACTCGGCTGTGTGATCTACTCTGCGCAGCTTTTACCGATCCTGCGTCAACACGTCTCCGTTGTTCCCTGACGCCGACCTCTAGGCGGAACCCCCACGGCGGAACCCTGCGCAGCCACAGATCCGTTCCTGGCGTCGTGCGTATCATTGGGTGCCGACCCGGACCAAGTTCGTTGTTGCACGGCTGCACCTACACGTGGATTAAGGTGCCATCTACGAGCTAGCAGATTTAACGGCGCCGATGCTAATTGGTGCACCAAGGTGGTCTCCGTGTCGATCGATTAGTTCGTCTCTACATGCAAATTCATGAAGTTCTACTACGCGCACATGCAGGCTTCCAGGAAAGTTTTTTCCATAATCTTTTCCTACCGAGCTTACACGGGAATCTAATTCCCCTTTTCTGCTACTCCAATTATCCATTGTTGAAATCGGACTGACTCACAATTTTATATTTGATTAATGTGTGCGCTCTGATCCTGTGCATATGTCCTCCATCAACATCAATGCCTACGAGCTGCACGCCGGGTTTTCCGTCGTCAAGTCAACGGCAGTAGCACCCTGCAAGCCTGCTGGCTCTTCATCTACGTATACGCGCCGAAGAAGGCTTGGCCCGGGCGGCGACCTTTGCAGATACATGGCTGGAACTGCTGTGGTGAAAGCGTGAAGCAACGCCGATATGCGTGCACCCCGCATGCACGCACATGTACGCAATTCACAAGCTACACGCGTAGCTGGGNTGATTTCGACATGAATGGTGACAGTGCTGCTCAGCTTATTGCTGCTGCAAATGCTGCTAACAGTGCTCAAGGCATTGTCACTACTCTATTAGAGGAATATGAGAGTATATTCAACGTGAGTTTCTTGTGCTAGCTCAGTATATTTAATATATGCTACATTATACTATTATTGTGGGCAATATAAGATGATGCAATCGTTTAATTGTCACTTATCACAGTAGCTATTTACAGCAATTACGAGTATCTTTATTCTCTGATTGCATGGAACTGATTTTTTGTCTGGGTACATGAATCAATAATATTTAATAAGGCTGCTGATAAAGCATATTACTTTGTAGCTGCATTGGGTTTTAACCTTCATCTGCACGCACCATTAGTTTCTCTGCTGTCTAAATATTTGTGCAAGGTAAACTGAAGCAGACACCACATCACTATGTCCACTCATGTTTTTTTTTAATTTTTTTACAGGACGAGCACCTTAGGTGCTCCTTGTCACCTGATTCTCAAACCGGAGATAGTGGAAGTGAAGAATCAACAGACGATGAAACTGTGGATATGAAGGATAATGGCTTTCATGATGCAGAAAATGATGTTGATCAAGAATTAGATGATGCCGAACGAATACTGAGTGGAAAATTGAGTGAAACCAGTGCAGGCAACCGGGGCAACCTCTATGACTACAAGGTTTGATATACAGTACTTTGCATTCTGCTCTTATCTGTTGTATAAATTATTGTGCTGTAATTCTGATCATACATCTGCCTTCTATATTCCGAAGGCAGCAATGCCATAGTGAAAAAAACGTAAACAAAGTCTACTTCCATTTTCACTGAATATCTACATACTGTAGCTCATGTCTTGGCCATGTCTTATCTCGATCATAAATCTTAGCTATAGTATCTTAACCAGATTGCGTTTTTAGTAGGATGTTCATTTTCCGGTGTCATCACATAGTTGGCGACTCGATGACGCGAAGAAACCCTGTTGATGGGATCTACTGCGGTGGAACTCCGAGGCGGAACCCCCACGGCGGAACCCTGCGCAGCCACAGATCCGTTCCTGGCGTCGTGCGTATCATTGGGTGCCGACCCGGACCAAGTTCGTTGTTGCACGGCTGCACCTACACGTGGATTAAGGTGCCATCTACGAGCTAGCAGATTTAACGGTGCCGATGCTAATTGGTGCACCAAGGTGGTCTCCGTGTCGATCGATTAGTTCGTCTCTACATGCAAATTCATGAAGTTCTACTACGCGCACATGCAGGCTTCCAGGAAAGTTTTTTCCATAATCTTTTCCTACCGAGCTTACACGGGAATCTAATTCCCCTTTTCTGCTACTCCAATTATCCATTGTTGAAATCGGACTGATTCACAATTTTATATTTGATTAATGTGTGCGCTCTGATCCTGTGCATATGTCCTCCATCAACATCAATGCCTACGAGCTGCACGCCGGGTTTTCCGTCGTCAAGTCAACGGCAGTAGCACCCTGCAAGCCTGCTGGCTCTTCATCTACGTATACGCGCCGAAGAAGGCTTGGCCCGGGCGGCGACCTTTGCAGATACATGGCTGGAACTGCTGTGGTGAAAGCGTGAAGCAACGCCGATATGCGTGCACCCCGCATGCACGCACATGTACGCAATTCACAAGCTACACGCGTAGCTGGGCATCCACAACTCCAAGATGCACGGGCGAACAACTCCTGCACGGGAATCAAGTCACGACATACACGGCTACGTCGAACAATTCCGAGCGCTTGGACCTGACCGAATGGCTCGTCCTTGGCTGGCCGGCTTCGTCGACAATCTCGTCCACTCGGACACGACACCCATACAAGGGCGACAAATCGATTTTCCGACTCGAACACGAATCAAGCTAAGTCATACTTTAATACTTTCACAATATTTTTCGATCACCGTGTATCTCCATATACATGTCTCCATGATCATCGCCGACTACCCTTGGTTTGTTCCCGACTGCTTATACAGCCCGAGCGCTACACGAGCAGTCGGGCTACACCCAACGGACGTATATTGCATTTTTCTCCATCGTTTATTTCTTTTTCCACTCTTGTACAAGTCGCTAAAGTACTTGGGAAGCACACGCCTTAATCCGTGAAACCTCGACTCTTCCGTACGCCTACGCTCCTACGCGTGCATGCGGCCCAACTCCCTGCGCTATGGACTACGGCTATCGGGGATCAGGTGCATAAACGTAACAGGATAACTACCCGAGGAAATTAATAGACTTAAAGAGTTGGAAGTAGAAATTCTATTACATACAGTGCCGAATGTTTTTCTCCAGAATTAGTGTTTGCTACACCATATACTACCTATCCTTCATATCTTCATTGCAGGGCACAGGTTTGGATCCCGAGCTTGCCTGTTACGCTCGGGGGCTGGACCACTCCGGCATCGCCGCCAGCTGAGTACTCGCGCCGATCAGTACTTGGGCTGGTACTACACTCCACGACGGTCGAGTGCTTTGTAGCACTCGGGCTGGTGCTACACTCCACGATGGTCGCTAGCCGAGTGCTTTGCAGTACTCGGGCTGGCGCTACACTCCACGACGGTCGCTAGCCGAGTGCTTTGCAGGACTCGGGCTGGCGTTACACTCCACGACGGTCGCTAGCCGAGTGCTTTGCAGCACTCGGGCTGGCGCTACACTCCACAAGGATCGCTAGCTGAGTGCTTTTGAGTACTGGGCTGGCGCTACCACATGACGAGGAAGACGAAGACTTGACGGACCCTCGACTCGGCCCTCGCGCTCGGGGGCTGGGCGCCGGGACGACTACTCGGCGTGCCTCGGACGGCTCGACTCAGCCCTCGCGCTCGGGGGCTGGACGCCGGGGCGACTACTCGGCGTGCCTCGGACGGCTCGACTCGGCCCTCACGCTCGGGGGCTGGCGCCGGGACGACTACTCGGCGTGCCTCAGCCCTCGCGCTCGGGGGCTGGACGCCGGGGCGACTACTCGACGTGCCTCGGACGGCTCGACTCGGCAGCCCTCACGCTCGGGGGCTGGCGCCGGGACGACCACTCGGCGTGCTCAGCCCTCACGCTCGGGGGCTGGCACCGGGACGACTACTCGGCGTGCTCAGCCCTCACGCTCGGGGGCTGGCGCCGGGACGACCACTCGGCGTGCTCAGCCCTCACGCTCGGGGGCTGGCGCCGGGACGACCACTCGGCGTGCTCAGCCCTCACGCTCGGGGGCTGGCACCGGGACGACCACTCGGCGTGCTCCGGCCCTCACGCTCGGGGGCTGGCGCCGGGACGACCACTCGGCGTGCTCCGGCCCTCACGCTCGGGGGCTGGCGCCGGGACGACTATTCGGCGTGCCTCGGACGGCTCGACCCGGCCCTCACGCTCGGGGGCTGGGCGCCGAAATTAACGCTGGATGATTTAGTCAGATGCTCCTCGACTAACCCTTGGACCGATTCCTTCGGAATCGCTTCAAGGCTCGGGGCTACGGCCAACGGACGCACCTCGCGGCGCATCCGTTGATTGTCTGGCGACCTCAGAACAAGGCTACTAACCCTTGGACCGATTCCTTCGGAATCGCTTCAAGGCTCGGGGGCTACGGCCAACGGACGCACCTCGCGGCGCATCCGTTGCAGACGGCTCTTTTCTCTCCAGTATCACGCGGTTTCGCTTCCAACTGCAGCAGGCTCGACGCTCATTAGACAGCACGACCTCACCGACTTGTCTCTCAACCACGTACTACTCGGGAGCTTGTCGGGGGTAGACCCCCAGGGGTACCCAGAAGGCAGATTGGCCCAACCAGCAAGGGGCGGCCCAATCCGAGTGCAACTGGATCGGTTTGTCAGACTGGGTGGCCCACCAGTCGGGAGGCCCACCAGTCGGGCGAACCGGATGGGCGCGACGGCGCGCGCGCAAGGAAGAAGACGGCGTATCCCGCAAGAAGCTCGGAGATCAAGATAAACTAGCCGGAATTATAGGGAAAGATATCTGTAATCGTTATAGGATCGGATCCTTGTATTTCGGGTAGGTTACGATCTCTAGCCGACTTGTAACTCAAGGCAGCCTGACTATATAAGGCGCCTTGAGACCCCCCTCCAGAACACGACATTACGAGCAATCCTTCAACCTAGGACAGAACCCAACTACGGAGATCCTTCAGGAACTTCATACACAACAATACAATCATCCCCAACACAGGACGTAGGGTATTACGTCATCTCGACGGCCCGAACCTGTTCAATCCTTGCGTCTTGTGTTACCATCGACTTCTGATCCTCGATCTGTCCCTCAACAAATCAACCACGTAGGCTACCCTGTGTGGACTGCCGGGTCCAAACATCCGACACACAGCAATTGTCCCAGTTAAAAAGTTGTTTAGGACAAAGCACATAGCACATGTCCCAATTAATTGAGTTGCCTAGAACAAAGCACACAGCATATGTTCCAGATCATGAATTGTCCAGAATAAAGCACACAGCACATACTCCAGAACAAGGGTTGCCGAGAACAAAGCACACAGCACATGTTCCTGCTTTCTATCCATGTTGCTAAAAAGCAAGTTTTAACATTCATCATTGTATAAGTATCAAGTTTCTCCATTCAGCGGTATTTAGTAGCATAGCCTAGCTCAATAATACCCATAAATGCATAACCCGGTTGAACAAGAAAGTAAGTCTCAAAAGAACTAGGGATGTCCTAAACAAATTAACTCATGCATGAACATAAGTGATTAATAGCGTGTATAGGTATCAAGGATTTCTCGTGTTATACTTGCCTTCCTCAAAGTTTTGCCAGTAAATTCTCTTCTTCAGAATCTTCCTCTCCTTCAACGTCGAACAGCTCACCGATTGGCTCGATCAACATCAGCACACAAGATACATCTAACAAAGCAATACACCAATCAATACAACAGTTTTGAAAAGCGCTACTACTAGAAAACACTAGCTACGACGAACTCGGGAGCGCAAGAAACACTAGGACAGAGCTAAGGTCGGAAAAGGTATGGGCAATTGAAAGGTCAAAGGCATACTGGTACAAAGAACATAGGCTAGAGTTATTTTGGTTGAGCACAGATAGATTGTGACATCATCAAGGCATAAACAGGATGTCATCATGGAATATTGGAATAAAGCTTCAATGGAATTTTGTATAAATGGATCAACAAACTTTAGCATTCGCACATACAATTCAGCATACTATTTTAATATCTAGATTTCACATATGCGGCCGCAATATATGAATTCAGTATTAAAACAATACGCTGGGATTATAGTGGTTCATATACTAAACATTTATTAAGGCAGACGACAAATTACCATAAGCTAGAAATTCAAGGCACAAGCGAATTATGTGGCAACAAAAGGGATGAAATTTGGATAGGTTATGATCGTCATGAAAGGAGGGCTCTGCTGAAACTATAGGCAACGCACAAGGCGGGTGTAAAAGCCTAATCATCTTTTATTTAGAAAGCTAGTTTAAATTGACCATTAATCAAATTAATTACTAATTAAACTCCAAAAACAAGTTTTATGGAGAACAGAACCACTAACACGTAGATTAGGTTATTACAAACCTAACGCAACTTGAACGGATCGAATCAGATCTAAAACGTGAATTCTAGGAGGTAAACAAGGTCTAGGGGCTTATCTGCGAAAAATCAGGGACCTAAACATAATTAACCATAGACTACAGGGGCTAGCTGGTAAGTTTTCCTAAGACTGAGGGCCGGACTGCAGGTTAATCTGGCGAAAACTCAGGGACTCTCTATCAAAAAGCCGAAGGGGTATTCTGGGTTATGATCACGGGCGTCGATCTTGAGATGGAGGGCCGTGGCTTCTCCTGCTCGGTCATGAACGCCGGCGAACAGGGACGCGGCGGCGCTCAGCGGCCGACGGCGGCGTCTCGCCGGAGCAGGGCGGTTTAGGGGCTACAGGGCTCCGTTTCGCGTGATTTTTGGCTTGGGAGAGAGAGGGGAAGGCGGTGATTCTTCCCAAGAGTTCGGGGTCGGCGATTGGGCGACGAGGATGACGAGCGACGAGGAATGGCGGGCGGCCCACCGGAGTCGCGATGCGAGCATGGCAACGGCCACGTTCTCGCTCTGTTGGGCGTCGGGCTCGCGCGCTGGAACGGCTACGCACGCGGGGGAGAGGACTGGGGCGGCAGCAGGGCCTCGCGACGGCAAACCGGAGCGGGGGCAGTCGGCTTCTCCAGCTCCGGCAGCGAGCAGGCTCGGGGCGGCGGCGTTGCTGGGGCTTCGGGATGCGGAACAGGGGCGCGAGAGGGTGCTGGCGGCGCGCTTTTATAGGGCACTGGCCCAACCGAATCAGGAAGGGGGCACGGGGATCGCGGGGAGGAACGGCGGCCATTGCGGACTCGAGTCCGGGTGCAGCACGGCGTGCTCGTGAAGGGGCCATGGGCAGGCAGAGAAGGGAGGGAGGAAGGGGATAGGCTCAGGCAGAACTAGCGGCGGCGGTTGCGGAGCGCGCCGCCGTGTCGAGCTCGGGCTCGAGTTCGGCCGAGAGGGGAGGAAGGGGATGACAGGAGGGCCCGGCGTGTCAGTCAAAGGAGGCGGCCGGCAGGTGGGGCCCGGATGGCAGCGGGAGAAAGAGGGGGGAGGCAGGTCGGGCCGGGCATGTATCGGGCCTCGCGGGCTCGGCCCGAGGAAGGGGCAAAAGCGAACTTTGAAAGAGTTAGGGGGTAAAAAGCGAACTCATTTGGTTTGGTATTGGATGGGCCCGGTCCGATAGGGAAGGAGGGCAAAACCAAACTCTGGAAAAGGTTAGGGAGGTAAAAAGGACTTCGCTGTTTAGGTTTAGATGGGCTTGGCCCATTAGGGCAGATTGGTTTTTCTCCTTTTTCTTATTTCGGGAAAGTATTTTCAGATTAAAAGATAATCTAGAAAAGTCTAGATAATATCTTTTAAACCACAAAAAATACCTCGGAGTGTCCAAAAATTCCGAGAAAAATCCCAGAGATAGAGTTGGACACGTTGAACCCAAATAAAATATTTGAAGCTCATGAAAAAGGTTTCTAGAAGCTTCCAAAAATTGGATTTAGCTCTAGAAAAATAGGAATAAATTCCAGAAAAATCCAGAAAAATTCCCAGAGGAGCCTATTCGAGAACCTAATTGGGGTTTTTAAAACAAAATCACACAACTACCATTATGCAGCTCGGCACGAAAGCAACACTCACTTTCTATTTAATTCTAACCAGACTTAGGATTTATTGGAAACTCCGAAAGGGCCAAAAACCAGGGTGTGACATCTCACCATATGTTAAAGTGCTACAATTTCATTCACTTATTAAAAACACTAGCTTTATTGTCTTGCCAATGATTCTGTACCATGTAAACCATGAAACAAGAAGAATCCCTTTGGCTAACATTAATAACATACACCCACCTCTTCACTTACAACAACTATCAGAATTCAGACACGCACATAAATACTGTTAATATTTTCAAATGCTTATGAGTTAATTATTTAGCTACATTAGTCCGTATGATGATCATATTCTGTAGTTTACATTGTTAGCTTGTATGATGACAACGGAGAAGATCATTTTTAGTACATTTACAAACATCTAGAGCTATCAGATCTATGTAAGACATTGTTTGACATTTATGATGTCAAATTCAGCAGAAAAAAATGAGTAATCATATCTTTCTTAGTTTACTAACAATGGCACTGACCAACCAAATATTAGCCACTGAACAACCAAATATCAGCATGCACATCCAACTAATATTATTTTGCTTGTCTCTTCAGGACTACTAAAACAACCTTCAAACTAGCCACTGACCGACCAAATATTAGCATGGCACAATTAAACTACACATTCAATCTTACATGCACATTCAACTAACATGCGGTACAGAAGGGAAGGAAGAAGATGGGGAAAATCAGCCATACCTTGGAGATCTGGTGATATTGGGCTGCAGCGAGATGACTGGTGAGGAGGTCCGGCTCCGGCGTCCTTGGCTTGAGCGCTCAGCGTCGGTCCCATCGCGGCTTGGGGGAGCAGGCCTCAGCGTCGGTCATTGGCTCATCGGCGTCTTGGGGGAACAGGGCCGGGGCGCTGCCGCGGAGGGAGCCCCCACATGCATCAGATGCTAGACGGGGACGGTGACGGGGTGACGGGCACTGGGGCGCGTGACCTCGCAGGACTGCGCATGCAGGCCGCATAGAGTTGGGGACAGTCGCCGGCCGTCGCGAGATCTGGGAGGGGCGAGGCCGCAAGCGCGAGGGGAGTCGGGAGACGGAGGCACGAGATCTGGGAAGCGGGGGAGTCTGGACACCTGGGGGCTGGTGTAGCAGACCGCCCCCAATTAATCTGGTTTAAAGGCACAGGACCACTATCACAGTGGTGCTCCACACCCTTAAACCGAGCTAATCGTGCAATCCGTCGGATACCTTCCCGATTAAACCACCATTTCTCTCAACCGAAACGAAATAGCAGCAGTCCCACTCGAAGATGGGCTCAGGCAGTACAACTCATCACAAATTTTACATCACACGGTTAGCATGGGTAATTATACAAACACAGTGCATAAGTTTTAGTTATTACAAACCAGAGTTATAATACAGCGGAAGTCTAAACGTCGAAACAAAAGACATTATGCGGAGCCCTCGCACAACATCTAATCACCGCGGCCTGAGTCGGACTCAGACGGCACCTGCTCCACGATCCAACCATCAGGAAGCACACAAGGCCAAGTAAGAGCAGCAATGGGATCATAGCCGTCACCATTATCTGAAAAAAATTGGCCACAAGCAAGGCTGAGTATACTAATACTCAGCAAGACTTACCCGACCAGGTTAAATTCTAGACATGCAAGGCTTTATGGCTGAGGGGTTTGTTTTACCAAAAAGCATCTACAACTTGATCCTATTTTCAAGATTTTAGCCAAGTTAATTTGAGACTAACCATTACTAGATTTGCCAAGCTATCCAATAACAATCAGTGTCAAAAAAATAATTGATTAACATAACATCAACAATTCTCATCTAACCACACTTCTACCCCTTTGGCCCAAGCACACTGACGTGTGAAAGAGATCAAGCAGTTTCATGTAACCGCGAAGGACGGACAACTCGAGTTGATTTTTAACCATGCATGGGACAACCTAATCGTACGACCCGTGAGAGACACCCAGGACCTCACGAGGCAACCGTTCCCATCTCTCTCTGCCATCTGCCATCAGAGCCCGCTCCACCCGAGTGCACGCCCCAACAGACCCCAGGTGCCCCAGGCAAACCTGTGCCGCGGCCACTGCTACACTCGCCATCATCCCCCTCGCCCAATGGAGTAGAAAGACCCATCAGACGTCAGTTTGAATCAAGTACTAGGTTTACCAGTTTACCATATTTCCCGGCATATGATTAGTACCTTCAAAAGCTTGACCAACATCGCCACACAATCAATGCCTTAGCCACAATTAACTGTGCAAGCGGGACATTCAACCAAACAGGAATATCGCACAAGGCCCGCTTGCCGATCATCATAAATTGATATAAAGTAAAATCCTATATCTCGCGAGTGACAAGGCAATCACTCGACTTCTACCGATCCTAATTAAGCATGGTATTCTATGCGACTTACACATACTAGTATTAGGACTTAGGTACCTAGGGATCATGCAACTAGGGTTTCATTCAACTCCTCAAAACTTAAATGCACAAAGTAAGGCATCAAGGAAGGAGTGTTAGTTTAACAGTGGGTTATGCTCCGGGGCTTGCCTCCTTGATCAACAGCGGCCTTGGGCCTTTCTGGACTTTGGTCCAGGTCTTGTGCAGCAACACTGTTCAGCTCAGCAATGGCGGGATCACCCTCGTGCTCGACCTCGATCTCGTATACGCCGTCAACAATGGTGTTCTCTACATGAGATGCAAACGAATGCATGAGAAATCAACACAGGAATCTCTACAACAACTCACATCACTGGACAATCATTTATGGATTACAATCAACTAAGAAGTTCACAAAGAAAGCTGGGGTCGCTTTTAGTTGATGATTAAGCCTAGTTCAGATTTGAATTAACATATAAGGAAATTTCATTGAGTAGTTTAATTTACAATTATTACCCTTTCTACTCCCTTACTTAACTAATTCCAAATCTACTAAAATCATGAATAACGTTGGCCATTAGATACTCAACTCAACTCTACTAATCATAACATAACCATTAGATGTGGTTTTGCATTTTTAGTTCATGCAAAGGATTTATAAGGCAATACACACTCTCTCAAGCCCTTCTCATACATAAAGCAATGCATTAGGAATTACATAGTTTACATATGCATATGATACATCTCTGGAAAGATAATTTTATAGGGATTCCAGAAAGTCTAAGTTTGTGATTTTTTGATTTTTGTGTGATTTTTGGTGATTAACCAAAGTTCAGCTACAAATGAAGGAAGAAAAACAAAAGACAGGACTGCGGTTTTACATTCAGGCCCGTGGAAAAACAAAAGTAATTGCAGCAGGGTCCTTTCTTCGCAAATGGGCCCTTGGAAACTCGCAAACACCCCCTAAGGTTTCTAACTCCTTACCCTAGGGTCCCTGGCCTTCTTCTTCTTTGAGCCAGAGCCCGAGCTCGGCTTCAGGGGAGGCCGGTGGTGGTGGCCCGGCCGTTGTGGTGGCGGAGAAGGAGGGGAAAAGGGCCGGGGAGGATCACGAGCTCGCGGGAAAACTAGGGGAGGGGTCAATTTGGGCAATGGAGGAGCAGAGCCGGCTGTCCACGAGCACCTGCTCAAGGAGGTGCCATGGCGACGGCGGCCGGAAAAGCTTGGATTCCCGGCTAGGGAAGCTGGGGCAAGGGCCAAGGATGGTTCGAGCGAGGAGAGGGCGAGGTGGGTGAGCACTCTGAGGGGTTAATTGGAGAACGGTGGGGTGGAGAGTGGTTGAATCGGCCGGAGAAATGACCGAGCTCGTACATGGAGGTACGGGAGTTGTTGTTCGGCCCTCCGTGCTTGCACGTGGCGCGGCACCAAGGCATAGACCACACACGAGGCACGAGGGAACGTGGACAAGTGTCCCAGATGGTCGAGAGGATGGCGCGTGGTGGCGTGGACGCCCATGCCGGTGTCGGAGATGCCCATACCGGAGTTGGCCGTCGAGGACCGACTATTGCGGTTGTGGGGTAAATCCCGCACCGCAACAGTCTGTCATGGATAAGTTCTACTTCCCCAAGTACCACCAACTGTTGCGGTGGTGGTATGCATTCCGCACCGCAACAGTCCGTCATGCCTAGCACCGCAATAGTCTTTCAATCCAGAGACGAGTTTTACTGTTCCTCAAGACCACCGACTGTTGCGGTCATGGTCTTGGGTTAGGACCGCAACATTAGGTGCTTGGGCATTTTCAACCAGACTAAACATCCACAGATTGTTGCGGTGAATCGAAAGTGAGAGGCCACCGCAACAGTCCGTCAATCCAGAGAGGTTTTTCAAATTTTGCCCGGGCGACCGACTGTTGCGGTCATGGCAGCAACATGACCACCGCAACAGTCTGTCACCCAGTAGTGTAAGTGATTAAGTCCCTAGGGCACAGGTTGTTGCGGTGACCATTCCAGGCAGCACCGCAACTTGCTGTCCTAGCGGCAATTGCACTTTTCAAGTCAGTTTTGATTTGAATTTTTATGAACTAAGGCTTATTTCATGTCCAAGGGTCCAATAAGGAGGAATAAACCTCTTCTTGGACATAGACAAGGAAACTCTCTCTCTCTCTCAAACCTTCATTTAACTATTTTTAGTATATTGCTTTATAATAGTTGACTTTGGTCACTCATACACACACATGTGCACAAACAGGATGATTATGAAATGATGCATGCCATTATTGATTTAATTAAGTTCATTATGGTTCTTAATTATAATGGTGACACCAGGGGTGTCACAGCTGGGGGCGGCGCGGGCAGAGGGATAAGGCTAAGCTGCATTGGGCCTAGGGCAGCAAATCCAGGCCCGAGGTGTCCACCACGCCTTTTTTTAAAAATTGTTTTTGAGAAAGTCTCGATTTCAATTCTTTTAAGGGCCGTATGGTCATTTTTTCTATTTTTGCACATGATCTCATGAGCCAAAGCGAACTGATCAAGGTCTGGTCTCAAAACAAACTGAGAAAATTTGTAATACTTGTGATCCACTTAGCATTGGTACCTATCATTAGAAACTTCAAGTGCCCTTAGAAAAATTCAAGAAAAAAAATTAGAGCCAACCAACATCATCATGAATTTGTGACATTTTCTAGTTAACCTTCTATGACAAATTAACATTTTTAGAAAATTCAAGCTCCTTAGAAAAATTCAAGAAAAAAATTAGAGCAAACCAACATCATTATGAATTTGTGATGTTTCCTAGTTAATCTTCTATGACAAACTAGCGTTCGTCACGATAAATCATTTATTTGGTTTATGACGATTTCTACCTAGTCCTAGTGATGAACCCTGCATTTTCGTCACTAAGTCACACTACATCCTAGAAAATGTCATAAAGCAAAATATTGTAATGACGTTTTGATCAATTGTCATGAGGTATTCGTCACAGAAGGTCGTATGTGTTGTAGCGACTGGAAAACCCTCAATCGCTCCGGCTCATTGGTACCTGATTTTTAGGGCCCGGTACCAATGCTTGCAGAACTCAAAGACCGCCAACGACATTGGTATCGGGTCCAATGGCCAGAAATTTTGCACGTTCATAGGTATCGGTTCGTGCACAAAGCTATTGGTACCGGTTGGTGACACCAACCGGTACCAATGAGAGCCCCATTGGTACGGGTTGGTGTCACCAACCAGTACCAATGAGGCTTTGCGTATATAGCACCTTCTTCCTCCCCAGCCCGAGCCATGCTTATTTCTTCATCCTCCATTGAGCTCGGGTTGGGGGAGCTCATGCCCATTTTTTCATAACTTTTGGAGATTTTGCAATCCAAGTCCGCTAGAAGGTTAGCAACTTCATCCTCTCTCTTTTGACGGTTAGCATGGTCTATTTTATGCTCCATATTTTGAGTAATTTTGTGGAATAGATAGAAATAGGAGATTTTAGAATTATACATCAATTTTATTATGATTTTGTGGTAGAGGTGAACTATATAGATAGTTGTTGCATGTGTAGAGATGATGCTCAAATTTTTAGGCATTGTTTAGATTTTTTGATTATTTGTAGAAACTTTAAATAATTTTCATATTTAGGCTAGTGATAATTTTTACATATTATAAATGCCATTCATATTTAGGCTTATCGTGAACTTTAGAATTACATCTTTTTAGAGGCTTCAAATGATGTTCATATATTTAGGTTTTATTATGATTTTTTGAGATTATAGATGATACTCATATTTAGGCTTATTAATTATGAACTTTAGAATTACTTGTTTTTAGAGGCTTCAAATGATGTTCATATTTAGGGTTATTATGAATTTTAGATTTTTAGAGACTATAAATGATATTCATATTTAGGCTTATTATGATTTTTTTGTGGATGTAGAGACTTTAAGTGTTGTTCATATTTAGGCTTATAATGAATTTTAGACTTATGAATTTTAGATTTCCTAAATTGTAGAGACTTTAAATGTTGTTCATATTTGAAATGATATATTCATATTTGATAGTTTTGAATTTTTGTGGATGCTTTAAATGATGTTCATATTGGGCCTGGATTTTTTTGTTGTATTTTGTGTATAGATGAACCAACAATGGATGTACAACGCGGATAGACACTCAGCTAACTTCATTAATGGCGTTCAACAATTCCTTGATGTGGCAGAGGCTAACTCGATCTTGGGTTTTATATGTTGTCCATGCAAGGTCTGCGAGAACAACAAGATTATCACATCTCAAAGAAGGTGGTTCTCACACGCACTTGCTTAGGAGTGGTTTCATGGCTAACTATATATGTTGGACCAAACACGGCGAAACGGGGATATCATTAGAAGAAGGTGATGACAACATCCCGAACTTTGCACAATACGATGCCTTTGCAGATGATATTGCAATGGGCGAGGGTGAAGCAGTTGCAGAATATGAGGATGATGATGCCTTACGTGGCATGATTCGTGATGATGAGAAAGATTGCGAAAGTGCGAAAGAGCGGGAGAAGATCAAGCGTTTGTTGGAGGACCACAAAACATTGTTGTACCTAGATTGCAAAGAGGACCAGAAAAAGTTGGGTACCATACTGGAACTATTGCAATGGAAGGCAACTAATGGCTTGTCTGACAAGGGTTTTGGAGAGTTATTGAAAATGGTAACGAGGCAAGAAAAATTGTTTGTCCTCTAGTACTGGAAGTACAAAAGATACATGCATGCCCCAATGATTGTATCCTTTATCGCAACAACGTGTACGGATCTTTGGATGTCTATCCGGTTTGCTATTGTTCGTGGTATAAAATCAGGCGAGACGACCCTGGTGATGTTGAGGGAGAGCCCCCCAAGAAGAGAGTCCCTACCAAGGTGATGTGGTATTTCCCTATAATACAACGTCTAAAGCATTTGTTCAGAAATAAAGAGCATGCTAAATTGATGCGGTGGCATAAAGAGGATTGGAGGGAAGACAATATTTTGAGACACCCCGCTGATGGGTCCCAATGGAGAAAAATCAACAGAGCATTCTCAGACTTTGCAAAAGATGCAAGGAACATAAGTTGGTTTCAGTACGGATGGCATGAATCCTTTCGGTGCTATGAGCAGTAGCCACAACACTTGGCCCATGACTCTTTGTTTGAACAACCTTCCTCCGTGGATGTGCATGAAGCGGAAGTTAATTATGATGCCAGTGCTAATCCAATGGCCAAAGGAGCCTGACAACGACATTGATGTGTATCTAAGGCCACTAATTGACGCTCTTTTGTTGTTATGGGGCAAAGATGGTGTAGAGGCGTGGGATAAGCACAAGCAAGAGGAATTTAACCTACGAGCATTACTGTTTGTGACCATCAATGATTGACCTGCACTTGGTAACATGTCGAGACAGTCAAACAAGGGATACAAAGGATGCACACTAGAACACACCGAATGCATTTATTCTGAAACATGGTAGAAAGTGTGTGTATATGGGCCATCGTCGATTTATTTCTGAGAAACATCCGCTAAGAAAGAAAGGAAAGCATTTTGAGGCGAAAATCCATAGCAAACCCAGACATCGGGATGGAAAATATGTGAAGGTGGTCTTGGGAAAGGGACCTAGCAGCCAGCCAGTGACTAGTGAAAATGGAAAGGCACCCATGTGGAAGAAAAAGTCAATATTCTAGGACCTACCATATTGGGAGGTCTTAAATGTCCGCCACACAATTGATGTGATGCACCTGACCAAAACTATTTGCGTAAATGTGCTAGGGTTCCTTGGTACGTACAGAAAGTCGAAAGATACGCTAGAAGCATGACAGGACCTGAAACGTATGAAACAACGAGATCCCCTGCATCCTGTGAAACGAGAGAAAGAATGTTGGAACTTACGTCTTGCTAGCTACACTCTAAGGAAGGAGAAGAAGACCATCATGTTTGATTGCTTGAACAATATTAAGGTTCGATCCGGCTACTCATCGAATGTAAAGAGTCTAATAAATATGAAAGAGAAGAAATTCGTACACCTCAAGTCTCAAGACTGCAATGTGCTGCTGATACAATTGCTTCCAGTGACGCTGAGGGGATTTCTATCCGTTAATGTCCAAACAACTATTGTGAAGCTATGTAGCTTCCTCAATGCAATCGACCCGAAGGCAATCGATCTAAGTAATCTAGCAAGGCTGCAAAATGATGTGGCCCAAAGCCTTGTCAGCCTTGAGATGATATTTCCTCCGTCTTTCTTTAATATTATTATGTATGAGTTTAATTTCTAAATAATTTTTAAATATAATAGTTTTTAAAATATTAGTCCGTGCGGAAGCACGGGTTGATAACTAGTATAATTAATTATAGAGAGACTCGGAAAAAAACTAAGATCCAAAGTAATAAGTACATTTGAAATTTAAATTTATGCTAAAAGAACCATCTTCAATGAATTTTGCTACGGTAATTTTATAATGGTTGAAACAAAATAGGATGGAGAGGTAGTAAAAATAGCTAGTGGTTTATAATTTGTTGATTGTATACTCGCACCCAACAACTGAACATAAATCATTGAGGGAGTCGATGTTGTTCTCAGAAACTCCAATTTTTGGATACAAGCACGCGTAGCTGGATTGGTTGGTGGACGGCCTGCCTGCATGTGAGTGCATCACGAAATCGTGATATACTTGTGTAAACAAAGGGATGTCGCTTTGAGCAGTAGCTGGCCCGTCCCTTGTTGATCTCGTGTCATCAGGCTACAACCACATCGATTCCATGGCTCAAAACATCCCTGTAATCTATTTATTGGACATTACACGTGAGACAATACCTACCCAACAATGCAACAATGATGTACAACCACATGCACTGCAGTCCCACAGTTGGTTAAGTGCTTTTTATTATATAGAAATTACGTTTGAAACTAGGATATTTAAAAATTAAAATGCAAGTGATTCAATCAAAATATCAAATGGTCCGTCAATGCCAGGACCGCTGGACCCTGTAAGTGGGCTGCACTGGGGTGCAAACTGAGATATATATATGGGCTCGGTCAGCTGGGAAAAGGAAGCAATGCTGGGCTGATTAGGCCGAGATTAGAGGTGTGCACGCCACAATTTCACTAAAATCTGCATGAAAACATCTAAACACAGTTTAATTTTGGTCTTTTAGGGAGTGCGCACCAAAACCCTCCTGCTTTTGGGGGTTACTTAAATTATTAAAGCTATAGCTGGCCTAAATAATTTAAGCTATAGCGGGATTGTACTCAATAGGTAGTTGAGTGCACAAGTTAGGGCTGGGCATAATTAACGGAGGACCGAAGATCGAACTGAATGAACTAACCGAGACCGAGATCAAAGTAACCGAGACCGAAAGATTCGGTTAGCAGTTCGGTCCTAACTCCTAACTAACCAAACTTATTACGGTCAGTTCGGTTCCAGAGCTCGGTTAACCGAACTGACCGAAGTAACCAAAGTACACAAATAAGCAAAGAAATTATTTTCGTGCTCTGCCCCCTGGTGCCATCATGCTATGCAATTGCTACAAGACCACACTCTTCAAGTAGAATAATAGCTGCAATAAACTCTTCGTAAGTCCTGACAAATAGCTCAAACGAAATACCCACGACAATAGTACATGTTCTCATAATTTTTTCTTAGTTTTGTTTTTATGTGAATTTTTGTTCGGTTAGTTCGGTCATGACCGAGATCGAACTGAACTAACTGAGACCGAAATATGTCGGTCGTAAGTTTTTCTAAAGACTATGATTGAACTTCTTAAAAACTGAGGAACCAAACCGATCGATCCGGTTAGACTGAATGCCCAGTCCTAGCACAAGTCATGCAAAGGTCAGAATAAAAAACTATTCCTTGTTTGAGAAAAGTTTTTTTTTGAGAATCCTTATTTGAAAATGTTATGTTGCTTTAAACCTACTAGCAACTGGAGTAAAAAGTAAGAACAAGATGGCAAAGAAATAATTCACAGACCTTGCCAAACGGTTGAATCTGAATAAACCAATGGTGTGGTATGAATTGAGTACAATGGGCTGTCTAACCAACACGTGTGCCTATAGGTAAGTAAAAACTATCTAACCTAGATCCAAAAAACCCCCAAGCTATAGGTAAGTAAAAACTATCTAACCTAGATCCAAAAAAACCCCCAAGTCTCTCCTAGCAGCTGTTGTTGGCTTATATAGGGAGCAAGAAGCCAGGATGTGTGTTGGGGGAGAAAACCCTATCTTGCGACAGGCTCTGTTGGGCTCTACTGGATAAAAAGATCAAGGCCTACTGAAAATTCTTTGGCTGATTATGATCTATGCTTCAGCGAAATTTGATGGTGTGGGCAGATCCATCCCAAAGCATACGAAGAGATATTTTCGTCATGTACCCATGGGGATCCACAATCCCGTGGAGTCAAGAATAATGGCTGATTCAAATGACACTGTCTTGGAGCTCCGAGTGTTCCCTGCTAGTTACACCTTGTCTTTCTAGAAATAGGCAAAATCGTCCCTAAATTCTTGGCAAAAGGTCAAATTCGTCCCCATACTTTTGCGCGGGCCAATTTAGTCCTCGAACTATACTTCTTCGCTTCAGTTACGTCCTTGGACGTCCACGCCGTCAGCGAACGCGACGAACGCTGTCCGCCTCCCCCCTTTTCCCGTCCTTGGGCTGGTCAAACGCGGCGGCCGGCTCTTGACCGCCGGAATCCGGCCGGAGGAGCGGCGGTCTGCGGCGGGAAAGAGGACCATGGGCATCAGCAAGGCGAGCCGCACCCATTTGTGGGGTTAAGCGTGAGGTTTGGCGCCGGGAGCAGTGGCGCTCGGCGGTCCGGTCGGTCCGGCGACGATTTCCATGGGGAAAGGGGCGGAAAAGCAAGAGGGGGTCACCTGGATTCGATTCCGTGTGTTGGTTGGGGCAGAGGGTGGCCGGAGCGGGCTGGCCACGTGAGCTCGAGCTCGGCTCGGTGGCGGCAACAATGGCGGGATGTGGGCGGCGCGATTCCGGCGGGGTGGTGGCCGGAGCTTGGTGAGGAGAGGTTGAGGAGGGAGCTGGGGCAGTGAGGGAGGCGTGGGCGCGACGGATTTGGTAGGAGGTGGTGCGAGGCGGTGGGGAATGCTCGGTGGAGCAGTGCCTGCGCTTGGCTCTGTTCTTGCCTGGCGCAAGGAAGAAGAAGGGAGCAGCAGAGAAATAGGAGGCACCCCAGACCTCCATGCGGCCCTTGGGGCGCCCTACGGGGCGCGCGGAAGATGAGTACGGTGCGGCCGTTGGGTGGTGCCATCTTGCGGAGCTCGGCCTCCAACTCCCGCTGCTCGTCTCCGAGCTCGACGGGGCGTGCCTCCGCCGCCGCGAGCAGCGTAGATCGCGCCACGGCCCCCGACCGGCCGCGCATGCACTCCTCCGTCTCGAGCTGGATGTCGAACTCCACGGCCTTCTTGAGGCCCCTGCACCTCGGCTTCCCGCACTTGCACGCGTGGTGGCCCAGCACATCCCACGCGACGACCGCGGCCCCGAAGAAGGCGGCGGCCGAGAGGCATGAAGCTGCGGGGTGGAGCAGCGCGCCCACCTCGACGAGCCGCAGCCTAAGGTACGGCATGACGAGGAACCCGAGCGCGGCGACGAGCTGTCCGCCGCCTTGCGGTGGTGCTCGAACGCGCGAACGCGACGGTGAGGCGCTGCGCAGGCAAGCGAGTTCGGCGAGTGGCTTGGCGCCTAGCGGCGTCACGCGTTCCTGATGGCGTGGACGTCCATGGATGTAACTGAAGCGAAGAAGTATAGTTCGAGGACTAAACTGGCCGGCGCAAAAGTATGGGGACGAACTTGACCCTTTGACAAGAGTTTGGGGACGATTTTGCCTTGTTATCTTAGTACATATTGTATGGTGACTCAAATACTATTCAGATTAGAACTCAATATAGGTTTATGCTACTAACCTACTTGCTATAGAACTCCTACGTGCATGTATGATTGTCTTGGAGAGTACTATATAAACAAGGGGTGGAGGCTCTAGGAATCATTATCAAGCCAAAGGGAAAACACAATGTCTCATCCAAGACTTGTGAGGAGCGCTCAAGTGGGATAGGCTAGAAAGTTCTATAGCGCTAGATTCTTGTACTCCCTCCATCTTGAAATATAAGGCATTCTTTTTGTTCTAAGTCAAACTAGATAAACTTCGGCCAACTTTCTGAAAAAGAAGAACAATACTTATGACATCCAATGAGTATCAATATATTCATTATGAAATACGTTTTGATATTTTACTTGTTTGATTTGCTAAGTGTTAATATTTTTCTCTCTAAATTTAGTCAATCTTTTGAAAGTTTGACTTAGGACAAAGCCAGAATGCCCTTTATTCCAGGATGGATGGAGTATGCGACAAGAATTAGAGGGTCCTATAGGTTTGAGTAGTGTTGCGAGGGAGCGATAATCACTTGTACTCATCTGAATTTGTGTTTAAAGAATTTGAGGCCGGATTCGACAAAAATCCTAATCTCTTGTCACGGTTGATGCAACGGTTCATCTAGGGGTTTCTATGAGATTTGTCTACTTTATTCTTGATTTGATGGTCTTGTTAGATCTATGTTTTGTAGACTAATCCTAAATTTTTTATTGCATATACCATGTCTTTATTGTTTGCACCCATGAAAGAAGGTAAATCCTAGATTCCAAATGATCATGCTTGAAGTTCATTAAGTCTAGATTCACTCCAACACGACAATAACAACATCAAGCTTAGCTCTTTAGCGTTAAGTGCTCACATTGTTATTGGCCCAACATCCTCTACTGAGTCTACACTAATACAAATGAAAAAAGCATGATAAATGGTATGCCATCATGTCAAAAATTTGTAGGCTAACAATTTTCTTGGAGACTTGTTTCCCCAAGCAATAGGTGCTGGAAGCAATCATGTCAGAAAGGGACAGTCATAAGACAAATTTTGCATTGAGGATGATGATTTGGAGGTAACCAAGACCAGATGCAACAAAATTAGAAGTGGCACAATGCCACTGTTCTTCTCCAGTGGGATACTCATGACCTTCTATGGTGATTGAGTGATGCAACCAAGGAATGGGGAAGACTTCTAATCCCAAGAGATCGGCATGAAGTGTAGAAGACTTCTCTAATCCCAAGAGATCGGCAAAGTCAAGAACAATGGAGAATACTCAACAATGCCACTATGATACTCCTTAGTGCAGCAATGGTGATGACCTTGAAGCCGAAGAATTCAATACATGATGCCCCGATGACTAGAAGATAAAAAATCATCAATATATTCATAGCGATGCAATAGAATCTACCGTTATCATCATGTTTTTTCACAACTTCAGAAGCTTTCAACAGAATATTTTTGGATACTCAGAAGCCCAGTGAAGTCTTCTTTGCAATGGATCAAGCGGCATGGCAATCGAAGGTTCCTATGAGTGGTTATGGCCAATTCATTGACACTGCACGTGCTGAAATCAGTTTTGGATAGAACGCAGTGCCAGAGCAAAACGAGCATAACTCTTTCGCTTGAACTCTATTTTCGATGAGAGACCAGTTTTTCAAAAAAATAATAAACTCTTCAATAGAACTATATTTTGGTATATTTTCTGTTCTGAAAGCAGGTAAAAATCCATGAATAAGAGGCAGCAACAAGGCGATGACAACTAAATGGAGGAGATGAAGATGGTAACATCGAAGAGTAGCTTGCAAGCCGCCACCTTTCTGAGATTTGGCTCTTTATCAAGGTGATACATGTATTGGTTACCACTTTGGCTGGAACCAAATGATATGACAACAAGCTCATGCTACCTTTTGTTGTGTTACCTCATGCTTATGGATGTGATATGTTTACCCTGTTCATAATGTTTATCTCATGATTGGGTTTACCTTCATATGCAATTCATACTTCATGATAGGATTAGATCCCTTTAGCTCTATAGAAAACTTTAGCCAGTTCCTTGTTGATCAATGGATTGATAAACCTTGGAAGAAATACTCTAAGGGAAAAGCTACGATGATATGCGCGTTTGCGGCACAACATTTGGTGTGCTTAATTGACATCAATAGCGATCGAATCCTGTTGCTCTACTAGTGTTGCCATCTCATGTATATATATACATCGTTGTTGCATAAATAAGAGTTCTGTTTATTTTGAACCATTGTTTGTTTGGTATATATAGTTTGTCAAAACATGGCATATAGTAATTGTTCTATTTTTTTGAACCTTTGTTGTTTGGTATATATAGTTTTTCAAAACATGGCATATAGTAGGAGTTCTATTTATTTTGAACCTTTGCTTGGGCATTTAAATGATTTCATTTAAAAAATGTGACATGCTTTAAAACTAGATAGATGTGGCATGTTTTGACAAAACTCATTACTTACAAGGAATATATTGCAACCTTATCCTATATATCTATATAGTTCATACTCACTAAGCATTAAATTCTTCTAAAACTCAGCGCTCATGCTTCCACATCATCACAAATTTGAGTCTGTTCAATCAAATGTGCATGCTGGATTTGTCCGCATGTTCATCCTTTGCATACACTTCATCCAATCCTTCTTATGTAACACCAGTCGTCCCCTCCTCTCCTAATCAGTTACACAGAAGCCACACATTCATGATGCAATTGCAGACTAAGTAGACATGCATAGGCCGTGTTCGGTTGGAGGGACAAATTTTTTGTCCCTCCATTAAATGCTACTTTGACCACTAATTAGGGGTATTAAATAAAGTCAGTTTACAAAACTACCTCCACAACCCCCTGGCAAATTCGCGAGACGAATCTAATGAGGCCTTTGATCGCACGATTAGAGGATGGTTACTGTAGCATTACTGTAGCAAATCATGGATTAATTAGGCTCATTAGATTCGTTGCGCAAAGTTGCACTCATCTGTGAAAAGATTTTGTAAATAAACTTCGTTTAGGGCTCCATGCATGCGACAGTATTTGGGGACAAAAAATTGTCCCCAACCGCCGAACACGGCCATAGCCATTGTTTGCCTCATAGACTCTTCTAGATATTAAAGACAAACGCACTGCTACCCCATGTCTCTATGATGCATTACTCTCTTTAATTACCCAAAACTATCCTTATTAGCCTATACATCTCTTCTTTAGTTTCACCATTGTGACTAATGAACACATCTATACATGCCCACAACCTTGTCTCTCTCCATTCTACAATGCTTTCTTCACATTACGAAACACATGGAGCATCACCAGCCCACAAGCAGATACAATGCTGTAGTATATGTTACTTTATGTTTTATGAATAGTTATTAATCTCCTAACAGTGCAACCCCTTTCTATAATTGTATCACCTTTATTGTCACATCCATGTCTTAATTATCTGTTGTGGATACCTCCGAAATTCTCACATGTTGCTCTTCATAATTCTTCTATCAGTTCTCCTAAGAAGATACACATTAGATACATGGCTGCAATGGATGAGCTCAAGGATTCTACAAAACTAAAAGTTTGCATAAATCTCAGAAGTAAATCTGAGGGTGAAGATATCACCAAGCAAATGCTATCTGACCATTACATTATTATTGTCGGCTACATTAAAAAGGGAGAATTGTATCTCCATTCCATTGTCAATGAAGAGGACTCCAGAAAAATTTATAATCAAAATTGGCTCATTTACTTATTAGGAATAATTTTATTTCTATTCCATGTGTAATTTGCATCACTAAAATTCTCTGGTCATGTTGAGATTTTATGAATGGATTTTGTTGACTATATGCATCATTGTTATTCTAAGAATTGTCCCTACTTTTATTCTCAATAGACCCCTAATGTTCTATTCTATTTCATTATCCTAATCAACCAGTTCATCTCCTAAAATTATTGGTGTACCTAAATTTCCGCAGCAACACGCGGGGATTCACCTAGTGTATGTACTAGAAACAAACCATATATACATACCAAATCTCAAAACATCTAAGTACACTAATTTTGTACGCAATGGGTCATGTTTTACTAATATTGCAAATGTCTATGTGATTAGGCCTAAATAGGTAATCTGAAATTTGCTTGGTTGTTTGGAATAATACCTAAAAATTGGTAATTTCCCTTGGTGATTTCAAATAACACTCAAGGAAATTAAATATGTAGATTTCATGGCAGTGTAACGAAAGAAAAAAAAGGAAAATTCCATACTACTTGGTGGTTTCAAATAACACCCAAGGAAAGATGTAGATTTCTTGGTGGTGCAATGAAACAATCAAGGAAACATCCCTATTACTTGGCAGTTTTCTCCAACCCTGAAGACATATATATTTCCTTGCTAGTTCAATATGACTCTGCCGAGGAAACTTACATTACTTGCGGCCATTTTTGGCCCTCAAGTAAATTGCTGGCCTCCAAGAAAATTCCGTTTTCTGGTAGTGATTTGTAGAAAATTTATTTATATGGTGAAACCTTATGTACACATATGTAGTTCATCTTTCATATAGACAGTGCTTGTTGCCCCTCTCAAAACTATGCACGGCCAATTTTCGAAAAGATAAGAACAACTTACCACGGACAAGAGGTTTGGACAGGTGCAGTGCCTAATGAGTGGTAGACGCTAATGATAATGTACTCTTTGTTAATAACAAATAGTTTGACCAAACTTAAGCTAGATGTGCGCGCATGTACGCCGACAGTCCATCTATAGCATAACATGCTTGGCAAACGTACCTCACCTTCACCTCTCAATGGTTAATGCCAATTCGACCAATATACTCAAGTAGATTTCTAAATTCATTCCTGGCTATTTGAGGATAGATCTTACAAATTTCGATGCTTAGCATCAAGTTTAATTCTTATGGGCACACTGCCTACATCCTTGTACGCATTTAACAGCTCAGCCTGTATGCAAGGCACAGCTTTTACATTGCCACTTTTTCTACAGAAAATTTAGATTCCCATTTTAATATGTATAAGTAAAAAGAGAACCAAGAAATTGCTTAGATGGATAGAGCAAAAAAATTCAAAACGACTTCTAGTAAATGCCAGGGGAATATATGATATTGTGGTCAATGTTAGAGAATATATATCATTAGTATTTTTTGAAAAGTAAGTGACTAGAGTTATGTATCAAATGCAATCACGCAGAGAACTTCATGCAATATCTCCAAAGGAAAAGGAGACTTTTTGTAACACCCAAAAAGGGAAAAATGGCCGCACTTCTTATACATACGGTAGTAATTAATTATAAAATTATATATGCTGATGCAAACATGTTTGAACCCAGGCTCTCTTTTTTCCACGACCTACATATGCGTGTGCTTTCAGTGATTTATTTGTAGACTTACGGTGATAAAGTATACGCTTGTTGCATCCTCGTAATTCAACTGGTTTGGCTGAATTTTACTAATGACATTGAAGTGTGTTAGCGATCAAAATTGGCATAAGGACAGCAAGGCAGGAAGAACCGGTGGAACCGGTTTGGTCCACTGTTACACGTCTGACAGACAGACCGGTGGAACCGGTTTGGGAACCGGTGGAACCCGTTTTTCCCGAGTCCTAGTAGGATTGGACTCCCTTTGTAGATCCGAGTTGTAATAGGACTTTTCTTGCGGGGTACGACCTCCCCACCCTATAAATATGAAGGGTCACGGCCGATTGAGGGTTATCCAATCGATCAAAACACTTATTACCTTTACTTTTTGTCATCTCCAAACCCTAGCTTTTCCAACCCTAATTCTGTTCGTTCTTCGTCTCTACGGCGTTTTACGGCGCTCTGAGTGGCCTGCCGATCTCAGAGAAACCCTAGGCGCGCCTGCCCTGACGGGGTCCCTCCCGGGCCGGTGATCTTAGGTCTACGCAGCTGTCCCCGTAGAACCGGTTTCACCGGATCTACAAACCGGTTTTACCGGTTTCGCCTGGGACTGCTGCAGTCGATCGATCCGTTGCGGATCTCGCGCGTTCTAGCGCAAGTTCGGTGTGTTGATCATAAAAAGCGTCAACACCGAGTCCTAGTAGAATTAGAGATC
>CM014274.1:67632381-67682747 GCA_004135705.1 Alloteropsis semialata
AATTCTGCAACATCGTGGTGTCATTCAACATTGATTTGTGCCGTGCGTTGACCATTGGAGCTTGGTGTTATGTTGCTTCCTGCTGTCCTGCATATCATCACTGCTCGTGATAGAACCGTTGCCGCACCAATTTGGTCGTGGAAATATTCTGGCACTGACAACCGACCGTATATGATATATCAAACAAATATGTAACTGCTCAAGCCGCAAAGATTTTTGGGTGAATTCCCTCAGTGCTATAGAAATTAACATCAATTCCTTCAGTGCCATAGATTTTCGCGAACTTCCCTTAGTGCCATGACTTCTAAATTTTTTCCTCTCAACTTGTTAACTGCAGTTAAATTGATAGGGAAAAGACCTATTTGCCCCTCCAACACAATGACGAATATTTGAGCTTTATTTTCTTCACTGCCGTATAACAGATAAAGATGGTAATGACACAAATTCAACAACCGCGCATAGTGCCACAAATAACATGTCATAGCTAACAAGATTGGTTCTGTTCCATCGATTCCATCTCCTGCAGCCTGCAGGTGCGTCCCACGGCCTGGGTGACGGCCACCTTCCTGGCTTCCCCACGCGCGGGGGCACGCGGAAACCTGCCGACGCGGCGCGGCCTCCGGCGCGCGAACGCGCGGCTTGCAGGCCCCCGCGGGGGCTCCTATCTCTCTTCCGGAAGATAGGAAACCAAACCATCGCAGGCCCAACAAGGCCCAACAACAGCGCATCCTCTCTAAAAAAAAACCGTCGTCTTCTACCTCCGCTTCTCTTCCTCCTCCGGTTATCCTCTTCCTCCGCACCGGCTCGCCCTGCCGGCGCCGGCTTCTCCTCCTCTCCGGCGTGGCTGCCCCGCCCCACCTCCTCTTCGGCTCTGCACACCTGTCACCGACCCTGCCCACCGGATATCCAACCCCGGGCCTGCCGCCGCCCCCGACCTCCTCTAGGTCTGGAGGACATTGGAGCCCCTGGAAACCCTAAACCCTAACCTAACTCCGCCGCCCACTGCTCGCCGCCGTCAGCCTCGACCACCACCCGCCTACCACCCCGCCGCCCATCATCCTCTTGCCCTCGACCTCCGACTCCAGCGGCGGCGCGCGATGAGTGGGCGAGAGAGAGAAAAGCGAGGGAGGATGAAGCAGATCGTGCGGTCGACAATGACCGCACGAATCTCAAACACCAGAAGACACAGAAAAAATTTCTTCCGGAAGATGTATTGGAACATCGGGGACTCCTCCGTGGCCTAGGCTCCGCTGCTAGCCCACCGGCGCATGGCACACATGCATGCTCATGGATGGATGCGAGCGGCCGGGGCTCCGCAGCTGGGGGCAATCAAGCCGGGGCCCCACCGCCACGTGGCCAGGACAGCGTATGGGCAAGGCAGTCAGGGCTGTTGGGGGAGGCGGAAATCTGGTTAACGTAGCGCTCACCATTTTGCACGTGGAAATTTACTCATCCCTTTCATACATATTTTCTTTTGAAAGCGGTGCAGGGCTTCGCCGTGCATCTGGGGGAAGGGAGACGAGAGAACAAGAATCAAGCGGAGCGAAGGGGGTGTCGCCACCCCTTCGCTCCAAGCCAGCCAATGGTCGCTGAGTTGAACAAGTCAACCGCATCAAGGCGAAGGCAACTTCGCACCGCCAAGCCTAGCAAGAAAGATCGTGGAAGTTTGGAGTCCCAGTTGATCGGGAGAAGGACACGCGACATCATCTCGTCGAGCCGGCTGCGGCCTAGGATACCGGGCCACACATGGGCCTTGACAAATACCATTGTACCCCCGAATATGCTGGAAATGTAGTCATTGGGAGGGCATCAGTTGTAAAACGGTCCCATCCTAGGCCTATAAATAGCAGAGCACCTCGCGCCCAAGGGGGTATCCATCCTTCTGTTACCGCTTCCACCGCTTTATTAATCATTTCGCATGTGTTCATGCTCCGCTCTCTCACAAACCTGTCGGATCTCAATAAAATCCCAACAGGGGCGCTGCCGCCACACATCGAGGACAGCGCATAGGTTAGTAGGCCGGGCACCACCGCCACACGGCTGGGCCAGCACATGGGCAAGCTGACCGGAGCTGGTTGGGGATTAGCGAAGATGGGGATTGGATTGGGGAAGGAGGAAAAGCCGGGAGCAGATTGGGAGGATGTCGTGCGGCAGATATTATTTTTCACCTAAATCGCTCTAGTACCGAGTGGTATCGTAAGCGACTCTTTTAGTACCAGGTCTCACCTGGTACTAAAAGGTACCCCTTTAGGACCACTGAGCTAGTACCGGCCGCCCCTCCAGTTATAAAGAGGATTGCATACCTGTACTAAAAGCCATATCTCCAGTATTGTCTTCAGGTTTTGATAGGTACATTGTACACTATAAATGTGTCCATGATGAGGCCAAGATTGATAACTATTTTTTCTTGGGAAACCAGGTTAGTACAGTGGCCTTTTGGCACCTAGTCCTCTATAAATTACTCCTACGTACATGGATATCTTCGATGGCGTTGATCAAACTGCACTGCTCGCAGCCAACCGTTGTACAATTCGTGCTGAACCCAGATGCCCTGGCCCCGCCGGGCCGCACCGCCGGCCCCGCGCACGGGCGTGCTGTGGCCTCGTGTGGCAAGCTCCAGCCCGGCATCCCCGGTGTGGTGAGCTCCGCCCCTGATGCCAGAGAGAGAGGGAGAGAGAGATCTGGACAAGAAGCAAACAACTGGGGAAGAAGATGAGTTGGTGAAGTCCCTGACCCGTGGACTCTATGTGTCAGTGTCATACACAACCAAAATAGGTAAAATAATATAGGTACACTGTTGGAGAAGCGAACTTTAAAATATCTAAATTTTTTCCTCTCCTGTACCCAAAGAAGATTTTAGGTCTCTAGGTACACTATTGGAGATGTTCTAAGTAGTCAACTCAAAACTAAATTCCAAATCACATGCTACTCTAGCGCCCTTATGTATTTTTGTCTATTTCTTTGTCGAAAAATATTTGCGTCTAATTGATTTTAATTTGATTTGAGTTTTGTTTATCCATAATTGTTGATTTTTCATACTCCAAAAGGAGTCAACACACAACGATAGCTTTTTTTAGGATTTACAAACAAAAGATAGAAACGTGTAATCTCTCAAATAGTGATACTGTGCACAGTAGAACTAAGTATCATGCTTTCTGATGCGTGGCTCGGTCAGAAAGCCGAAGTACTTCAATTGGCACTTCCATAAATTCCGATCCAAGTATACAAGTGCACAGTTGACGATTGATGTCAACGCCTACACACTCGGCAATCAAGCAGCTGCGCTGCTCCCCCATGTTATTTGACAACACGAAATGGCACATATATTCATATAATTGCACGCCAAAATATTCCTCAAATCACTTATTCAATCAACTTCAAATTCATTCATCATGAACCATGTGGTACAATATTCCTCTTTGCCTATAAATACAGCGAAATAGCTCGCCGATCCCACCATCATAAATTTTTAGGCAAGAATTATTATACGTATTCTTTTTTTCCTTGGTTTTTGCTGTTTCATTCACTTCCCAGTATAGAACCCAAAGCTGAGTGTCCAAGGATGAAGCTGGCATGGCTGCAGCTGCTCATGGTAGCATTCCATTCTACACTCATCACCATGTCATCTACAGGTTTGCAGTATAACTTCTACAGCTCGTCGTGCCCAAATGCCGAGCAGACGGTGAGGAATGTGGTCAATGGCATGATCCATGCCGACCCAACCATGCCCGCGGCCTTCATTCGCTTGCTCTTCCATGATTGCTTTGTCATGGTACGCGATGCTAACTCTCTTCAAGAATACCTAGTTAAGCAATTCTTGGGTAATGCTTTTTATCGTCATTTCTTTGAAACATTGTTGCCTCTTCTTGGACTTGAAGGCAACAATTTGTAGCATATGGTCGATTTTTTTATAGATTTTTTTTTACTATTGTAGGAGTGTACACTGCTAGTCGTAGTAGTATATTTTGATAAACGATTAATGCAAGAAAAATATGTGTAAAGCAATCATGTTGTTATTGATTTGGTTGTTGGTTTCACATTCATCAGGGTTGTGATGCCTCCATCCTCCTGGATCCGAGCAGCGCCAACGGCCAGCCGGAGAAGTCGGCCATCCCCCTGCGCGGCTACGACGCCGTGAACAAGATCAAGGCGGCCGTGGAGGCCGTGTGCCCGGGAAAGGTGTCGTGCGCCGACATCCTCGCCTTCGCCGCGCGCGACTCGGTGGCCAGGTCGGCCGGCTTCACCTTCCCCATCCCGTCCGGCCGGCGCGACGGCAACGTGTCCTCGGCGTTCTCCGTCTTCTCTGGCATCCCGTCGCCTTTCTTCAACGCGCAGCAGCTGATCGACAGCTTCGCCGCCAAGAACCTGGGCGTGGACGACCTGGTGGCGCTCTCCGGCGCGCACTCCATCGGCACCGCGCACTGCTCGGCGTTCACCAACCGGCTCCGCCCGGCCGTGGAACCGTCCCTGGACCCGGCCTACGCGGCGCAGCTGAACGCGACGTGCCCGAGCGGCGGCGCCGACCGGGCCGTCAGCAACAGCCCCGTGGCGCCCAACACGCTGAGCAACCAGTACTACCGGAACGCGCTGGACGGGCGGGTGCTGTTCACGTCGGACGCGGCGCTGCTGAGTCGGAACGACACGGCGAGCAGAGTGAACGCGAGCGCGGCCGACCCGACGGCGTGGATGGCGCGGTTCGCGGCGTCGATGGTGAGGATGGCCGGCATCCAGGTGCTCGCTGGGGCGCAGGGGGCGGTCAGGAGGTTCTGCAACGCCACCAACGGCTAAGATGTCTTCGCGCATGCACAGGGGCGTACGCCCGGCAAGATTTCCTAGCTCCTGGTTGCTGCCGCATTGTGCGGCATATGTATGCACTTTGCGTTGCAGCTAGTTCTAATCCTATGCGACATGCATTTCGCTGCTCTCTTTTGCACGGTGGTGTAGAATTTGCAGCGCCGTATACGGCTGATGTAGTAGTTTATTTGGCTGGACCGCTGGACTTCAAACAAGTCATTTTTATGGTCTGTTTGCAATTACAAGAAAAGTGAAAAGAGTGGTGGCCACATGTGCTGATTTGCCACTTAGCCAATCAGATATGTAGATGTGGGTTTGGTTCAGAGATAAGATGGCATGGGAGGGTCATGTCCTCATCCTTTTTATATACATTATCGGTTCCAAATTTTAAGTCATTCCAACATTCTCAAAAAGTCAAACCATCTCAAGTTTTGCCAACTTTATAAAATAAAGTACAAATATTTATCGTACCAAATAAGTATCATTAAGGGGTAAGTTTAACCAATTGGCATTGTTGTGAGAGTAATTTGAACTAGAAAGTTGTTAAGGGTAAGTATATTGGTATCGTCTAATAGGCGGTCTCATGCAGTGACACGTAATCTTGAGACAGCTTAACAGACAACCTGTACAATATGTTGTCTTATAGGTTGTTTCATAGTAGTTAATAATTCTTTAATTTGTGGATATAAAAATAATAATTGTGAGTTCCATGACAACAACAACTCGTACAATGGTATTTGAGTGGTCTCATAGTTTCAAATTTTAGCTTTGAGATGATTGCTTCACGAAACAGTCGTCTCATTCTCTCACCTGCCTCTCTTTCTTCCACATCACCAATGTCCTTGCCCTAAGGGGGTTATCCAGACTGGGTGTAGTTGATGGGGGTAATTTAGACGTTTCCTTAAACATATTTCATAGTATACTAGCAACCTTGCCCGTGTGTTGCTACAGGTGAAGACTATTTGCTTTTCTTAATGAGTTAAAGTAGGTAACTTGCTTTTTCTAATTTGATCGGGAGACGAGACAAAACATAACTAAACTGATCGGAAGACATATATGATAGACTACTCCTAATCCGATAAGTGGACAAGATATGAATCATCACTAATCCGATTGGAAGATATATACGGATCGTTGAAATGTTCCTCACTTTTGAAATAGGTAAAAATATAGATATGCAGCGCTATAAATATTTGTAAGCCTCTCTAATTTCGGTCAAACTTAAAAAAGTTTGATTCTCCAAATATGTTAGAATAACTTACAATTTATAACAGAAAGAGTAGTAGCAATCCGATATGCAACTTGAGCGCAACGTGCATGCTGTTTGCAATTGTAAGTTGGGCCCATAGGCAGGACCACCCGTGAACCGAGTGCCCACACACATTTCATTGATGCGTGTGTTTTTTTGAGAAATTTCATGCATGCCATTAAAAATTATAACCATCGTTTATGTGTCATCTATTTCAAATTTAGACAATTTGTTTATTATCATTAGTTAAAACTTTCTATCCCTTGTTTGCCATTGTCATTACATACCGATCATTTTGCTGTTAAGTCAGTATCAGGCGTGTCAACAGTCAGCACGGAGTCACTTTTTTTATATAAAAAAATGGTTGAGAGAATTGTTTCTTGAATAAGCTGCACAAATATGAGAAAAGTGTTTCCTTGAGAAAGAGATCTAGCTCAGTTTTTATGTTTTAGTATAAATGGGGTAGTGGGGAGAACCATGGCTAGAAAAATTATAAAAAAAGTGCATAGTTTGGTTGATAGTTTCAGCTTAATTTGGCTATAAAATAGAATTTAACATATTCCAAAGAGGAGCGCATGGTGGAGCATGCAACCGGTGCGCTTGAGCCAGCCTTTGTGGGTAGGACAGAGGGTGGTGCGGATGGCTCGAGTGGAAATAAACCGAGCCGTGGTGCACACTAGAGTAAGGGCCCATGCTCGCGTTGTTGTTGTAGGGGGTGGATATCGAGCTGACTCGGCTCGGCTCGCCTCATCTCGAGCTGGCTCGTTAAGGTAATGAGACAGCTCGGGTCAGTTCATTATCATAGCAAGCCAGAGGAGCTGCTCGGCTTGGCTCGTTTGCTAGCTCGATAACCTCATGAGCTAGCTCGATAACAGAAGGGAAGCAAGTCAATCAAATTTCACATGTTTAAAAAAACAAAATTCAAATGGATCCAAACAATTCCAACATTCACCGCACAAATCCAACCTCAGTTCACAGGTCAGAGAACATCATCGAATCATTAAATGAACTTTCAAAATACATCTAAGCCTGCAGATCCATGCTTAGCCTTTAAATGTGCAGCACCACCAAGCAGAAGAGGTTTGTTGGGCCTCGACCATGGCCAGGGCTTGCCAGTGCCGTCTATGATCCACGGGCAAAGATAGAAGGTCGGGGAGAGCTGGTGTCACTACTACAAAAAAACGTTTGTAGGGGCGGGTAAAAACACGTTTCTAGGGGCGGCGCCGAAATCCGCTCCTGCTTTTGGCTGCTAAAAATGGCCATTTGCAGGGGCGGGTTAGTAGCCCGCCCCAACAAACGTATTTCCAGGGGCGGACCATGCCATTACCCGCCCCTGGAAACCATCTTCAGGGGCGGACCATGCCATCACCCGCCCCTGAAGTTCTTTTTGCCGATCAGTAATAAATCGGAAAAAATAGCAAAAAAAATTATTTTAATGTGGGAAGGACTCCAACCATCCAAGCCATCAAGTCGCAAGTCGCGCAATTTTTCACGTAAAATTCGCGCGCCTGGTGGGATTCGAACTCACGACCTCTGACTCGCGCGTAGCCTCCTCTACCACTGCACCACACTCTCACCTGTGACTAGATGTTGTTTTGGTTCCTACCATATTATACGAAACCGAGTGTAAATTGCTTGTTTAAGGCCCTAAACGATTTCAAATTAAAAAATTATCAACTACAAAGTTTCATAACTTTTTGAAATCTACAAGTTTTATTTTGGTAGTTTCTCCATCCGAGGTCGTTTACAGAATTTGAATTTCAAATTTGAGAACATTAAAATTTAGTTTTCGTTGACAAGATGATTTCAAATGAAAAAGTTGTCAACTACAAAGTTTCATATCTCATTGTGATCTACAACTTTTATTTTGACTGTTTTTCCATCCGAGGTTGTTTGAAAAATCTCAAATTTCAATTGAAGAATTACAAACATGCATTTCTAGGGGCGGACTTTAACTGAAATTTGAGATTTTTCAAACAACCTTGGATGGAAAAACAGTCAAAATAAAAGTTGTAGATTTTTCAAACATGCATTTCTAGTGTAAATTTCAACTGGCTCTTACAAATGTTTTTTTGTAGTAGTGTGTGGACGTCGCACTTGTAGCGGTGGCGCGTTCGTGTGGTGGGTGGCTGCGGCGACGGATGGACGCGTTGGCTGCCGGTTGCTGGTGTTGTCTGCTACATGCATGAGGGCATAGGAGCAACAGCAAGCTGCCTGTGGGAAGGAGTCGGAGAAAGGAAAAGCGGCGCGTTGGGAGGAGTCTATGAGCAGCGGCGTGTGTGGAGGAGTTGAAGAGCGGCAGCGCGTGGGAAGAGGACCGGAGATTCTTTTGGTTGTGTGCGTGTGTTAGGGTTAAAGGTTATAGTTTATACCTTTGAGGATTTGGGCTTTAGCAGATACATAGGCCTTGTTACTTATTCATGTATTGGGCTCGAGGAGCTAGGCTGCTCTGGATCTTTGGGCTCGCGAGCCAGCTCGAGCTGACTCGTTATGACCACCGAGCCAAAACCTCAGCTCAGCTCGTTATAAATTCCTAACGAGCCGAGCTGAGCGGAACCACTGTCGAGTCGAACCGAGCGAGCCAGCAAGCTTTTCGTCTAGCACTAGCTGCATCAGTAGTCGTGCTATGACTCCAGCGGCACTTGCTTAACAATGAGCTTGTGGTGAGGCTGCGACAATGTGGCGGCGTGGCAGGGGTGGTGATGTGGGGCTGACTAAGGCTGTCAAGAAAGGGATGTGATGGCACCAGAGAGGGCAAATGGAGTCAAGCGAATTGATTCAAGGAGAAGGGAGATATGTTACCGTCCGTTTTGTTGTATCAAATGTTGAATAATATGTAAAACTAACGGCAATGACAAGCAAATGTTAAAATATTATAATAGGTGGCAGTCAAGGGACAATCTAAATTTATATGGAGATATTTAAAATTTTTTGATGCATAATTTTATCTCTTTATACATCCGGCTGAAGCTTTTGCATCCACTTTTGGGGGAATATTTAACTATTTGCCATCCTTCTGGATGGCGCTCCTTCAAAAGCCATTCTTCCAAACGAACCTATATTTTTGCCATCGGTCTTCAGGAGATCCTACAAATTTGCCACTTTTGCTGACGTGTCACGCCACCTCCTCAGTCTAGCATGGATCGGTCGCACGAAAAGACACCTTTGCCCCTGCCTTCCTCACGTTGGCCAGTTCTCTTTCCTCTTTCCTGTCACTGACGCATGGGACCCACAACACAGACTCAACCTCTTGCCGTCCTTTTCTCGCCATAATTGTGACGTCATATGGTGTTTGGAGAGCACAAGCGGAGCCACATTCAGGCCAAGGTGGGCCGTGGCCCCCCTTGCTCCCGATAAAAGTACGAAGAAGCAAAGAGCCAGATTCTAGCTTACCGCATGCATGCATGCATAGTTATTACAGTATCGGTAGAACAGTGGAGGTGATTTTGCAAGTATGAATATCATCAGCAGTGGCGGATCCAGCCCTAGAAGCAAGGGGGGGCTCTCTTTCCCTTCTTCCTCCTCCTCTCTTCTCTCTTTCCCTTCTTCTTCCTCCTCTCCTTCCTTCTCCTCTTCACTATGCCCAAAATTTTGTAGCCCACGCTGGATCCGCCCCTGATCATCAGCCAATCTCTTGCAACCTTTCCGTGGAACTGATTGGATCTGTATGTCCCCTTTCCATTTTATACCCAGCATATATTTCTTAAGTCACCTAAAGAAATTCATAAATTCAGTTCTGCATATGATCCATAACACTAGACTAATCATATTATGTTTGGGTGCATATGTCTTTTAGATACTCATTTTGCTACCATTCAAAGTTTCTGTACATATTATATTACTTTAGAACAATTGGAATGTCTCTTGTTAAATAGATAATTAATAAATGTTGCTGAAAGAAAACTCATGAGTTTATTTGAATATAAATCGCTGCCCTATGCAAGCTAAGGATATTTCTTGCCCTTAAGGCCTTTGAGGAATTTTCCTTGCATTGCGCCAGTAGATATTGGCCAACGTTAAGGCGAGAGAGCTCAGTGGCATATGTGAGGTGTTTGTGAAATTGAAATGTACTAGCAGTGAAAACAGTTTCCCCTTAGTTAAACTGTTAATGCTGCTCATGGAAAAAAATGCGAGATAACTTTGTGACTGTAGAACTAGGTTGACCCATGGAACTGTTACCTTACAGGTATCCAGGTTGCTATGGTGTGGAGATGGTTTGCTGGCACAGGTTTTGGCCTTGTTTAGATTGGGTGAATTTGATCGAATTCACTGTAGCAGATTCCCTTGGGAATTGAAAAAGTAGAGAGAGGGTACGAAATTCAATGCGGTTGCTTTTGATCGAATTGGGCTCCTTTTGCGAATCTAAACAAGGCCTTTGTATCTGGTGGCGCTGTGGCCTATGTGGAAAGCGACATTTTACTCTAGCACACGCTTAAAAGGGTGAAGTGAATTTGTAGAAAAACTGCTTGGTTTACAAACTCCTGGTGCCCTTCTGGTGATCTCCACTGCAGACGTTGGCATTTGACGCTGTGAATTTATAAAATGACATTTAGTGGTTATATGTTGCTTATGTCTTCCGAGCACATTGAAGCCCAACATATCTGCGGTGTTACATTCTTGCTGTCAGAAACATGACTGTCAAATTGGGCTTTTCTATGTATATTGTTTGCAGTCCTCCGTGGGCACGGAAAAGGGCCAGCCCGTGCACTCAACAAGGGCCAGGATAGCATTAGGACCCTGTCCTTTTCAGGCTGGATAAAGATTGGACCACAACGCTCAGTAATGGTCAGGGGTAGGATCGTTGAGTTGTTTAAAAGGTGTCTTATACCATAATAAAAATAGATCAATATGAAAGGATGGCACGGTTCAGAATCTTTTATACGGGTGAAAACTTGACCTGTGGTATAGGTGGTATAGGTGGGTAGTATAGCCTAGTATGGGTATTATGAAAAAAAATTATAAGGGCACAAATATAATATTATGATATAAAATTTTATTGGCACAAATATAATATTACTAAAATATTATAATATTATGATATAAAAATATTATAATGACAGAATTTTAAATATTTCTATTAATATAGTCACGACATTCACATTTGCCGGCCTCACCCGCGACGGAAGCAAGGGAAAAAATTTTGTCAACGAGAGAAGATTATCAAATTGTCCTTCCTCTATACTCTATACCACTGAGTAGTAGTATAGGGCACCGTAAAAGACCTCAGGATCGTTTCATTTTCCAATTAATAAGGGCTGCATTAGGGTTCAAGCAGGGTCTCTGCCCATTGGCAGGTAAGCAGCTTACCTGATATTATACTAAGATTTCTAATACAACAAGCTACAAACATAGAGGGGAATGCTATATATATATATATATATGTTCCTTTTTAATTTACAGGGGAAAGGTCACCCTTTACTGTCGTTGGTTCCCACGTTTACCATCGTCTTTGTACATTTGCAGGTTGGTTGCATGCTCAGCAACAAAACCATCTGTTTAGTGGTTGTATGCACAGCTACACTTGCAGAGAACAGACAACCACAGCTTGCAGGCGAAGAGCTAAGATCACTTTAGAATAAGTACTTGATATTTAGTACTCTAGAAACTAGAAATATAGCGGAGAATGAGCACTTTAGATATGACTACCTTGTATAATAGAAAGTTACTGCACATATTTGCTCTTCCATTTGTTTATAACTAGATGATGTATATAACAAACTGTATATAGTAGTTTAGAAATAGTAGTTGATCCAAAAAAACAGTTTATTCATTTGTATTTAATGGATAAAACATGTGTTTGGATTAAACATTTGTATTTAATGAACAACATAATTGTTTGCAGGACTTTGCTTGAATTTTGGTTGACAGCGGTTTGTTTGAATTATTTAGCGTATTGTTAATTATCTTGAATCATATCTCCAAACCAATATCTTATTCTTATTGGCTTGATTTATATAATTATCGTGAACGCGGTGGTCATGTTATTCATGTTTGAGGATCCGAACACATTTTTGTTAATTTTAGCGCGTTCATTTTTTTCCTCCCGTTGCTACGTGAGCTGTTTACACTGTCACTAATATTTGGTGATCTAAATAAACATGTTTTATTGTCACTAGAATTTTATTGTGTTTATACTTTGTTTACCTCCCATAGCAACGCACGGGCACGAACTTAGTAGAAATAAAAAAAATGTTGTGCACAGAAAACTTAGACGAAAAACCTGGCACCAAGAGTGGCGAGGCGCACCCTAGCGGGCTGATCTCGGTGAGTCACGCGGGCCCGCCAGCGCTCCTCTGCATGAAGCTCGCTCCGCGGCTGTGAGGAGGGACGATAGTGCTCCCTTCCTCCCGCGATGGCGGTGGCCAGGAGGAGAGGAGGCAGGCGGGGATCCGCGGCCGGGCCTAGCGTGGCCCACCGTACTTGCGTGAAGCGCTCGTGGTCCCGGCCCGCCGGATCCCCGTCTGCGTCCGAAGGTCACGTCGCCCACCCGGTCCAGGCCACTGCCGCCCTCGGCGCCCGCGACGGGGATGCGCGCCACGCCGTGCCATCGCATCAGGCCTGATGGGGCACCTAGACTTGCGGTACCCAGCGCGGGGCGTCATGCGAACCCCAGGACCCCGAAATACTGCAGGGTGCCCCAGTCATCCCGGACGGATCCTGGAGCATCCTGGTGGCCCCCACAACATTGTTAGGAGGACAACGCCACTGCAGGGGCGGCTAGGGGTGAAAGTGGAGCGGATAATTTTCGCATCCGATCCGATCCGAATCCGATTTTTGCGGATATGGAGAAGAGTTTTTGATATCCGTGTGGATATGGATAATCCGAATCTGATTGTATGCGAATATGGATTTGGATATGGTTTCAGTGAAATCCGATGGATATGGATTATCCGATAATTGAATGCGGATTATCCGACTACTCTGCAAGCCCAACATTGCCAGCAACCCAAATAATTAGACACTCATATGATTTTTTGGCCCATAGAGGCCAGCAACCTTATAATATGTACATGTATATATTATGTACATGTGCATTATGAACCCTATGCGTGGCGGCTGATCGGACACTGATAATGAGGTTGAGAAATAATAATTAGTGAATTCCTATCGTCGACAATAATTATAGATGGCTTGAGATAAACTTTTACTATCTAAACTAAAATATATATCCGACTATAGCTTTTGTTGAGAAATTATTAATCACAATGAAAATCTACTCGTGAGCATGTATTATCCGACTATATTAATCCGTGTCCGCTCCGACTCCGCACCATTTCCAACATCCTAGAAAATCCGCATCCGAATCCGTATCCATGTAATATCCGATCCGCTCCATATCCGACAAAGAAAAATGGATAAGGATATGGAGAAGGAACTATCCGATCCGATCCAATCCGCTTTCATCCCTAGGGGCGGCACTGTAATGGATGCCGCTTTCACACCTAGAGTAGGTAACTCCCACTCCTGAGCCCCAGGAGAGAAAAATAAATAGGCATTAGGGGGCAACATGTAAGGGGATCCGATCCTCGATCAACAACAACAACCAAATTCACAAGAACACAACACACATTTCATAGGGTATTACGTCTCTCGGTGCCTGAACCTATCTAAACTCCACGAATCCCAAAGATCACACGAAAGAGAATCCCTACACATGTGTTACACCCTTGGCCGAATCTCTAAACGGGGGTTCTCACTAATACCTGCTCGCGGTACTAACCACTGCCAGACAAAATGTTACAATGATTTCTTAGAAATTCATAGATATTCGTAGAGATTCATAGAAAATTCTTAGAAATTCATATATATTCATAGAAAATCCTATAAAACTCATATAAATTCATAGAACTTTCACGTATACTTTGTTATGTCTTCTGACAATTTATAAATTCATAGATTTACACAAAATTAGCATTTGACACAATTATGCAACTATTTTTTGAAACTCAAAGATATTCGTAGAGATTCATAGAGAATTCTTATAAATTCATATATAATCATAGAAAATACTTTAAAATTCATATAAATTCATAGAAGTTTCATTTTATATTTTTTAATGTCTTATGGCAATTTATAAATTCATAGATATATAGACAATTAACATCTGACACAATGTTACAGTGATTTCTTAGAAATTCATAGATATTCATAGAGATTCATATAAAATTCTTAGAAATTCAAAGAAATTTCAAGCCTAAAAAGGCCGGTGAGACATTAGCACTCTAGACGTTGGCTTCTGCTGGTTGGATGTATCTGTCGCCTGGTCGCTTGTTTCCTCGTACCCTGAGTAGTGTGCAAAAAAGATTCGGTAGCCATGGTTGTTAGTTCCATTCTCTACTAAACTAGAGAGATGTCCCACGCATTTGCGTGGCTAGTATATAGAATTCAAGTATCTATATATCTATTTTTTGCATCCTTATTGTTTTTCCTAAACTTATTTTTTCTTACCGATGTCCTTTTGTTACTCATTATGCCAAATTGTTAACAAAATAATTTAGGTATTGTCATAATATTTTTCTTTGTTAAGACTACTATTGTATTTGTTGCTCAATCTCTTATAGGTATACTCTATATGTACATCATTTTTTATTTTTATTTTGACCAAGTAACTTTGATTGGAGTTATTTTTAGTTAATGGTAGAGGTTGGCAGTTTTATCAGCTAAAAGAAATTTCATATTTATGTTTATATAGTGACAATGACTGGACTAATTTCATAGTAAAGGAAAAGATATATATTTTTTAGATAAAGCATGAGTATTGTGGTAATCGTCCTTTACGTAAACAAATATTTTATTTTATTTTTATTTTAAATAGTATTGAGGTACTTTAGGTTAACTTTTATGTAATGACATTAGTGGATGATTTTCATAAAAATAAATATATAGGGATGTTTAGGCTAATTTTTATGTAATGACAATTGTGGATAATTTTTAAATAGTTACATGGGTATTTTAGGCTAATTTTTTACATAACAGAAATTGTAATTTTATTTTTCTTTTTTTCTCCAATTAACGTGGGAATTTTTGTGTCTTAAAAGTGAATGTAATTTTTCTAATGAATTGGTGGATGATTTTTAAAAATATATTAGACATTTTAGGCTATTTTTTATGTAATGGCAGTGGTGGGTAATTTTAAAATAGTTAAGTGGTATTTTGGCTAAATTTTACGTAATGGCAGTGGTGGGTAATTTTAATTTTTCTTATTTCTTCGATTAACGTGACAATTTCTAGGCCTTGAGAGCGAACGTGGAGGCTCCGTTTGTTAGCCAAATACTAAGATAATAGATGATGATTACATTCACATTGGGATGTGCTTTATGTATTGCCGATTGTCGTATGTATTAAAGGCTTAAAATCCGTGACATAGTTTTCTTATTGGATTGTTGTATTGTTTCTGGTATCTTATTTTATGGGAAAAAGAGAGAGATTTGCTGCTGCTCTTGCTGGATCAGGAGGAGTATGAAGTAGACACTATAGCATGATGCTATTGTTCTTGGTAAGGGGCTAAGGGCAGAAGCCAGGGTCGGCCACTAGAAGTCTAGCCCAGCAACACACCATTGGTTGATGAAGTATGTGCACTATATGTACAGCATTGGTTGCTGAAGTATGTGCACTATATGTAACATTAACTGTCGTTCACGATACGCTCACAATCTCAACTTTATATGATCCACCAATTCATGTGCTTGGTTCTGTGAAACGAGAAGGGAACTGTCAATTCATACTAGCCCCGCTTTGTTGGTTCTGTCTTCTGTGAGACGACCACTTGGTTATTATGTACTTTATTGTGAAATGAAAAGGGAACTGCCAATTCATACTCTTTGCATTGTTTATGTGAAATGAGAAGGGAAGCTTCTGTGAAACGAGAAGGGAAATGTTGAATGGAATCGATTAGAAATGGAAGGATTAGGTCAGATAGAGTTGGGCATGCATGTGGTCTTTGTCAAAATGCAGAGCCCATTGTTAGTTCACTTGCACGACAACTCACTCCCACAAGTTGGCCAAAACAGAGGCAGTAAGTTTGTTTTAAAGAAAACGTGGAAAGATAAGCAGATGAAAATAAAAGTTAGAACTACAAATCACAACATATTCATTTCAAAGGAAAAAGAACAGCAACAAGTTCTGCAGTAGTTCAGTTGAAGCAACTAAAGCGAATATGCTAAAGCAGTTTGAAAGCTTCAGCAACCTTCAAAACAAAAAAGAGAACTACAACAAGTTCTACAGTAGTTCAGTTCAAGATCTGTTCCGCAAGCAACCTTCTAAACAAAAAACAGAGAGCGGTTCACTTGAAGCGAATAGAAGTGATCAGGTCAGAAAACCACTCATGCTCCTCCTTCTGTGGGGATGACGCGAAGCCTAGATCCTGGACATTGGCAACTCCATCAGCCGCACGGCGCCTCTGTAGCTTCTCCTGGCTGATAAAGCACAGTTCCTCACGCTTGGCAATTATGAGATCCCCTTCTAGACCTATGAGATCGCTCATAGTCATTGTGGCAAACTCATACACGCTGAAGGTTGGTGGCAGAACAGTTTCCAACTCCAACATGCCATCATTCTGTACCATCTCCTCTTGCACGTGGTTTGACAACTGGCCCCAGTTGTTAATTAGTAGCTTCCATAATGCTGGTTCAAGTGTCTTGGCGTCCTCGCACCATAGCTTCAGCTGCTCAAGGATCTCTATGAACATAGACCGAAGCCTTAGTGCTTCGCAGAATACTACTATCACTCACGCAACAACTCTTGCCAAGCTAATTTGATGCCCTTACTCATTCTTGCCTCTCTAAAGTTGGTATGCTCGTCTTCTCTGGTGGGTTCATTCCTGATTTCTTCACCTTGAGGTTCATCATTGTGGCCTGGGGTGACAATTCTTACACGGTCCTCGAAATGAGACGGGGTCCAGAAGATGTCGCACATGGTAGCGGTGCCACCGGACTTTGTCACATCTCTGCATACGAAGAGATGATGGATTTTTTGGTAATGTTGTTAATATTAGTTAAGTGCACACAATACAAAAGCAATCGAGCAAATAAATAGCGACTTACTTGCCATGATGCGAAGAGGAAAGACCCATCTTGACAGGACTAAGGAACGAGGGGGATGTCCCACCCGTGATCAAGTCACCATAGATGAATGAGTCTCCCCATTGCTCCTCTCCCTCAGGCGACACAATGGCACGGAGGAAGCCAGCAAATTAGATATCGCAATCACAAAAGAGCAAATCCACCTTGAAACCGGGATAGTTGGAATCAATCAACCATATGATGTGGTGGCTGATTCTAGTCTCAGGGTTAGAGAGGGGTAGAACTGGGACCAGGTCCAAGAAGCACCATCGCCGAGACATGAAACCGAGCTAGGCGTGCACTAGTCATTGCTTGAAACTCTACCTCAGGATCCTTCGCTAAGTCATACACATATATGGGGGCATCCAGCAAAAAATAGCAGCACACACGCACATTATAAGCATAGCAGAATAACGACACAGAGTAAGTCAAGCTGGTAGAGCAACTCTACCTTAAGTGACTCTTGCCGGGTCCAGACAGATTCTGTAGCAGGTTTTCCTCAAATAGCTCTGCTAGTCTGTCTAGAACAGCCATTGAATCTGACAGGACAAATGCACATTAGATTTTGTTTCATTGTAAATAAGAAACACATATGACTGACCACCTGTTCTGCTGAACGCACAACTGAAGTTCATGATGTCAACATGCACAAAAGACTCCTAAATACACAGCACAACTCACTGGAATAGACATCAAAGCATCAGCTTGCAATCTCACCTATGTGGTTATGGCAGAAACAAAAGTGATGGCCTTGGCTGTCCAGACCTGCTAGTGGGGCGGGTCGTAATGGGCTTTTTGGTCTGGGTTAAATTTGGGGTCTGTTTGGGTGGGTGAAAACGGGTTTAGCTGCCAGAGCGAGACGGGGCGGGGTGGGTTTGCCACAAAACGGGTTGGGCACGGGGTGGCCACGCCGCACGGCAAGCAGCAAGCAGCAAGCTGCGTCGCTGCGACGCTGCGCTCGTGCAGAAAAAGGAAAAACGACTCCGCCGCCAGTACTGCAGAATAGAGGCATGCAAGCTAGTATTGTAGCACCCATGAGAACCCATCCAAATGGGACGGGATGGGGTGGGTTAATTAATGAATGACATGGGTAGGGGTGGGTAATTATTTGATGCACGTCATCATCGGGGTGGGGTGGGTATGGGATGGGTATTTCCCCATTAGCAGGTCTGTCAGTGTGGCAAAACTGATTCAATCCTGCCACTTGATATTTAATTCTGACAACCAAGTTTTGGTTGACATCATCAACAGCAACCAGGTTCTAGTTCCTTGGATAATGATCCCTCTGGTTTCTGACCAGGTGCGGACACAGTATGTGGACTTGGGTATACATCTGTACACCCAATAATTTTGCCAAAAAAATTCCAGTTAGTATGTATATAACATAGGTATACTAGCAAAAGGGTCAAAAATGTACATTGTGGCCCAAACGAAACAAACAGCTACCCACAAGCAAAATGGGGCTCGCTGCTCCCTACGTACCGTGTTGGGCTAGCCCAAGAAGCCCACAACACATCCCCCTCGCAGCTTGCGCATGGACAAGCATCAGCGTCTCCTGTGTCCCTTCATTCTCCTCCTGTCCAAGATCCCCAATTTTATTTTTTTCATAATTCTGTTACCTCCCACTGAAGTTAGGGCTTGCCGGCTTGGCATTGCCCCCTCGGACGCCAGTTAGTTGGCCGACCGAGCACCGCCATGCCGACCTACCGTAGCCCGGCTGCACTACTTGCTTGTAACCATGCCTGCGGAGGACGAGGGCAATGGACAATGGCATGGCTTCTGCGGGTAGAGATGCAAAGCAAGCCACGGCAGCAATGGCGAGTGGATAGGTGTAGCAGGAGCCGGCAGGCATGGGGCTTGCGGCTGCCGAGGAGGCCATAGCGGGCGGGGAAGAGCAGGACAGAGCTACATCTACAACAAATTCAACAGAACAAAAGGTTTGTATGGAACACAAATTGGGCAATTGGAAGTCAATTTTTTAGTTCAGTAGTTCTACTCATGTTTGATGTGATTAACTATTTCTTTTGAAATGTGTTAATCACTAGTTAGCACTCAATTGTTTGACACCTATGCTTGGCTTCAGTACAATGTGAAATAAGAAACTGCATCATTTTCCTTTGTTTTCTATTTGTTCATGTTGAAAGAGTGCAAGACAATCTTTTAGAGTATTCTCCACCACGTAAGAAGAAGATTTATTTTCATGGAGTACTCTAGAATTTGTACTAAAATAAAATAAGAAATTGTATAATATCTAGGAAATCTCTAGAAGGGGGACATGTGGCTAAATCCTATGATCCCCTTGGCATATAAATAGAGCACCCCTCCCTTGCCATGCCATAAATCTATGAGCATGGTGGATGGTTGAAGGTCAAGGTAGTAGTTATAGAAAGTTAGAAGAAAGAGTGTGAGAACTAGGCTAGCCACTTTAAGTACTCCCTTGTTGCAATAAAGAGTTTTTCCAAATCCAGGTCCTCACATTAGTAGTATTAGGCCCACTCCATTTTTTCAACAAAGAATAAAGAATTCTAATGGTGGAAACAGTTTCATAGATGGGGGCTTTAAGCTTTGGAATCAATAAAAGTGAATTTGAGAAACATGCTACTTGAAATGTCTTATTGTCTGGCCCAAGAGAAATAGTTTTGCTAGTCCGTACAAAAACTCATCTACAGCAGCCATTGAATCTGAGAGGACAAATGCACATTAGATTGTGTTTCATTGTAAATAAGAAACACATATGATTGACCACCTGTTCTGCTGAACACACAACTGAAGTTATGCCAGCATGCACAAAAGACTCCTACACAACACAACTCACTAGAATAGACATCAAAGCATTAGCTTGCAATCTCACCTATGTGGTTATGGTAGAAGCAAAAGTGATGGCCCTGGCTGTCAGTGTGGCAAAACTGATTCAGCTTGCTATGAGGAGGAGGAATCGCCCGGGCGGCGGGGTCACGGCGGGGATGCTCCATTGCAAGGCGGTTCGATCAGTGCTGAGAAATAAGATAAAAAAAACATTTTTTTCTAAGGCAAAGCAAACAGAGCTAGCTGGGTTGGTTCGTGGGATCATGGCTACTCACCTCGGCGCTTATCTGGCTGTTAAGTTTGCGGTATACGACAAAATCAACTCAGTGCTCGGTGGTGTGATGGGATGCAGGTCGCCTCAGGCAGTGGCGGATTCAAGTGGTCGCCATGGTTGCTGCATGCAGAGAAGAGGAAGCGAAGGGTGAGATCTCTCTATGCAATGCAATGCAATGCAATGCAATGCAATGGAAGAAGATAGAGCCATGGATTCCTGGCTCTAAGACAAAGGAGGGGAAGGAGAAAATCTTACCTGGCTCCATGAAGAAAGTCATTGACCGTCGGCGCCGGTGCAACCGGTTCTATCGTGCGGTGCGGTGGCGTTTTTGAAACAGATTGGTAAAGCAGCTCAGGGTTTTGTCCCAGTGTCGCTGTAGAGGAAAGGAGAGCAGAGGGGTTTTGCTTTGCCATTCAGGCTGGGTCGGAGGCCAGGAGAGGCAGGCAACATGGCCTCCCATGGTTTGAAGCTAGGAGAGTACGAGTGAGTGTAGGCGAAGGCAAGGAGAAGGACGGAGGGCAGGTGGCCGCCCGCTCCTGACTCGTTTCCTCGATGACAAATGGGCCATGTGACCCACGGGTCAGAGGGAGTGACAAGAGGAAGAGGCGAGTAGGGCTGTCAACGAGCCGAGCTCGAGCGAGCCTATTGCCTCAAGCTCGAGCTTGATAGAAATCGAGCCGAGCTCGAGCCGAGCCTAAAATCCAGACGAGCTTACAATCAGGCTCGAAATCGGCTCGATCGAAGCTCGCGAAGGCTCGAGCTCGACTCGAGTAAGCTCGTGAAGAGGGCTCGTGAAGTTAACAGCGCTCCGTCCTGTGCTGCTGTGCAAGCATAATCAAGCAATGCAAACTCCAAAGTGCATGTCCAGCTACCTTCTGCTCATGTACGTATACTCGCGTTGAGGCCTAGGAGCTAGCCTGTTGTTTTGGCCAGTCGTCTTGTGCCGGAGAACGGCGATAGGAACGGAATGGCTAGTGGCGTGCTGTCTGATGCTCACCTACTTCTACTTGTGCGCTTGGTATTTTGGGGGGCCTGCTGGTTATCGACGACGACACAGCACGTGGGACAAGGCGCTGGGCATGTGCATAACAGCAGGTTAGAGACTCGAAATGGATGAAGAATTGTATTTGAAGTAAGGAACGAGCTGTAAAACTAAAGCTCGTCGAAGGCTCGAGCTCGGCTCGCCAAAGCTCGCGAGCCTTTGAGCAGGCTCGAGCTCGGCTCGTTTTTTATTCGAGCCGATCTCGAATCAAGCCTATAACGAGCCGAGTTCGAGTAGCTCACGAGCCTCGAGCTTTTTTGACAGCCCTAGAGGCGAGTAGCGTCATAGCCATCTATTTTCCTCACTCGTTTTGTCATTTTTTTTTCTTTTTTGATGACAGAGAACGCGGTTGACTGGGTGTCGTTTGGGCCTGGGCTGAGCGTGAGAGAGTGAGAGAAATGATTGTTGGGCTGATTAGGCACCACCGACACACAGACTGATCAAGGGTAATACATGAGGAGAGTCAAGCCTTGCTTAATAGCAGAACTCCTATCTTCCACTAAAAAAGGACCGGCAGATCAATTGTCCATGCCAATTCTATTGTGAAATATATACAAAAAATTAGCTTCGTGCTCATGCATTGCTACGGGCAATACAAATTATAGATAAATGACATCCTAATTTTATTGGCAAACAATTAGTATACAAATTATAAATAACATCTAATATTACTAGCATGCAATCGGTTCAATAGACAATATTTTACTTAAATAGCTTTTAAAAACAAACTTAATTGAAATCTACAATAGATATGATGTCCGTTTAAAGAAAAATAGATTTCTCTTGATTTATAGTATCTTTCTACAAACTTTTAAGGTTTTTAAAAACCATCTTGAGTGTAAACACCACACTTGACAATTTAAATATATTGTTTCAAAATAATTTTGATTTAAAATCTAAACATAGAATCATGCGACATAAAAATGGGTTACTTTTGATTTATAGTACTTTTGTTACAAAGATTTGAGATTTTTCAAACCATCTTAGATTAAACAGCTCACATGACAATTTAAATACAATTTTTTGAATATTTTTTAATATAAAATCTAAATGTAACATCATGCCAGATTATGGCAAAATGGGTTTCTTTTGATTTATAGTATTTCTTTATAAAGTGTAAACATGCCAGATCATAGCTCTACTTCTAAAAGGAACGAAGTGGGAGTTTTTTTTTTGTGCTACCTTTTTCCTCCCACCCCTTTGGTCCTTCTGAACCAATCCTCGTCGTCAAAGTTTCGAGGTCCTGCCATCAGGAAACCTCAGCCCCAGACGCCCTAGGCGTCCCCTCCCTCGCACCCCCATCTTCTTCAGTTTGAAACATAGTGCCTCCAAATAATCCAATCAAAACTAAATAAAGTATATACAAAATTTTAAAAATCTTGAAACTTTTTAGTAGATGTTATACATCAATAATGTCCTATTTAATTTGGCATGATAGTAAATTTAGGTTTTTAATTAAAAAGTATATTGAAAAACTGTATTTAAATTGCCACATGAACTGTTTACACTAAGATTGTTTTAAAAAATCTGAAATATCTGTGAACAAATACCATAAATTATTTTTTATGTGGCAAGATAGTAAATTAGATTAAATTAAAAAATATTTGAATTGTCACATGAGGTGTATACACTCGAGATGATTTTCAAAATTTTTAAAACTTTTAAACAAATACCATAAATTAAAAGTGTCTTTATTTTGATTCGGCATGATAGTAAATTTAGATTCTCAACTCCAAAACAGAACAAAGTGGAGAGTTTTTTTGTGCGACCTTTTACTCCCACCCCTTTGGTCCTTCTGCAAACAACCAATTCTCATCGTCAAAATTTTGTGGGCCTGCCATCGGGAAACTTCCCACCCCAATGCATTTTGCTTCAATTTGGTGTGATAGTAAATTTAGATTTTAAATTAAGTTTATTCTAAAAAGTATATTTAAATTGTCACATGAGTTTGCGCTCAAGATTGTTTCCAAAAATCTTAAAACTTAATGAACAAATACTATAAATCAAAAGTGACCAATTTTTCTTTGATCTAGCATGAAAATAAGTTTAGATTTTAAATTAAAAATTATTTTGAAAACTATATTTAAATTGTCACGTAAGTTGTTTACACTCGAGGTGGTTTTAAAAAATCTTAAAACTTTGTGAACGGATACTATAGATCAAAAGTGACCCATTTAAGTTTGATCTGGTGGATATTAAATTTTGACTTTGATTAAAATTTATTTTGAAAAACTATATTTTGCTTACATTCAAGATGGCTTTTACAAATCTAAACACGTTATAAATAGAAGAGACAAATCAATAGCGGTCCATATTTTTTTGATCTGGCATAATAGCAATTGTTTGCAGTAAGATTAGGATGGCATTTATTTGTTATTTATATTGTTCGTAGCAGACACATGAAGCTAGTTCTTTTTAGAGTAGAGAAGTTCAAGGTATATAATCAGACGAACCGTGCATAGTGAACTCCACAGACAGATTGTTTTTCCGCACATTTCCAATCGCTCGGGTTTAGATAACAAAACTTTGGAAAATTTTGTATAGCGGCGATAGTAGCAGACAGCAGTAGCAGCACCACCGCTACCGGTCTACTCCACTAATAACAACTGCTGCTCTGATTACTTATGCCACTTTTAATAGAGGGTATATTGATGTTTCCAAAAATGTCATAGAAGCAAATAAGTATTTAATTAGTAGGGTTTTTTTAGATAATAATTAATAGGTGAAATATCTAAATACAATGTCTTCGGATACATGCAAAACACGAGCATATTGAAAACAATGCATATATAGTTATTACATCCCAATAAAATATATTTCACTTCTCTCTGCATTGGCAATTGACACATTAAAAAACACCGACATGACACTAAATTTAATAAGAATAAATTCCCCGTAGAGAATTGTCTTATTTCCTTGTGCGCTGCTTCATGAATGCGTGAATGGTAGTACTAAATATGCTCCAACTAATTGTTAGTTTACATAAATGGTAGTACTAAATATGCTCCAACTAAATATGGTCCGATATGTTCAAACTTACTTCTCAAAATAATTTAATTTGTTTATATGAGAAGGGCATCCTCAGTTTACATAAATGATACTACTTGTAATAAGTACTTCATTGTTTTTACATGCCACATCAGTTTTGTCCTAATTCTAGTTAAGTTGTCCAATATTTTGCCAAGTTATAGAAAATATAACATCTATGATACCAAAATTGTTCCACTGAATCATATATGGAATATATTTTGATAGTACATATAACTGGTGTTGTAGAAGTTATTATATTTTCTACAAATTGGAGTAAAATTATGCGATTTTGAATTACTACAAAGCTGATACGGTATATAAAAAACAAAGAGACTAGTATAATACTCCAAAGCTGATACGGAGTAGTATAGTAGGACTTGCTCAGTTTGTATCGGAAATGGTACTAGCGAGGTTCTATAACATTGAAAGATAATGACTTCTGGAAAATACCATCGAAAGAACTTGCCTATGAAAAAATACCACCGAAAGATCCCAACATTAACCGAAAGTAGCATTCTGTCAGATTTCACCCCATAGTTGTTAACTTGATAAAAATACCCTCATTTTCCTCCATCTGACACATTTTCCCAGTCGCTATAGTTGCTTTGCTCCGGATGCAGGGACAGAACTCAGTGAGGGACTCAGTAGAGGGACGCCGCTACGACGAGAGGTCTCTCCCTTTAACACAAATGATCTCTTCCACAGTTCCACTGCCGCTGTGACCCCATCTCTTCCTCCTCGCTACATGTCATTTCCACCGATCTGCCCCTGCCACGCCGCCCTTGCAACCGGCCGACCACTCGCTGGCGTCGCAACCGATGGGATGCTGGCAAGTACCGCCATCGTCTCTCCTCCATGTCCCTCTCTGTGCCACTCTGAGGAAGAAGACGCCACGCCCGCTACCACCACCCAACTCGGTGGCTACCGCGCTGCCTCGCTGACTACCCACCCACCACCTCTCCCTCCTCTATCCCGTCCTCCGCTAACGTCATCGGGTCGTCCTCGCCACCGACCCTGTCCACCGAAGGTCCTCCACCACTTGGCCGGCGGCGCCATCACCACACGGCCTCGCCGCCCACAATCCATCGCCACCGCCAAGCCGGCCACTGCCCTGGCCATCCCTCTATGGCCAGTGATCTTCTCCATCTCTAGTAAGTGCAACCCAACCCAAATCCATCCTTCTCCGCCACTAAAACTCGGAACCCTAACCCCGCCGCCTCCACCACCGCCCACGGCTGGCAGCGACCCACCATCGGCTGCTCCGCCCACTTACCACCCACAACCACCTTCTCCTTTCCTCTTCTGTTACTTCCTCTTCTCCTGTGTGCTGGCAGAAGTAGGGGTCTCGAGATACGGTTAAATTGAGAGGGCTCTCGATGTAGCATATAGTTTTTTTCTAATCATCAGATGTCCCATCTTCCAAGAGTTGACACAGCCCTTATGTTTGACCACCAGCAAAATCTAACCTTTCCTATTTCCGATTCAAGCCCTGAGGGCTCTGCTCCGCTAACATTCTATGGCCCATTTTTCAAACCAAAACGCTGGCAATACTTGACATTTGCCGATAGAGAGACCTTACCTTGCTAATTACTTTCTAGGAAGTAGAAACTTTCTAAAAATATCACATCAAATTTGAGGATGCTAATTAGAAAGACTAAGTATGATCTAATTATAAAACTAATTACATGGATGGACGAGAAATCATGAGATGAATCTATTAAGCCTAATTAATCTATCATTAGAGATTGTTTATTGTAGCACCACATTGTCTAATCATGGCCTAATTAGGTTCAATAGATTCGTCTCGCGAATTTACCCGAGATTGTGAAATGAGTTTTGTCAATAATCTATGTTTAATACTTCTAATTAGTGGCACCACATTCAATTTAACTTGTGAATAGTTAAAACTTGCCCATCTAAACGGGGCCGAAGGCCTCGACAGCTTGCAGTTGCAGACTTGCATGGAGGCGGTGGCACTCGTACACGCTAGATGAAACCTGAAGCCTGGTAGCACGCGGAAGGCAGCGACGGCACCTGCGCGTGAGTGGTGCCGGGGAGGCCGTCGACGCGCGGGGCATTTCGTTGAACAGCTCGCGTGCCATACCGATGCGGCGGTGCTTCGCGAGCAAAGGACTGGTTACGCGCCCTGCCGCAGCTGTCGTGGAGGCGCGCCAGCATGGCCACCACCAGCGGCACGGACACCTCGGCGTCACACGTCACACCGGTCGAGAGACGCGCGGCTCCTGCCGCATTGAAAACCATGGCCTTGGCCGCCGTGACCATGGCGTCCACCCCTCAAGCAGGAAGCCAGGAACTGCTATCGGCAGGTTCCCAATCCTTTGGATTTAGTTTGGTCTGATAATCCCAACGCTACAAAAGACATTTTAGGTCCACATTTCCGTGAATAAGTTTTCCGTGAAGAAGTTTAACGGATTTCAGTTAACGGTTGTAGCTTTGGATGGTGTTTTTTTTTTTACGTATTTCCAGATGTCATCTTTCAGTGCTATACAAACAATTTTCCCATGATACTACTATGTTAGTTTGTTACAGTTGTATGATACAGCCAGGCACTGTAAAGGGGTGTTGTGTAAGGACAAGTTTAAGATCTCGCTGGCGTGAACGTTTAAACTACTCTGTCCGTTTTTATTTATGTAGTAGGTATTAAGTTCGTAAAAAGTCAAATTTAGCCAATTTAAAAAAAATAACAATTACAATACCAAATTTGTTCCATTGTATCTACATAGAATATATTTTGATAGTGTATATGTTGGGTAGTATAGTTGTTGTTATATTTTATTATAAACTTAGTCAATTTGACACAAGTTTGACTCAAAGCAAACCTAATACGACATGTAAAAGAACGAAGGTAAGTGAATGATATGATATGTGACAAAACAAACGATATAAAAGATTTGTGTGAATGAGCAACAAAGAAGAGAGAGATCCATAAGTAGTATTTTTATGCATACTGTTTTTAGCTAATCAACGAACTACATGGATGGAGATGACTTAGAACTTTTCAGAGCCAAAGGCTGCAGCACCCCCACCAGTCCATGCAGGCAGGTCACTAGATTGATGAGGTGGGTGGACCCTTTATACTGTCTCTATCTACTACTAACGTTTGAAACGTTCCTTCGTCTCCTGGAAAGCAGGTCTAATGTAGTACAAATTCTATATGTTTTTATAAACATGTTAAAATGCATATTTATATGGCTACAGACAATTCTTTATACGCTTGAGTTAATGACGATTAAAAGTGTATCTAACTCTGTGTCACTTTGAGAAGATTTTAATAGCATGTAAAAAATGTCATTATATATGTTATAACGTTGATAGTGTCAAATATCATGTCACTTTGATACTGATGACGCAGAAATCAGGTCTAACACACGAAAGCGCTAGATCGCGCAGTACGTAACACGAAAACCCGCAGCTTCCCCGCGCTGACCGGTCAGACCGGTCAGGGGCACCGGTCAGACCGGTTCCCGCCGGGGAAGAAGGGGGTAAACCCTAAAAACACCTCCCGGAAGGATCCGTCAGAGAAAACGCGATCAGGGGTGCCCTAGGGTCGGCAGGCCACCTAGCACGCCTTCAAACGTCGCGGAGACGCAGGAAGAACAGCAAGTAGGGTTGGAAAAGCTAGGGTTTAGAGATGCAAAAAGTAAAGGATAAAAATAGTAAATTTGATTGATTCGATTGTTGTGTGTTCAATCGGCCGAATCCCCTTATATTTATAGGGAGGGTAGGTCTTGTCCCGCAAGGAAACCAAGTTACAACTCGTTACAATCTCGGAATCCCAAACTAAGAGTCCTAGTCGGATTACAACTCGGGTAACCGGTCTGACCGGTCCCCCACACCGGTCAGACCGGTCTGGGTGTCAAACTTCGCCCTTTTGCTTGTTTTGCTCCACCACCGACTCTTGCGATCCTCCAAGTCTTCAAGCACCGCAACATCCTGTCATTCCAGAGAACTTGCCATCTTCCGTGTCTTGCACCAAATCTTGCGGTCCTCCAGATCTTCCAGCACCGCAATAGTCGATCATTGCAGAGATTATGTCACTTATATCAAACTAGGACCAAACATAGCGGTGATCCATGCACCAGCACCGCAACTTCCCATGCCAGACCGGCCTGACTGGTCAGGCTAACTAGTCTGACCGGTCGGCCCTGACTCGTGCCAATTTTGGTTGTCAACATATGCCCTCCTGTTTTTTGGTAAAGCTTGCGTACCATAAAATACATCAACACCAAAATTGTCACCTAAGGACGATGTTTTAACAGAATTCATCGGCCATTTTTTTTTCTAAGGGCGATATCCAAATATCGGCCATTTGCTTCTTCATGTCTCTTGCCAAACACTTGGATAGTACTTCTTCAAGTACCTCCCATTGAGTGCCTTAGGCAAACGTCCTCCTTGCAGCGTCTCCACCATATAGGAATTCCCGCCATTGATCTTGAATACTCGATATGGACCTTCCCAACTTGGAGACCACTTGCCGAATTTATTATCTTTAGTACCAAGTGGCAAAATCGTCTTCCATACTAGATCACCAACTTGAAAAGTCTTCTCTTTAACCTTCTTGTTGTATGCTCTAGCAACCCGGATCTTGTCTTTCTCAATTTCCTTAAGAGCTTGTAAACGCTTATCGGTCACTTCATCAATGTTGTCCATCATCAAGTCATAATATTCACCAACCGAAAGTTTATTCTGTCTAGCAAGTCTGTAAGCGTCCAGATTTACCTCAACGGGCAAAACGGTCTCTTTTCCATAAACAAGCTCAAAAGGAGTGACTTTAGTAGCACTATGTCTAGATATGCGATGAGCCCATAAAGCTTCAGACAAGACTTCATGCCATCTTCGGGGATTCTCCTCTATCTTCTTCTTAATCAACTTAATCAAAGTCTTATTACTAGACTCGGCCTGACCATTGGCCTGAGCATAGTATGAAGATGAATTGAGCAACTTGATCTTATACATATCGGCAAAGACTCGCACTTCTTTAGACATAAAAGAAGTACCTTGATCTGTAGTTAAAGTTTGTGGAATGCCGAATCTGTGAATAATATGCTCAGTAATAAACTCAATTACCTCCTTGTGGGTCATATTCTTGAGAGGAACAGCTTCGGTCCATTTAGTGAAATAATCCGTAGCAACCAACACGAAGCGGTGACCCTTTGAAGAAGAAGGATGTATCTCTCCAATAAAATCCAATCCCCATCCTCGAAACGGCCATGGTTTAATAATAGGATGAAGCAATGCAGCAGGTACTATCTAAATATTTCCAAATTTCTGACATTCCTCACATCCTTTGTAGTAACGAAAACAATCGGCCATCATAGTAGGCCAATAAAATGTAGCTCTCCTAAGTAACCACTTCATCTTAGGAGCCGATTGATGCGTTCCACAAATTCCTTCATGAACTTCACCCATGGCCACTCTAGCTTGATCAGCACCCAAGCATTTAAGTAATAAATCATCGGCGGTGCGACGATGCAACTCATCGTCAACTAAAATGTATTTGAAAGCCAAACGCCGAGTTTTCCTGTCTGTTCCAGAACTAGGATTCCTTAAATACCTGATAATGGGCGCTCTCCAATCATCAACTTCGGCCTTTTCATTTTGAAGATTTTCAGTGGCCGAATTTGAAACTGCAGACACCGCACTGGTCTGACTGGTTCCCGGATCAGTCTGACCGGTCTCTGTATGAGACTCTGGACCGGTCTGACCGATCTCGGAACCAGTCTGACCGGTTCGGCTCTGCTCTGCAGTGAGCGTTATAGCTTCTCCATTGGCAATAGCAATCAACGGCCTTTTCTTATGAAAGTGCCTTTTCTGGACATTATAGCCTGATGCTTGCTGTGCCAAAGTATTAGCTCTTGGATTATCACATCTTGGAACATGATAAATGGTGAATTCATCAAAATATGGTATAATATCAAGGCACTTGTCAAGATAAATATTCAACGAACTTTCCAAACATTGACACACCTTAGATACTTGCTGCACAACCAATAATGAATCACCAAAAGCTTCAACATGCTTTACTCCCATGTCATGCAAAATTTCTAGTCCGAATAATAAAGCTTCATATTCGGCTTGATTATTTGTGCACTCAATTTCTAATCGGCTAAGAGCTTCAAAAACAGCTCCATTAGGAGAAACAAGAACAATTCCAATTCCACATCCGTTCTTGCAAACCGATCCATCAAAATGCAATTTCCATGGAGTAAAAGTCATGTAATCAACTTCTAAATTATGCTCATCCTTAATCCGATGCTCAACAATAAAATCAGCTACAATTTGGCCTTTCATAGATTTCAAAGGTTCACAAGCCAAATCATATTCAATAAGTGCATATGCCCACTTACCGATTCTTCCGCTCAAAATCGGTCTATGCAACATATACTTAATAACATCGGCTTGACATGCAACTATGCAGGTACTAGATAACAAATAATGCCTCAATTTCGTACAAGCATAATATAAAGACAAGCATAATTTTTCAATAGGTTTATACCTTGTTTACGCATCCAAAAGCCACCGACTCAAATATGTAATGATGTGCTCCTTGCCATTTGTTTCTTGAGTCAAAACAGCCCCAATGACATTATCTTCGGCCGAAATATAAAGCCTAAATGGCACCCCATTCTTAGGCGCTTTAAGTACTGGCGGCCAAGACAAGTATTTCTTGATTTCTTCAAAGGCCTCTTGCTGCTTTGCCCCCTAAGTAAATTCGGCTTTATTCTTTAACCGAAGAATAGGAGTAAAAGCACTAACTCTCCCGGACAAGTTAGAAATAAACCTCCTCAAGTAATTAACTTTGCCCAAGAATTTCTGTAAATCATGCTTGCAAGTAGGCGCTTCAAGTTTATCAATAGCTTTTATTTTCTTAGGATCTATCTCTATGCCTCTTTCATAAACCATGAAGCCTAAAAATCTTCCAGCCGATACACCAAATGCACATTTCAATGGGTTCATCTTTAAACTATACCGACGCATTCTCTCAAAAGCAAGACGCAAATCAGCCAAGTGGGAATTTAATCCAGCCGATTTGACAACAATATCATCAATATAGACTTCTAGGATAACACCAAGTAAGTCATGAAAAATCAAATTTATTGCCCTTTGATAAGTAGCGCCAGCATTCTTTAAACTAAAAGTCATCACAACCCATTCAAACAAACCAACAAAGCCGGGACATTTAAAGGCCGTTTTGCATACGTCTTCCTCGGCCATAAAGATCTGATTATATCCCGCATTGCCGTCAAGAAAGCTAATAACCTTGTGTCCAGAAGCATCATTAATAAGCATATCGGCTATAGGCATAGGATATTCATCTTTGGGAGTCGTTCTATTAAGATCTCTAAAATCAATGCACACTCTAATTTTATTAGAGCCTTTCTTCTCTACAGGCACAATATTAGAGATCCATTCAACATAACGACATGGCCGAATAAACTTAGCTTCAAGCAAACGACTAACCTCTTCTTTTATGCGATCATAAAACAAAGGATTAAATCGTCTATTGCCCTATTTATATGGCCTAAAACCAGGTTTAATCGGTAAACGATGTTCAACTAATTCACGACTTAAACCAGGCATCTCATGATACTCCCAAGCAAAGCAATCAGAATATTCTTTCAACAACTCGATTAATTCAACTTTATAATCGGCTTTCAAATTTTGATTTACAAAAGTCGGCCTTGGTATAGAACCATCACCTATATCTATCTTTTCTAAAGGATCAGCCGATGTAAATCCTTGTCCTAACTTTTCTATTTCTTCAAAATCATTAATGGCTTCACATGCATCATTCATATTGGACCGATAATGCTCCACCCTCTTCTTTAGCCACTTCTCGCTTGTATCCATCTACTCTTCATTATCTGAATCAACCGATCTTTGAACCGGCCTTAGAGCAGCAGACACAAAGCCATCCTTAGTGCAAGCAAGGAACTCAAAGTCCGAAATATCAATCCCGGTCAAGCACTTGACATTATCATGAGTTCCCAAAATAGATGCATCGACCATAGCAACACATGCCGAAGTATCCGCATGAACAACCTCAACTTCGTCACCAACCCATTGAATTAAGCATTGATACAAGGTAGAAGGCACACATTGATTTGCATGAATCCAATCGCGCCCCAAAATAACACTAAAGTTACCTTGCACCTCTGTGACGAAGAAAGCAGTTGCCAGCGTCTTTCTCCCAACGGTAAGCTCCAAGGATGCAACTCCCTTGGCACTCATCGGTTCTCCTCCTCCAACGCCGCTGATCATCATGCTCGTCTTAATGAGCTCGCCGTCCAAACCTCTCAACTTCTTATACAAAGTGTAGGGCATGAGGTTCACAATAGCACCACCACCAACGAGCATCCTAGAAATCGGCTTTCCCTTAATGTAACCCTTCACATAAAGAGCTTTCAGGTGATTATCCGATTCTGAAGGCCTCTGAAATAGGCGTTCTTGGGAGCAAAGTCAACTTGAGCCATCCTCTCATCATCTCCGACAAAGCAATAGTCGGCGTTCAAATAGATAACATTGATATCCATGTCAGTCCTGCTGAGTGAAGGCTCAAAATCAACAGCTTTGTCCTCATTGCCCATCTAAGTATCTGAAATAGCAATGGGCAGAATCAAAACTTTAGCCGAAGACAAAAATGCATCGGCTACTGACTCCCTGGGCGACACCGGTCTGACCGGTTCCTCCTGACCGGTCTGACCGGTCCCAGTTTCCGGAACTGGAACAGTGGGCGACCGGTCTGACCGGTCGGGGACACCGGTCTGACCGGTTACGGCCAGGTCAGCCGACTTTGCCGCGGATGGCTCGGCCTTTTCTAGTGTCTTGGCTTGAACATCTTGGGCGCCAGAACCATCCTTGGAATTCTGACCAGATGGTGGAATCATCGGCTTAGCCTCATTGAACCACTCCTCCCGCTTCTTAGCCGCTTTGCTTTTGAGTACGCAACCGCTGCAATCTCCTCTTCTGAGAATGAGTCAAGCCAGGAGGACACCACTTTGGCTGCGTGTACTGAGGCAAAGGAACCTTTTTTACGACCGAAGTACCAATAACATTAGGTGCATCGGCCATTGATGAATCAACTGCCATGGAGCCAATTTGAATTACACTCTTCACAACTGGCTTTGGGATATCAGGGGCAGGCTCTTCCTTCTTCTGCACGGGGCGATACTCTTGCTTAGCCGGCTCCTTGCCCAATCTCCTCTGGAAACCGGTCTGACCGGTTGGAGGGACCGGTCTGACTGGTCCGTGCTGGGGCACGAACACCGGCCTCTGCTGGGCACCGGTCTGACCGGTCGTAGGCACCGGTCTGACCGGTCTGTGCTGTTGAGGCACAAACGTTGGCCTTTGTTGGAATCCTGCAGGCCTAGGCTGTTGTTGAGTTATTCTGGCGTGAACAGGAGCCCCAGGCCGTGATTGATTTGGTGCAGGACAGTAAGGCACGTACATAATTCCATCCCTCCAAATAGGCTGAGGAGGGGGAGGTGGAAACGGCCTCCATGGCCTAAAAGGACCAGCACCATGAGATGAGCTTGGACCCTGATTCCACTGTCCTCTTGGTGCCTTCATCACACCGAAATTCCTTGGTGACGAACTTGGTCTCTTTTTTGGTGGCCGATCTTGTTGAACGGCCGCGTTGTGCATGTGCTTCGCCATGACTTGATCAAAGGTTGCATTCGGCTTGAAAGTTTTCCCCTGATCTTTGTCCTAGTTCGTTTTCCAAGTTTCCACTTCAGGACGTTTAGGCACAAAAGTTCGGACCGGCCTCTGGGCCGGACCGGTCTGACCGGTCAAGTCAACCGGTCTGACCGGTGCCCCCTGGGCAGCAGGAGCAACCGGCCTTTGATCCCGCGCTTGAGAGCTTGATTCTCCCCTAATTTCAGAATTCTTCACTGTAATAGTCAAGATCCTCTTTCCATCAGGAGTTTGCTTAAGCACAACTTCTCTCCCAAGCACTTTGTCTTATTCCATCACCCTCCTTGGTTCTCCAATCACAATATTCTTGCCTCCTGCTGCATCAGCATTGTCGGGCCGAACCAACATCTTGGCATCTTGAAGATCCAAGGTATTGACTACCATATTGTTGACTGGAAACGGGCGCTTATCAACTTCCATCTCATTTAAAATCAATCGTCCATCATTTAAAGCCGATTGAATCTGTCGACGAAAGAAATTACAGTCATTAGTTGCATGAGAAAAAGAATTATGAAACTTGCAATAAGCACGCCGCTTTAACTCCTCAGGTGATGGAATTTTAAAAGAACATTTGATATATCCATTCTTATGCAATTCATCAAAAATTTTATCGCACTTAGATACATCAAAAGTAAACTTCATCTCCTCCTGCCGATTTCTATGAGTCGGCTTAAGAGATGTACAAGTAAAAGCTTTATTGGATGCTGGCCATACAAATTCAGCAGCCAACACCTCATGAGACTCTTCATCGGAGCTACAAGAATCACATTCTACATTATGCACATTAGCCCGATGAGTTCTATGGCTTTCCTTTAAGTCTTTGCTTTGGCTTTCAACAGGCAAAGCTCTTTGATGCAATTGGTTTACGCTATAAAACTCAGAATTCTCTAATTTTTCTTTAATATGAGAACGCAAACCATTGAAAGCCAAATCAGCAAGATCCTTTTCGGAAAAAGAAACACCAAAGCAATGGTTTCTAGTATCACGGAAACGCCTAATGTAATCATTAACAGTTTCATCACGTGATTGTCTAACCGATGCAAGATGTGACAGCTTAAGCTCATTAGTGCCCGAAAAGAAGTGATCATGAAACTTTTGTTCTAACTGTTCCCATGAAGTAATAGAATGTGGAGCTAATGATGCAAACCATGAGAAAGCTATACCAGTTAGAGACAAAGAAAATAAACGCACTTTTAAAGCCTCACTAGAGCCAGAATCGCCTAGTTGTGCCATGTATTGACTAATATGTTCAAAAGTGCTTTTAAAATCCTCCCCATTAAACTTAATAAAATCAGAAAGTCTAAATCCAACAGGGAAAGGAACTAAATCAAAGCGAGGAACATAAGGCTTTTGATACAATCTAGCCTTATCCCTAACATCTACTCCCAAGTTCTCCTTAAGAGCTGAAGCCAAATCAAGTTTGTATTTAGAAAATATTTTATCTAAATACTCTAATGAATTATCCTGAGAATTTGGCTGTTGAGTATTATACACAGGAGTAGAAGGCAAATTCTCCATTTCTGCTCCCCCAGAACCGGTCTGACCGGATCTAGTGACCGGTCTGACCGGTTGGATCGGCACAATCTGGTTTGCCGCATCCGACCCTCCAGGGCCGGTCTGACCGGTCACGGCGACCGGTCTGACCGGTTGATGCTGGCCAGATTGATTGGCCGACATTATCCCCTGCATCTGTTGGTCGTACCTTCCAAAAAGCTCGTAAGGTACTGGGCCTTGTGAAAATAAATTTTGAACTAATGGGGGTACAGGATATCCATAGTTCGGATTTTGCGGGGTAAAACTTACAACTTCATTGTTAACTCAGCCGTGATTAACCGAATTAGGTATAGTTGCAAGTTGTTGAGGCGCAGCAGGCCGAGTAATCATTGGATTGGATGGTGTAACAGATTGGCCTTCAAAATAATTCAACAACATGCCATATGTAGGTTGTTCTACGGGCTTTGCTACCGATGTTTTGAAATCAGGCACAATCAAAATCTTAGGAATTAAAAGACTAGGATTGGCGGCAGGTTGTTTAACCAAGGGCTGTTTGCCTTCCGATTCTAAACGCTTTTTCATCATCCAATTTACTAAATTAACATTGTTTTCGGCCAATTTATCCTCCATGTACATAAGAAAAACTTCATGAGAGTTTTCATCATTTTGTACCTTAGGAGATGCCGCTGAAGGTGTAGCAGAGGGATCTACTTCCTTGACCTTGGAGACCACGCCCTTACGGTCCTTCTTGAAGTGCGACAGGTAGCAGATGCGTTCTTCTTTCGCCTTCTTCTTCAGGTACTCTTCAAGTCCTTGGCGGTCTTCAGCAGAGAGTTCGTCATCCTTGATGGTGATGATATTCTCCAGGTCGAACTCGGTGTTGGCACCCATCTAGATAGAATTAGATTGATCGGCTGCACGAACCAGATCTCCAATTCCCCAGCGGAGTCGCCAAAAGTATGTTGACGCAGAAATCAGGTCAACACAAGAAAGCGCTAGATCGCGCAGCACGTAACACGAAAACCCGCAGCTTCCCTGCGCTGACCGGTCAGACCGGTCAGGGGCACCGGTCAGACCGGTTCCCACCGGGAAAGAAGGGGGTAAACCCTAAAAACGCCTCCCGGAAGGATCCGTCAGGGAGAACGCGATTAGGGGTGCCCTAGGGTCGGCAGGCCACCTAGGACGCCTTCAAACGTCGCGGAGACGCAGGAAGAACAGCAAGTAGGGTTGGAAAAGCTAGGGTTTAGATATGCAAAAAGTAAAGGATAAAAGTAGTAAATTTGATTGATTCGATTGTTGTGTGTTCAATCGGCCGAATCCTCTTATATTTATAGGGAGGGTAGGTCTTGTCCCGCAAGGAAACTAAGTTACAACTCGTTATAATCTCGGAATCCCAAACTAAGAGTCCTAGTCGGATTACAACTCGGGTAACCGGTCTGACCGGTCCCCCACACCGGTCAGACCGGTCTGGGTGTCAAACTTCGCCCTTTTGCTTGTTTTGCTCCACCACCGACTCTTGCGATCCTCCAAGTCTTCAAGCACCGCAACATCCTGTCATTCCAGAGAACTTGCCATCTTCCGTGTCTTGCACCAAATCTTGCGGTCCTCCAGATCTTCCAGCACCGTAATAATCGATCATTGCAGAGATTATGTCACTTATATCAAACTAGGACCAAACATAGCGGTGATCCATGCACCAGCACCGCAACTTCCCATGCCAGACCGGTCTGACCGGTCAGGCTAACCGGTCTGACCGGTCGGCCCTGACTCGTGCCAATTTTGGTTGTCAACAGACACGTTTTCAAATCATGTCGAGAAGCATCTTTGCATGCCGTAGAGACGTTTTTAGCCAACATTACTATTACAATATAACTACAATGGGGGTTTCTAGTAGTGCAAGGTTCGAGCCCAACATGCTCACATTTTTTTTGGTGTATTTTCTTTGAATTTTATACTCACTTTTTCGACCCACCTTTTGCAACCAAACTGAACATTGTAGCAACCAATCAACATGGCAATGTTTTCAACTAATTGCAACCATTTTGTATTTTTGTTGCAATATGTACATACCTACCAACCAAAAAATAAGTGGCAATATTTTCAATTAATTGCAACCATTTTGTATTTTGGTTGCAATATGTACATACCTTTTGCAACCAATTTGATGGCTATAGCAACAGAATAAATCTGATGCATATGATCAAGTAACTGCAACCATTTGGTACATGGTGGCAATAGCACCTACCTATTGCAATGACCAGTGATGCTTATTATCACAATAAAATTTATTCGTGGCATTTTTTCCAAATATTGCAACCATTTTCTCAAAATGGTTGCAATATCACCTACCTATTGCAACCAAATGAAGGATTATTGGAACACAAGATTTTCGTTGTAATAATCTGGACTTATCACAACTATTTTCCACTATGGTGGAAATAACACCTTCCTATTACAACAAAATTTGTGTTTTTACAAAGATTTTGGTGGCAATAGCCTGGAAATGTTGTAGTTTGACTTGAATTAATGGCAACACACTAGTAAGCCATGTTAGCGTGTTTTGGCCATTTATAACCACACAAAAGACAGTAGACCTAGAACGATATCGGCATTAGTAGTACCCTATGGATAGATTCAAGGCTTCTTATGGGAGAGAGACTGAGCCAATGACAGGCAAATTCCATTGTCCACAAGTGCAGCTGCCATTTATTGTGGGTGTACTACTTGCTAAGAGAAATAGTGGAAGACAAAAGAAATTGAGGATCAATATGTCTTGAAGGAGGCCATGAGAATAAAGGCGTTGATGATGATGCCAATGCTTAGGGGAAGAAAAATGATTAGAGGCCCATAGACTTGTCAGATATATGCACCATTACAGATACCCACTTTAGTACCGGTTGGAAACCGGCTTTCAGTTCTGGTTTTCCAGCGTGGACTACTTATCTGGGACTAATGTCTTTTGGCATTAGTCCCGGCACCTATGCATCCAGAACTAATGTAAAGTTTCAAAAATAAAAACAAACAAATTCATGCTGCTGGCGTGCAGGCTCTCATGGCTCCTAATCCTAATGATCCAAAAGTTTCACAAAACTGTCACAAAATTATTTACAATTACAAATGGATCGCTCGGTGAAAGTAATCGTTGCTCATGATAGCCTAAGAGGGGGAGGGGGTGAATTAAGCTTTCTAAAAACTTAACCTACCACATGCCTCTAATTGCACAAAGTAAAACCAAGACAAGCTATCTAGATGTGCAACTAAGGTTTTCTTCTATTGATTCCACCCACCCAAAGAGTTTTTGCAACCTAGAGCCAATCCTATCAACATACTACTCTAGAAAGGTAAAGGCACACAAGTTGCAAGTATGAATGCAGAAGCTTAAAAAGGATTAAAGGGATGCAAACTTGACACGAAGATTTATCCCGTGGTTCGGCTTACGCCTACTCTACATTGGAGCTCCACAAAGAATGTGCTCCCGGTCGCCAAGTCTTGTTTCCGGTCAAGGCATTGAGCTCGCCACAAAGGCTCCTCAAGAGGGATGATGAGCAAGTCACCAAGACCTTGCTCTCATCAACGTACTCTCCCAGAGATCTTTATGTCGCCTTCACTATGGTGCTTCTCCACTAAGGAAGGGGTCTCCCCTTTCCCCGCACGACATCGTCGTCGCCGCTCTACACCAAGCCGGAGGGTCGAAGACTTGTCGGTGAATCACCAAGACTCCAAGGGGCCGACACACCAAGATTACAAGTGTTGGTTCACTCTAGAACAAAGCACAAGGCTCAATGCCTTGCCAACTCTCTCACTAGGTCTATTCTAGCTCTCTCACTCACTATGGATCTATATAGCACAAATGGTGGCTTGGATGTTTTGTAGGTGTAGGTGTGAGAGTGCATCTAGGCTCCCTTGTGGGTTTTGGTGAATTGAATGACAAAAGGATTAAAGGACTTACGTGTTTGTTAAAGATTATGAGCAGGATTTAGATTGTATATTGACGATTCACTATTGGTCATTGGTTGAATCCAATGTGGATGGCTCATGTTGACATGAATAAATAAGTGGTTGCTACCATTATTTATGAATATGAAGGATGGCAAGCTGTGGTGAAATAAAGAAAGAGGCATAATGACATGTGTGATTTATTGGTCTCTAAATTGATATAAGCTTGTTTAATATTGATATGGGATATCTTAGATCATGGTGAATAAAAATGTTGTATATTGCAAGATTGGACGAATGGACAAGAGACATGGTGATATGGCTAATTCATAGTCTATATTTAAAGAATGACTTGCAAATAAGACATGATGACTTTGATAGAAATGAAAGGTCAAAGTGAAGTGGATATATTGCATATCAAGAAATGGTGTTCATTGTTGATACACACTAATGTGAAGCCATATGCGATGCAAGAATGAAGAGGTGGAATTCGGGATAGTGTTTCTAGGTACTAAGCAATGTGTGATCGAGTTGCGGACTTGAGTCATGTATCTTTGCTAGGGTGACGAAACTTTCTTTGGATTTCAACTTGATGAATCTTGGTCACATTTGGTATTCATATAGGCAAGTATCAAACTTTCTAGAAGTAAGTTGTGAAAGAGGTGAATTGGACTAGAAGTGGATTTCATTCAAAGACAATAGTTCAAGTCACTAGCTCAAGGTTGAAGTGCTCAAAGAGACAAGGTTGGATGCAACTCTCAAGTGGATATGTTGATCAAGTATGGCATGACTCAAAGTGAAGAAGCTCAAGTGTATCATTTGTATTTATATTTGATCTTGAGTATAGGTATGCCGTACTATCAAGAGGGATGCATCACATGTAGTCTTGAAATTGTCTAAGTGCTCAAGGAACCCATGTGAGTTGTTGAGAGACACAAAACCCTCACTTACACACTTATAGGTTTTGCCAGGGCAAAACCAGTGGCACCGGTTTTGTGTCAGGTTGCTCCAACGGCTAGTTGGTTTGAAATCTCGGTGGCACCGGTTTTAGGAACCGGTGGCACCGATTTTCACTGGGTTCCCAACGGCTAGTTTTTGTTGAGTGGAGTATTTATACCCCACGACCTCCATAGTGGCAAGCTGCTGTTCCTGAGGTTGCTTTAGTGCTTCCCTGCTCTTTCTTGCCAAGCCAAAGCCATTCTTGCTCTCCCCAACCCCTCTTTGTGAGGATTGCTTGATATTGTGAGATCTTTGTGTTGGGTAGTAGAGAGAGCAGCCATAGTGAGAAGATTGAGAGCACCAAAGCACCTTGAGCGCTGTTGGACTTCGTCAAGTTCGTGTGATTCATTTGTTACTCTTGGAGCTTCGCTCCTAGACGGCTAGGTGTTGCCCGTGAACTACCAAGGTGTGGTGAGCTGCGGGAAAGTTTGTGCAGGTCGTGCTTCACCTTCGAAAGGGAAGAAGCAAGCTAGTGGAAGGAGGAGATAGCTTGACCTAGTGTGGTCGCATAAGCTTTCTCAACGGAGAGTAGGATTCACCGTGCCTTGGTGGCTGCTTGGTGCAAGCGGTGAATCTGAACTTCGGGAAACAAATCTTGTGTCTCCCCACTGGTTTGAGCTTCTTTGTGTTTATATTGCAAATTGGTGGAATTGCTCGATATTGTTGTATATGTGCTTTTGAGTGCAGGGACTTGGAGATATACCTTAGAAAGACATTTCAATCATCATCTCCAAGTTTGGTTTGATTCCGAGCTCCCTAACATATTCAATCTAATTTGGGGGTTCACTGCCCGGGCAAAACCGGTGGAACCGGTTTGGCAAAACTGGTGGTACCGGTTTTGGTGGCAGTGTTCTATATCCGCTGTGTTAGGCGTGCAATTCTTTTATTTGGAGATTCTAAAGATCCTTTTAGAAGTTCATTTACTGAATTTCTAAAAGTGGTATTTGGAATACCCAATTGTCACTAATAAATTTGTTTTAAGTGACAATTTTTTAGGTCTCGCCTATTCACCCCCTCCCTCTAGGCGACATCAAGGTCCTTTCAATTGGTATCAAAGCTTGGCTTCACATCTAGGCTTAACCGCCGTGAAGAAAAGATGTCGATTGAGGTAAACTTTGAGCCTCTCAAGGTTGACTACTCAAACTATGCGTCGTGGGTTGGTAATGTTCATCATGCTCTTAGAAAATTAGATCCTGTTGTTGAACATATTTTAGTTGAAAGCATCCTACCTCCTAAGTGTGACACTAACAATTTTGATCGATCAAATGTCACTCAAGGGGAGTTGGCTTGCTTGCAACTCAATTCATGTGTTACTAACTTCTTGCAAAGATCTGTGTGTAAAGTTATATGGAATGTCATCTCTAGAGAGGAATAAATCCGAAGAGATGCACATCGCATTTGGACTCTCATCACGAATGCATATGAAGATATAGAAAGTGATGATGATGAGCAAGAAGACATGGAGTCACCTGAGGAGGGCTCAACATCACCTATGTGCTATGAGTCTCAAGTGACATCATCCGAGGAGCAAGAGAATCACAAGACTACCCTCACTGGTTCTGCTCAGGCAAAACCGGTGATACCGGTTTCTGAAACCGGTGGTACCGGTTTTGGCCAGGACCAGGCTGATAAGTTTTCCTCGAGTGAAAATTTAGCTACTCATCAGCACAGTGAGGTATCTACTGCTCCCATTCATTTCTCTTTGAATGCTAACATTTCTTATTGTCATAAAGATGAAAGCAAAGAGAAGGTCAAGGAGCCAAATGAAACCTTGGCAAAATCATTGGAGGAAGAAAACCAAAAGCTCAAGGATCAGCTTGAGAAGCTCTCTAGTAAGTATGTGAACTTGCAGGTTACTCATAAGGAACTAGAGTGCTCTTATGGGAAGCTTGTAGATTCACACACAATTCTTGAAGTGAATCATGAGGTTATGCTTACTTCCATAAAATCATTAGAACCTCAAATTCATAGATGTTCATGTTCTCTAGCCAAAATTCATATATCTTGTGCTAACCCTTGCGGCTCGCAAGCAAAACCTTCATGGTATGATCAAGTTCTTGGAGAGTCACTTCATGATCACATTGCACAAGATAATGACAATCTAAAGCTAGAGGTAGAAAGGCTTAATATGGACTTGTCCAAGCTAAAAGGCAAGGGCATTGCACAACCTTCTCAAGATAACCGTGATTCAATGGTGAAGAATCTTGAGAAGGGATCAACGTCGCAAAGTCCCTGCAAGAATTCTATCAAGTCCATCCCAAAAGAGAAGCAAGACGGCAAGAAGAAGAGACATGATCATATCAAATGTCTCAAGTGCTCTCAAATGGGACATTATGCCTCCTCGTGCTCTTTTGAGAAGGAAAACAAGCCAAAACAATCAAAAAGGAAGAGAGGACATGCACAGAGAAGATGTTATGGATGTCGTGAGAAAGGGCATGAAATTGAAGCTTGTGTCAACCAATTAAGTATGCTCTCAGGCAAAACCGGTGGCACCGGTTTTACCAAACCGGTGGTACCGGTTTCCACTGAGAAACCACAAGTCAAGCAAAACAGCTATGGTCTGAAGGCACAAGCAAGTATTAAAGAGAAGAAATGTTCTGCAAGCAAGAAACATAAAAGTAGCAACATCAAGCACAAGATTTGCTACACATGTCGTCAAAAGGGACATTTTGGTAAGGATTGTCCAAATGGTGAAAATCCTAATCTTGATTTTGTCAATAATAAGTTTATTAAGATTAGGAGGAACTCAACTGACTCTTGTGCAACTAATGTGATTGGTTCACCTAGGATAAGCACAAAGGCCATTTGGGTTCCTAAGTCCTTGCTTACTAACCTTGTAGGACCCAACACACGTTGGGTACCAAAATGTGCCTAAAAGAGATTTGTAGGTACTTGGAGCTGCATTGGATGCTTGGTTCACTTGAGAAGAGTTTCATCTTATATCATTTGCATCTCAAGAGAAATTTCATATCATAAAGGAACCAAGTGAGATCAATGGAAGAAAACTTTATCCAATGTCTCTCCTGTGATAAGTACCTCTCTAGATGTCCACTCATATTGATCTATCTATACTTTTATTGTTTTCTTAGCATATATAGTGGACAAGTTATCTTTGATTAATTATGAAAGATTATGACAAATAACACTCGATGCTACTAACCGCTTCATCAAGATGCTTTGAGTTGTTTGTAAATGCAGGGAAATGAATAAGTAATGAAAATAAAAAGAAATGAATCAAGACAAGGAGCGCCTAAATAATCATATTGAAGAATTGCATGGTTCAGTGGAAATCTGGTGGCACCGGATTGGTAAAACCGGTGGCACCGGTTTTGCCAGAATCAGTAGGTAGCAAAAGAATAAGTTCCGGCCGGCTTCAGAACTTCCGACCCAAAAGTCCGGCAGCCTCTGTCTCGTATCAGAAGTTTCGGTCATCTATGCCAGAAGTTCCGGCAGAGGTTCAACTGTCATGCTTCATCTAAATTGGAATATCACAAGAAATACTCTTCTAATTATATCTGAAGCTTCATACAAATATCTGTGAGTCTGTCTTGATCACATTTACTTATTCATGAATTTATTTGTGATGTGATCATAATATGAAGCTAGCTACCCTAATGCCTTAATTGAGCTAAAAGTGCAAGTCTCAAGATTCGAATCCTTGATGCACATATTTAGGGGGAGCTCACTTCATATTTTGTGTCTCTTGGTACTAACATCATTTGCAAGTTTCCGTGTGTGTAGTTCAAGTGTAAGGGATCATACTTATATTCATATAATACACTTGAGCAACTCCAATGCAAGTGAGTTGGTGATGAGTAAGCTACATGACAACAAGGTCAACGAACCAACGTGGTAATTGTATCAGTTTTCATTTAAGTTGGTTTGAGCTTCACATATCTAGCTACTCTCCATAGCATGGCTTAGATTCCTTGTTTGGACTTAAGTGACCAAGGTGGTGTACATATACTTGCCTTCCACATAATCTTGTGTACACTATATCTTTGAAAAATCTAGTCCATATTATGAGGTTTTATATTTTGTGGCTCACTCCCTCACACTTCAAGAGTCACCAAATATGAGACTAGAGCTTGTGCTACTAATATTTGTATTATCTTGTCATTTTATTAAAACTATGGTTAGATCACACTAAAAATGACAAGATGAAAAGAAATCAAAGCACAAGTTAATGGATATATGTGTTCCTCTATGTGAAGAATTTATTTGTTCAAGACCAAGGTATTTTTTTCAAATTCATGTATTCATTTCAATACATCTAGGCCTTCCTTCATGCTAGTGTGTTTGGCATAAAAAAGGTTTTGATGATATTACATATATGATGTTGAGATCCTTGGCACAATTTCAATTTGTTTATTACCTTCTATATGCCTTGACCAAGATTGTGAATAAACTCCTTTATATTCATAATTAAATAAAGTGCAACTCAAAAGAAATACAAATTCTTATGCACTAATTAAGGGGGAGCTTATTTCAATACTTGTGTCACTTGTGGGACTAACTTTTTTCTTCTAGTGAACTTGTAGTCTCATGTGCTAGTGTACCTTGTGCTAACTCAATACTTGAATAAGAAAAATAATTATGAGTGCTAGCACTATGCTAAATTAAAATACGCACAAGTTGAATGGGCTTAAGGCAAAGGTATGTTTTCATGAACCTTTTATTCTTATCTTTTGCATCTAGGCCCTTGAATCTTCCTAGTATGTGCTTTTGCATGTAATTGTTTTAAGTCATTTTGAGCTTCAAATCTAGATATTTAGTTGATGTCTTCATTAAGAATTGACTTGGTGTCATCTCTTGCAAGATATGAGCTAAATATGCTAAGATGGTCATTGACTTGAGATGGATGCATGCCTTGTGTGACATAGGATAGTCTTTCAAAATTAACTAGCATGTGTAGGAAGTGTGCTTTTTGAAAATCATTTGGTATTGGTCTTTGTGGCCACGTTGATCCATTTGTGGTTATTGTTATCCTTACTTGATTGCTGGCTAACTACAAATGGTGAAACACTCTCAAGTCCATTAGATCTATCCAATCTCATCTCAATGGCCATGTGTCTTGGATCTCCTTATCTTGATCAAATTTCTGTCAAATATCCTTCATCTGAGTCAAAGGCAGTGACAAATGGATAAATGGATTCAAAAATGGAGCAGAGGAAAAAGGGGAAGGGCTGAAGTGCAAAAATGGACAAAAGTCACAGGGTCAAGAATTTCCGGTGGCACCGGTTTTCCCAAACCGGTGGCACCGGTTTCTGTCGGCTGAGGACTATTTACCCGTGACTTACCCCTTCACATTTACATTTCACCCCCTCTTCTCACCCCCTACCAGAAACAGTGAGGGAGAGGCTTTGGAGGCGATTTCTTGGCGATTTCAACTTTCCACCGTGGGATTCAAGTGTTGAGGCAAGATTTGGAGTCTCCAATCCGGTGTGACCGGATTTCCCTCAGTTCTAGGGCTGCAACAACTCTTTCACCATGTCGGGAGGTACTCAAATCAATGTTTTTACCCGATCTATTTCCCTAGAAGTTTCCTCTCGGATTCCCTTGGTAGAACATCATGTTTTAGGCCCTTGAATCTTCTCAGTGCAAGAAATCAAACTTTCCTTGGTGGCATTGATGGGGGCCATGACCTAGAGTTTCTGGGCAGAAACCGGTGGCATCGGTTCCGGTGGCACCGGTTTGTGCGCAGGAACCCTGGTCAATGGTTCTACTCGGTTCAAAAATCTCTAAATCAATATTTCTGTCAAGGATCAGTGTCTCAGTGGTTACTTCTCCATGTATTTGTTACAGATCCCAGTGATTACATTGTTTTTCGGAGAAGACCAAATCGCTCAAAGAATGCCGAATTTGAGTTTCGGGCAAGAGATGTTAAAAGTAGTGGGCAAGAAATTCAACCAGCAGCAACAGTACCAAGAAGATCCAAGAGGGCAGCAGGAAGAATGAGGCTTCCAAGGGGTGATATTCGCATTGAGGATTCTGAGCCCGAGGACACCTCCAGTGATGATGATGAGGAGAGTCCTTATGAGAGGGATCCCACTCCTTCCGAGTCTATTGCAGCAGACTCTCCCTCAGCTGGTCAGCGCAAAAGAAAGGACAAATCAATTCGAACACAAAGCCATGAGAACAGCCAGGGGACAGGCAATGGTGACAGAAGTGGCAGTGGGAATGGGGATGATGAGGAGGACATCATTTCAGCACTTGGGCCACGGCCAACACATAATGCTCCTCCCACACATCTCAGTGATGTGACTTTTAGAGCTCCCATGGCTCCTCCCACACCGAGCTAAGATCAACTACAAAGCCAAAAGAATGACAGAAAAGGCTAGAATTGAGAGAGCAAAGAATCCCAAAGAAGTTGGTGGGAGACACCTTGACTACCGGTTTGGCACAGCTTTTCATCAAGACTTCTGTGAGAGTGCCATCCTTGCAAAAGATGTCCCTATTGCCCAGGCTCAGTTTATTGATTGGAAATACATGAGGGCATTCAAGGACCCTAGGATTGATGAGATCATTAGGGAATGCAAGAGGAAGAATATATACAAGATCATGAGCTTTGCCAAGTCATGGAATAGTGAGGTAATTACACAATTCTATGCCACTAGCTATTTCACATCTAGAAATGATGAGAGGATTGTGCATTGGATGACAGAGGGTAATTGGTTTGGAGTGTCTTATTCTCAGTTTGCCTCTCTTCTTGGCTTTGCGAGTGAGGATGATGATAGGGTTCACATTCATAATGCTAATTATATGGATAAGAAAGATATGAAGTACATGTATCTACCAGAACATGAGGGTTACTTTGGGAGAGTTAATGGCATGCATGCTACCCTTCTATGCATATCTCAACCGCATGTTTAGGAAGACACTTGCTCCTAGGGAAGGTGATCAAAGCAACATATCTTTCTATCTTCGTGATTTGATAAGGTATATGACACCTAGTGAGCCGGAGTTCAGTGTGGTGGAATATATTTTGGAAGAAATGAAGTCCATTGCTGGATCTCCACAAAAGAGTTGTGGGTATGCTCCGTATCTCATGCATGTGATTGAGGCTGTCACAAACCTCTCATTTGATTATGATCATGTGATTGAGCCCTTTCACATAAAGAATGATGTCGAAGGTCCTTCCCTAGCCCAAGCGGCAAGCATGGAGGCTAATGTAGAGGGTGGAGAAGCACCTGAAGGTGCCCCTACAGCTGCTGCCCCTTCTATGGCAGCAAGAGAGGCGTCCGGTAGTGGCCATAGACGTGGGCAAAGAGATGTGCACAAGCCCCCTTCACCACTTAGAAAGTTGTTCAACTTTATGTGTGGGTCTTGTATGAGCACAAATGCAATTGCTCACAAGGAAAGGCAAAGGAGGAAGATGGATTCGAGGATGATTAGGCAAATGTATGAGGATCCCTCCAATAGGCCTCCTATCCCCCGTGCAGAGTGATGATGAGGAAAGTGAACCGGAGGGATTTGATCAACTTTGGACTAAATCTCAAGAAGTGGATCCGGTTACTCAAAAGGATTATTGGGATCGATCCATAGGCAACACATATTATAATCCATCATATGAAGGCATGCAAAGTGGAGGTGGTTCATTTTCTGAAATGCCATTTGTGGGAACTCAAGGACAAGGTGGCTCTTCTAGTATGCCACAAATTGATCCCCATGCAGCTGGAGGTTCAGGTTCCGCTCAAGATGATATTTTTGGAGGGATTTTTGGTAATGTCAATCCTTATGTTGGTACATTCCATCCAACTCAATTTGCACCTCAACCTCCATTTGGTAATGTCAATCCGGTTTTGTGTCAGGTTGCTCTAACGGCTAGTTAGTTTGAAATCTCGGTGGCACCAGTTTTAGGAACCGGTGGCACCGGTTTTCACTGGGTTCCCAACGGCAAGTTTTTGTGGAGTGGAGTATTTATACCCACGATCTCCACAGTGGCAAGCTGCTGTTCCTGAGGTTGCTTTAGTGCTCTTTCTTGCCAAGCCAAAGCCATTCTTGCTCTCCCCAACCCCTCTTTGTGAGGATTGCTTGATATTGTGAGATCCTTATGTTGGGTAGTAGAGAGAGCAGCCATAGTGAGAAGATTGAGAGCACCAAAGCACCTTGAGCACTGTTGGACTTCATCAAGTTCGTGTGATTCATTTGTTACTCTTGGAGCTTCGCTCCTAGATGGCTAGGTGTTGCCCGTGAGCTACCAAGGTGTGGTGAGCTGCGAAAAAGTTTGTGCAGGTCGTGCTTCACCTCCGAAAGGGAAGAAGCAAGCTAGTGGAAGGAGGAGATAGCTTGACCTAGTGTGGTCGCATAAGCTTCCTCAACGGAGAGTAGGATTCACCGTGCCTTGATGGCTGCTTGGTGCAAGCAGTGAATCCGAACTTCGGGAAACAAATCTTGTGTCTCCCCGCTGGTTTGAGCTTCTTTGTGTTTATATTGCAAATTGGTGGAATTGCTCGATATTGTTGTATATGTGCTTTTGAGTGCAGGGACTTGGAGATATACCTTAGAAAGACATTTCAATCATCATCTCCAAGTTTGGTTTGATTCTGAGCTCCCTAACATATTCAATCTAATTTGGGGGTTCACTGCCCGGGCAAAACCGGTGGAACAGGTTTGGCAAAACCGGTGGTACCGGTTATGGTGGCAGTGCTCTATATCCGCTGCGTTAGGCGTGCAATTCTTTTATTTGGAGATTCTAAAGATCCTTTTAGAAGTTCATTTACTGAATTTCTAAAAGTGGTATTTGGAATACCCAATTGTCACTAATAAATTTGTTTTAAGTGGCAATTTTTTAGGTCTCGCCTATTCACTCCCCCTCCTCTAGGCGACATCAAGGTCCTTTCAAGGTGAACTTCCTTGGACTCCAACAACTCAGAATGGCCGAATGGGATGGTATATATAGCCCAAGGGGCTCAACTAGCCGTTGCTCAAAAGCTGCACAGAATCTGTGAACACCGTATGTTCCGCCGTGCACTTCACCCCATCGGCGTATAATATGCCGTGTGTTTTTCCAACGGTCAGATTCCCTTTTCAAATGGCTCTTTGCACACGCCATATGCTTTCCAATTTGTACGCCGATAATCGGCATTTCATACGCCGTGCCTTTTCCTCCATCTTCTATTGACATCGTCCCTGTGTAACTTGTACGCCGTTTGTCCGCCAAAGGTCGGCGTACGATACGCCGTGTAGGGTATTGCTGACCCTAACTTGAACTTGCCCATACCTTGAACGCCTTATCATCCGCCCTTCATGCGCACAGTAACACCGGACAATACGTCAATGCCCTTCCTCTAAATTCTTTGAGCGCCGTATGCTTCTAACTTGTATGCCGTGCATCGCCGTATTATACGCCGTGTAGAATCTTCTTGCTCTAGTTGATTTACCTCTACACATCGCATGCCTCTTGTTTGTACGTCGTGGGTCGGCGTTTAATACGTCGTGTAGAAACTCTGCAGGCTTATCCTATTCAATTAGCTCAAGCCATTTCCATGATTTAACGTGCCAATACCATGTCATGAATACTCCAAAATAAGACTCTCTGGTTTTTGGCTATGCTTTGGAATCATTTTTTAGATGTAAATTTTTATGTAAATCACTTAACAAAATAATCACCCAGGCACAAAGGAACCATTCACAATCACAACCCAAACCATTCACAATCACAACCCAAACTATTAATAGAATCCATGCCGAATTAATCCATGTATCCACCATATTCGGGAAAAAGTAAAAAAGAAAACAAAAAATTACTCGGCTCTCGGGTGCATCTCCATTCTAGCCGGCCGCCAGCTTCCACGCGTCGCGACTCGCCCTGCCTAGCTACTGCTCCCCGGCCTTCGCGCGAAGCGGCCTAGGGTGGTGCGGCTCCTCCCCGGTCAGCCGTAGGCGTCCCGCCCGGCCCCGGCCTGGCCTGCTGCTCCCAGGTCGGCAGCCCGGCCTCCGTGCGCCATGGCTCCTCCTTGCGCG
>CM014274.1:67686256-67713513 GCA_004135705.1 Alloteropsis semialata
GTGTCATGGCAGCCTTCACCCAACGTTCCACTCCAATTCATGCAACAACGTGGTCCGACGTGGTTACCTAGATTTCCTGTCTGGCAACGGATCAGGTGCAAACCAACTTTCCCGTGCAAACTATACAAACCTCAATCTGGACCACATGATCTTGATCCGAGGGATTTGCAAAAGTGATCTTGCTGTGATTAAGGGTGGACGGTGATTTTGCAAATCCCCCCTTCCACCTCTCTCTACGCGTCCCCTTGGATCAAAATCAAGTGGTCCAGATTGATGTTTGCATAGTTTGCACGGGAGGTTGGTTTGCACCTGATCCGTTGTCTGCTCCTAGTTTACGCGCCTGATCCTCTCGGGAAGTGACCCTGATTAATTGATCGGTTGAATACTCGTGCTTGAGAAAGAGTTTGTTTTTGGAAGCCTGACCGAGGAAGAGATCATTTGCTATGTTGTGATAGGTTCCAAGTTCCATCAGTATATCAGTAGTAAGCAAAGTTGACACAGTGCTCTCTTTGTTCTAACCTTTATACGGAGAAAATGCTCGTGACTCATTAGCCGCTTGACTCGACTCGTGACTTTTTTTTCATCTAACATATCTTTACATTGGCCATGTTAGGGATTGAAAATATCAAATTTGGATTAGTTCATAACACGTGCTCTGAATGAACTATTAATTTTGAACAGACATTATGTTAAAGTCCATAAATAAACTCCGAACTCACAACTCACAAGTAAGTGAAAATTGCTGATCTTTGCTTTGTTCTGTATGTTTATATTCCGATACAATAATTATATAGATACTCCTCCTTTTCTTTAAGCAGGACTTATTATGATTGAAAAAAACTTAAAACTTTGTACAATTTCATCAATATTTGGTTAACCTATAAGCATGATTACTGTCTAAAAGTTATACCAATAGATTTACATTTTACATATCTTTAATATGATATTGACTTTGTAACAAACGATAGTACTCCCTCCGTCCCAAAAAATGCAATTCTAGCACAATGTCATGTTTATAATCTCAAGTTTGACCAATTATAAATAAAAAAAATATCATTATTTGTAATATAAATAAATATCATTGGATTAATTATAAAATGTATTTTTATAATAAATTTATTTAGAGCCATAAATACCACTTAAACTTGGTCAAACGTGTACCACTTAAACTGGCACGCAACACGTAGTTGCATTCTTTTTTTGGACAGAGTGAGTATTTTCTATGAGAAACTATTTGTCAAAATTTTTCTTCAAAGACTTCTCCCGATACTAATATGCCTTACATAAAGAAAAAGAGGGAGTACTTTGTAATATTTTCTTAAACAGGTACTCTTTTGTATCAAAATATTTGATTTTTTCTAAAACATTTGACTTTTCGTCTTATTCAAAATATATGTGCAAATATGTTAAATGAGAAGTCACACTTTAAGTTCACATAACGGAAAAGCAAATCACTAACAAAATAAAATGGCATACATATAATATTTTGAATAATAAAAATGGTCAAAATTACGATAAAGAGTCAACGAGAGTATTTTGTAATCTTTATTATGTTGAAATGGACTCTTGCTTCGCCGCTAAACATGAAAAGCGTTTTTCAGAAATGCGTGAATTCATTTAGGAGGCGTATTCCATGCCTTAGCAGTTGCGGACTAGCAAGTACGCCAGTACCCACCAGCCAGGCAGCCACCCACACGGCCACACTCTTCCGCTATACCCGCCCACAATGCTTCTCCGGGCGGCCGCCGCCGCCGCCGCCACTCGCCTCGTCCCGCTCTCCCCTGTCCGGCGCATATCCTCCCTAAAAGTCCCGTGGAAGCGGGACCCCGTTCTCGACGCCGCCCTCACGCGCGACCGCCGCTTCCGCCAAGCGTCCCGCCTCGTCCGCGAGGTGCTCCTCTCCCCGGGCCGCCGCCTCCGCTTCCGCTACCTCACCAAGCGCCGCGAGCGCATCAAGCTCCCCGTCCGCGTCCCCACCTTCCTCAAACGCTACCCCACCCTCCTCTCCGTCTCCCCTCCCCCCGAGCCCATCGCCTCGCCCTCCCCGCAGCTCCTCACCTTCCTCGACTTCGCCTCCCGCCTCTACGAGATCCACGCCCCGCTCCTCGCCTCCAGGCTCGCCAAGCTCCTCATGATCTCCTCCACCCGCGCACTTCCCGTCACCAAGATCGCCGCCGCCAAGCGTGACTTCGGCCTCCCGGACGACTTCTTGGTCTCGTTGGTCCCGAGGTACCCCGACCTCTTCCGGCTCGTCGGCGACCCCGGACCCGACGCGTCTGGGAACGCGTTCCTCGAGTTGGTTGCTTGGGATGACAAACTGGCGAAGTCGGTGATTGAATTGAAGGCTGACAAGGAGGCAGATGTCGTGGGATTTAGGCCGAGGCCGAACTTTACTGTTAAACTGCCCAAGGGGTTCTACCTCAAGAAGAGAATGAGGGAGTGGGTGAGGGATTGGCTTGAATTGCCATATGTCTCGCCGTATGCTGATGCATCCAGTCTGCATCCAGCATCCCCAGAGGCTGAGAAGCGATCAATTGGTGTTTTACATGAGGTGTTGTCTCTGACAGTAGACCGAAGGATGGCGGTGCCAATTATTGGGAAATTTTGTGATGAGTATAGGCTGCCAAATGCATTTGCCACTGCATTCACACGGCACCCAGGGATCTTCTATGTGTCACTCAAGGGTGGAATCAAGACAGCAGTGTTGAGGGAAGCTTATGATGAGAAGGGGGAGCTTATAGATAGAGACCCAATGCTTGAGTTAAAGGAAAGATTTATGGCAATCATGGAAGAGGGGCATAGTGAGTATTTAGAGGAGTTGAGGAGGAAGAGGGAGGCGCTGCAGAAAGAGAGGGAGGTCGCAGGTGGTGCGGGTGTAAAAGTAGCTGTAGAGATTGAGGATCAGCTTGAGGAGGAATGGGACAGTGAGGTTTCAGAAGGAGATGATGACGACACAGATGATTATGCGTAGTAGGAGGCAATGGAAGGCAGTTCTGTAGGTTGCTCTTCCAATTCCATTTGTCTTCAGTATTTCCTGGAGAACTGGCAAAGGAAATTGGTTGATGCCCGAGTTCTACTGACTGTTAATACAAAGGATCGCACCAGCCATTAACATTGTGCCTGATGAGCTATATGTCTCTATCCAAATTTTGTCCCCCTCAGTCACTGCATATGATTTGGCATATTTGTTGACCAGAATAGCAAGTGGCTTTTTTTCCTAAGGTAACACTTCCAGGATATGGATGGTCATTCTGCAAGGTAGGAACAGTTTTGACATGATTTTTAGTTAGGCTATTCAATTTCGAGAAAACAAATTTGTATTAAATATTCCAGTTGGTTTTCTGCACTTGATGAACATATGAATCGCCTGGAAAGTTGAAAGCTCACGGTTACCACCTTCAGTGGTTCCACCTGGGACTGAGGCTGTAAAAAAGTTTGATTCTTGCCGAGCACTTGGTATCAACTTGGAGAATAGGTTGAACTGAATGAAAATCATTGCAACATTCAACAGTACCACCTGGGAGTGGGGCTACATAAAAAGTTTTGGTTCTTGCAAAGTATTTAGAATCAACTTAGAGAACAGTGTGTTAATTGAAAATTAGCTTGCTTGAGTATACCTGTGACTTAAGAGATTTTGTGCCTTCTTAGTTTTTCTGTTGTTTGGAGTATGGGGTCTTCCAAAATCCATCTGGAAGTTTTTTTTTCCTACTTTAGCTTCGTATACTTACTATTCTTGTCAAGATGTACTTGACCTAAGCATGCCAAGATGTGAAGTGGAGCTTGAATTGTGTGCTATCTGACAAATAGCCTGGCCAAAGTAAAGCTGACTAGATGTTAATTCTTTGCAAACCCTGGTTTCACTACAACATCGATTCATCAACCTGTTATTTCTGTGTACAAGTAACTATTTATTTACTATGATCCTATTTACATTTTTTCAAGAACAGAAAGCCATATGTATTTTAGTCTAATCTAGGATTCAACTTTGCTTCTCAAACACCGTTTGTGTATTTTATGAACTCTTTCATGTGTAATGATTTGATAGGTCGATAGCAATGGTTCTATTTTTCATTCTTTTCTACTTTTGCTTTTCTATATGTATAACTCAAAATCTTTCTTATCTTATCCAATTCCCCTTCCTTTTTCTTATAGTTATACATACAATTATGTTATGTATGTATTATATGACCTACTTTCTATGGGTCGCGTAGACATCCAAATAAGCAGTAGAAGTAGAAATGAGATGGAGAAAAGGGGATTTTAAATAAAAAGGTGAAATTTAGGAAAAAGAACGTTTGCTTGGTTTTTATTTTATTAGGTTACTATCAATATCTGCTTTTTTGGGTCTAAAGATGAGAGCGGGGCTATAAAAAAAAGGAGTCGGCAAATGGCGTGAGAATGAGGTAGATTCTTTCCAATTATTCATTGAACATACACAAACAAAGTTGGAACTAGAAAATGGAAGGGGTGTGGTTTAACCCCCAAAAAGGATCTCATATTAAAAATTTCGTTTAGTCTTACTAAAGTGGATTAAACTAATATAAATTTGAAAAATGAGTACGACAACTCTGGCAATTCAAAGATAGCGAATATATGATATAGCACTAGATAACTGCATCGAGTGCATATTTGTTTTGTACTGGTGTAGCTTTGTTGTTTAGTTGCTTTGATAAATTGTATGTAAACAAAATCAGTTTGTTTGATAAAACAATAGAATTCTAATAACTATTATTGTTTGATAAACCAAGCTATTTTTAAATACAGCCTGGAAGCAAAAAAATCCTGTCTTCTGTTTATTAGTCAAACAAAAGTTTCTTCTTCTTCTTCTGCTTCTCTTTTTCAAGAACTTGCAAACTACAAGAACTTATATTTTGAATATATTGTACTTTAACTGGCTTCAGGACTGGCATCTAAAACGCAATCACATTACTTAGAAGACGTTAAACTCATGAGTAGAGATGCAATATATATATCAATTGGGTCACTGGATTGACCCAAAATTTGCTAAAATGAACTACAGTGGCATGCCATGTAATTAATTTAGAATGAACTAAAATGGCAAGTCAACATAATTAATATGCCAACCCAAAAACACCATCAGGTACCCAATTGCATCCCTACTCATGAGTGCATGAGCTGCTACTGGTGTTAATTCTTTCCTTCATCTCTTACCTTTGTATAGCAAGAGAACGAACGAATGAATAACCTGTTCATGCCCAACATGTAGTTCACTTTAGTTGCATTCTTTCTAACAAGATAATGATGCTCAGGTACAGGAAAGACAGCTACCGTTGTGTAGTAATCAGGCTCAGAGCCTCAGAATAGTTGGTTAAATAAAAATTGATAAATTTTCCCTTAGTGTTCCTTTTCTTAAGGCTCAGGTAGAGGACAACAATTACCATTTGTTACCTCTGCACCCTCCATGAAACACACAAAGCAACTTCTCTTAGTGAGTAACAATACAAACCATCTTGCTCTTTTGATGTTCTGTATTTGATAAATGTAAGGTATTGCTTGTTTATATTCTTTATGTTGCAGCATCCTTTCTATCATATTAGCTCATTACTTTGTTGCATTTTCTTGTAACAGTTATCTGTGCCTCTTGCTAGAGCAGTTATGTGCATTTGGTAAAAAAAACGATCTCCTTGTTTTTCATTTTAGTCAAAAGGTATTGTTTTAGTCATTCTGGGTAACATGAATTATTCACATGAGCATTATAGAGCAATGGAAAACTGTTCCTCTCACAAAACATTCTCTCAGTCCGGTTACCTAACCCTGATGTATTTCTTAGCAATCACTTTTGATGTGTTGGCACCCATAATTGTGCATAACACCTTTATTGGATGCTTCTTGCCTGTGTCTCTTCTGATACATCACTTTGGGTAGTGTCACACTATTTTTGCTTCTTGTGCAGTTCATGAGGCCAACTAGGCTCAAAACTTTCAATTTTGGACATAGAATTACATCTTTGCTCATCATCTGCAGTAAGTAGGATAGACATCTGAGTACTGTGCTGATCTTGTTGCCCTATTGGTTTAGCCATTGCACTCAAGAACTAAGTTATGGCCAAATCCTTGATTAGGCACACTCCCTTTTTCTATGCCCCTAACTCTCTAGCTTTATTTTACTTGTGACTGTGCTCTTTTGAGCATCTACTTACATATTTTGCATTAACATACTCTGCTCTGATGATTGGTACCTTCCAATCTGACTTTGGCTTCTGATTGACTCGTTTGGCAGGTGATGTTGTCTTCTGAATTTCCCGCTTGGACAGCAGTGGTGGAGAGGAATCTCAAAGCGTGGAAGCCATGAAACCTGTCTATGGTGAGGAACTGGTTGATGAGACGGGGCATTCCCAATGGCAGTGAAGGATGAATTAAGCTGACAATTTGTGAAATATCGCATTCATGGGCTCCAAACCTGGTTCTTGAATTACTGAATGGAGCGCAAGCCACATGGTTCTTGAATTTCTGAATGGAGCGCAAGCCACAGGATTTAGTGTTCCTGAGAGGGCTGCGGTGCAGTAATCAGGCCCCAGTTTTAGACTGCTCGCCTGGGTCATTTTGTTGGGGCTGTATGCACTAAAAATGTTGACGCATGTTTTGTTATCTGGTTTCATGCAACGGAACTAGAGGAATCCGCTTTATTCTGAATTAAATGAATCTGGTTCTGGAATCTTCTCCTTTTAAAGATGACGATGTGCTTTAAGTCTTGGGACGATTTCATTTCTTATTGAAGATGATGGCTGCTGAGTGATTTTTTCTGTCAACTAAACAGCCAGCAACTATCCGTGCTTGTGTTTCTATTTGGATTACGTGTGACTCTGCGATTGTTGGGCGTCATAATTGTTATTCAGTCACCTTAAACATAGCATATAATTGTTATGAACACTGTAACTTATTCTGGGCCTGCATTTTCCATCTCAATATTATGCCAGTGCAGCCTCGTTACTGTAATGCAGCCACTCCTTTTAGTTAGTTGAATCTTTTCCCCAATAAAGGATACGTTCTATTGGTGTATAAAGGTTTGATCACAGTACAATTGTTAAAAAATACGAAAAGTTACATAGTGTTTCGAAGTTTACATTTCTAAATGAGTTCAGAGCAGGCAACGTTAGCATTGCTTGTTGGCATCAGCAGAAAGGAACAGAGCACCACCCGTGTTTAGTTGGTGGCCGAAAAAATTTGCAAAAGGAAATCTTTCTTGCATGAAGTACTAAATGAAGTCTATTTGTAAAACATCTTCACGGATGAGCGTAACTTTCCGAGACGAATCTAATGAGCCTAATTAATCCATGATTTGCTACAGTGATGCTACAGTAACTATCTTCTAATCATCATTTAATCATGCGGTCAAAGGCCTCATTAGATTCGTCTCGGAAATTTACTAGAGGTTGTGGAGGTAGTTTTGTAAACTGATATTATTTAATACCTCTAATTAGTGGTCAAAGATGCATTTAATACCCTGAAAAAATTTGCAGCCTCCAACTAAACACAGCTCAGAGCCATAAATCCTATGGGACGACAACGTCAGTATTACTTTCTGGATTCCGGAAGCCACGGAACAACTTGGCTTCCGGAAGCTTTGAGATTTGTAAGGCCGTATGGGGCCGCATGATCCCCTTCTTCGTCTTCTGTTGGCCGTAGCGCGCTTGCCGGAGGGGTGGGAGTGGCCAGGCGCCGGTGGTGGCCCGCGGAAGTGGGGTTAGCGTTAGAATTCGGGATTTTCACGGACGAGGGGCTCCAAATTCCAATGGCCGGCGGCCATAGAGGAGGAGGTCGGAGGCGGCGCGGAGCCATGACGGTGTTGGTGGTTCGGTCGGCGGTGGAGGTGAGGCGGCGCCAGAACGCCCCTTGGCGGGTGGGGTCGGACAGCCAGTGGGTCGCCTCTACTTCGTGGTCGGGTGCGCCTTCGTCGTCGTCGACCTCTGCTCAACCATCTTCGGGACCTTGCGCTGCCGCTTCACATCCTCTGCTTCTCGGTAGTATCCTCCTGGGCGCTTGCGCTTTACATCGCCTGTCTTGTCGCTCCTGACACGATCGCCGCCGGGACTGCAAACGCCTGGTGGCATCTTCTTGTGGCGCTCTGGGTCAGGAACCGTGGGTTCATGGCCGCTGCGGGCATCTCCGGCCGAGGGATCAGCGTCGTCCATGGCCACGGGCTCTTTCTCTAGCGGTGTGGGCGACAGCTTCTCCAGGGCGGCTCTGACCATGGCCAGGTCGCCCTCCATCTTCGCCCTCCACCCGTCGAAGATGCCGCGCGCGAGGCTGCGGACCTGCCCGGACTCGTACCTCCGCAGGCCGGCGACGGTCCTGGCGATGTCGGTGGACGTCACCATCGCGGGCGTCACGGCCACCAGCTGCAGCGTCTGGAGCGCCTCCACCATCGTCTGGTCGAGCAGCGCGCAGAGCTCCTCCACGCGCTCGGCGCCGTCCGCGGCGGCGGCGTCCCGGAGCAGCGAAGCGATGTCGGCCCTCACTTCCCTGTAGTCGTCCCGGGAGCATCCCAAGGCGGACTCGATGGTGGCGTCGATGGCGCCGAACGCCGGGAAGAAGCGGTTCCAGCGGCGGAGCAGGGTCTTGGCCGCCATGGTGGCATCGGCGGCGGCGTGATCACGCGCACGCAGAGTCTGCCCCGAAGGTCCTACGTCCGACTAGCTAGCTGCTACCTACAGGGTTCGATGGCTTCGCGATCGAAGCGCCGCCGGCTTATATCGATCGGACCGATCGCCACAGGAATCCGAGGCGGAGTGGATGTTTTTATTTTCCTCGAACACGTTTGTGACTCTTTTGGACGAGACAATCTTGAGGAGGCAGAAACAGATACAGAGTAGTTTAAGGCCTGAGGCCCAAGAACAAGCACGCCCGCTCTACTACAAGCCCATTTGTTCGTTCCATGCTTTGTTAATCCTGCCACAGCATCCTTCGCGGGCTCGGCCTGCCCAGTAGAGCCCGTGTCATTCCCCTCTGCTTGAGCAACAATTTGTCCCCGAGCTGCAAGTCTGCGACAAGAGAAAATCTGGGATTCACCCCTTCTTCAAATTCTCGAAAGACCGTGTTTGACAGATGGAATGTTTTGATACTAAATAAAAGTATTAAATATAGATTAATTATAAAACTAATTGCATAGATAGAGGCTAATTCGCGAGACGAATCTATTAAATCTAATTAGTCCATGATTTGACAAAGTGGTGCTACAGTTACTATATTTGTTAATAGAGTAAAGTGCATCCACCATATATGAAGTTGTATCATTGTTTCACTTTAGTCCAACAAGTTGCAAACGTCGCCCCACCATACACAAAGTTGTCCATTGCATGCATATACAGTCTAGTCTATCGTACAACAATAGTGTGTATTTGCAGACGTGGCATGCCGATGAGGACATACAAAGGACCAAGCGCATGCTGGAAACACTTGAGGAACTAGAACAAAAAATGTCATGTTGTAGGGAGATTCAGGTGCAGTGATACTGAGTAGATTGCTATAATTTTTTTGACAGGATCTACACTTACAACATGCATAATGAGACAAACTCACAAGCAATAGAAAAATATAGTCGAACTTGCATTATCAAAAATAGTGGTATTCCCGATACAAAGTTCTAAAACAAAGTGGCGCCATCCTAACTTAAACAAAATGAAAGAAAATAAGCAAATAATATCATATAATCTAGAATCTCTACGAGCATAGTTCTAGTATGAAAAAGGACTATAAGACTTACAGCCAAATTTAGCAAGGAGTTGATTAAAAATGAAGTCACCACAAACTGAGCAGGGAGTTTTCTGCATGAACTAAACAGATACTACAGGGACGGGATTTGTGGCCCATGTGCCCTATAGCCCCTCTAGGCCTCCACCTAAGCACACTACGATGCTCAAAAATTTGCCAGCACACCATATTGTGGACTGTGCAACATTGTATTATGCAACTTGATGTATCATACATTTGCAACTAGTTGGACTAAAGTGAAACAGTAAAACAACTTCTTGTATGATGTATGCACTTTACTCTTGTTAATGATGGATTAATTAGTTTTAATAGATTCATCTCACGTATTAATCCATGACTTCTGCAATTAGTTTTATAATTAGCTCATGTTTAGTCCTTCTAATTACCGTATGAATATTCGATGTACTCATGTTTAGTCCTTCTAATTACCATATGAATATTCGATGTGACAAGTACTAAACTTCCCAAGTATCCAAACACAACCTAAGTAGTCCAGAAAACACATTGGTCGTGGATTGTTGACCAATAGTCAAGGCAATAAAATGATGTGGTAGTGGAATAAAACACCGAGACTTAGAGAAATGTATCCACTATTACTAATATGTCAATCCGATTGTTGGCGGTTAAAATTAAACGAAACTGCTCTGGCTAGATAAACTAGTTTGACCAATTTCGGTAAGCGGCCAGACCGGTTTGTGTTCTATAGCCGACCTGGCATGGCAATATAATCTTGAAAGTACCTTGATGTCGCCTAGAGGGGGGTGAATAGGCGAATTCTGCGATTTACAAAATCTAATACCAACTGTCAGCACCCAAACCGGTTAAACTGTTTTGGTAAACCGGAAAAACCGGTTTCACACAGACTGCACCAATAAATGAAATATGCCCCTCTACGAATTCTAGCACAAACCACAAATGGTGTGAAGCTTCCAGGGATGTTTCCAAGTGTTCCAATAAAGCTCCTGCACACAGCTCAAGCACACCAAAGTAGATCGAAGCGGAAGCACAAGTAATATGCTAGAAATGACAAAGTGAGGAATGCTCAAACCAAGACACAAGGAGTTGTTTTCCCGAAGTTCGGATTCACTGCTTGCACCAAGCCGCCACCAAGGCACGGTGAATCCTATTCTCCGTTGAGAAAGTTTATGCGACCACACAAGGTCAAGGTATCTCCTCCTTCCACTAAGAGACCTCTTTCCTTGCGGGGGTGAGGTGAAACCTTCACAAACGATCCCGTGGCTCACCACACATTTCGGTAGCTCACCGGGCGACGTCTAGCCGTCTAGGAGGAAGAACCTCCAAGAGTAACAAATGCTTCAACGATTGCTTGACGAAACCACAAGTGCTCAAGGATTAGGATTGCTCTCCAATGCTCACACACAAGTCACTCTCTCAACCCAACTCAAAGATTCAAGCTATGAACACAAGTCTCACTTAGAGAGGTTGGGGAGAGCTCAGCTGGCCTTTAGAAGGTGTCAAACACGAGCAGAACCAGCTGCCCCTCCAAGAGGAGCTCATGGGTATAAATACCCATCTCTTCAAAAACTAGCCGTTTTTCTGTCAGAGAAAACCGGTTCCGCCAGTTGCCAAAACCGGTTTCTCCAGATTTCAAATCAACTAGCCGTTAGACACTCGAGGCCACAGAAACCGGTTCCATCGGTTTTACCAGGGAACCCCCACTAAGTTAGAAACTCTCATGGTTAGACTCACAAGGGTTCACTTGAGCACTTTTGGAGATTGTCATTCAACCAATGTTGCATCCCTCTTGATAGTACGGCATACCTATACTCAAGACATAAGATGAATCATAAATCGACCACTTGAGCTTGTATGTCAACAATCATGCCAACACTTGAACAATCACTTTGTTTTAAGGGCTTTCAACATTGTATCTTCAACTGAGCACATCCACCTTGAGCTAGTGACTTAGGATTTTCCATAACTTATATTTGAGTTCACTTTAATCCTTAGGCCACTCCCTTTATCAACCATAACATATATATGCATTGCATTGCTTCTCTTGACAAGACTTGGATATGATACTTCGAAACCCTCTGGACACTAGATACTTCACCTTAGCAATTCGCACATGGTCATAAGTCGTCACTTAACCAAAAGCTTGCTTAGTCCCTCGCTCTAGTCATCTCGATTTGTTTCTTCACCACTTACCCTTGCGTCATCAAGTTAGCTTTGCTTTGCCATTGAATGAATTCCATTTGAAATATTCTTCAAATGCTTGTTCTTGATTAACAAAGAATATCCCACATAATGCAAGCTTCCAATTGAAGACTGATATGTAACACATATGCTCATGTCATTTTTATCATACATACATGAAGTCTTGCAATGTCACTTTCCTTTGTCAAATAGTTCATTTCATAATCTTAGGGACCCACATAGCATATCTCTAAGTCATTGCTTCATCATTGCTTCTTTTGACCTGACACCTGGGTCACCTGGGTTGGACCTGGCTGAGCCGGGTCAGCTTCTCTGTCTAGAATTTAATTGTACCTGGCTGAGCTGAGTCATCTTCACTTTATCTTTTACAATGAGCATTATTCCTTCACATTTTCAATGAGCATTATTTATTCACATACTTGCTTGCTTATATCAATGAATAACCATATACCATGATGAGCACATTAAATATAATAAATCATAAGAATAACCCCATGCTCATCATTTCAAGCAAACAAGTTAGTTCTTTAATTGTTTTATCACTCAATTCACCAAAATCCACTTGAGGGCCTAGATGCACTTTCAGATCTGACCGGTTTGTCAAACCAGTTAGACTAGTTTAAACCGAGTACCGATAAATTTGGAGATCCACGTGGGTTCCAAGTTGTAAAAGGCTTTTCTTGCGGGGGGAAAGACCTCCCGCCCTAAAAATACAAAAGGTCACGGCCGATTGAGAGTTTATCCAATCGATCAATCAATGATACCTTAATTTTGATATCTCTCAAACCTTAGCTTTTACGACCCCCTCTGTTATTCGTACTTCATCTCTATAGTGATTGAAGTACGTTCTGAGTGATATGCCGATCTCAGAGCAAGCCTAGGTGTGCCAGTCTTGACGGGGTTCCTCCTGGGCGCGTTTATAGGTTTTCGAAGCAAGCCCTAGAAATCTGGTCTAACAGGAGCTGTTGTTCGTGATCGATCCGTTGCGGATCCACGCAACGTAGCGCAATTTTGGTGTGTTGCATCAACCGTCACAGTGTTGTGATTTCGGTAGTCCTTCCATGAAATATCAATATAAACATTGTCCAATCCAATTCGTCACATATTGAGTATGCACGGATCATATTTGTAACCATGACAAATGACAAATAAACACGACAGAATAATTACTAAATCTAAACGTGATGGAATAAAGACATGGTAAGAAATCAGGAGAATTTGAAGAAAAAAAACCATAAAATAATTTTTAAAACCATAAGAAAATAGAGTTAATTTAAAATAAAAGAAAAAACATAACCAATAAATTATAAAATTCTATCCACCCTCAGGTCCTTCCGCAAAGACGATGATGAAATAGTGCTTACGAAACTTCACGAAAATGACTAAGAAAAGTAAAGCAAAATAGTGAGAAAAACTGCACAAACCATATACCACTTACTTTTTTTAACTGCTAGAATATATCGTAGGTCTTTGCTGACTCATAAGGTTAACCTGACATATTAGCTTGAAATACAGTGAAGACACATGAAGGGAAAAAAAGAGCCAACACAACCAGAAAAAAACTGTACTTCAGTGTAATGTAAACTTTTAATTTGCTTGATTTGTTTAAAAGCATTGCAATGATGTGCCTAATCATCGCACTGATTTGCTTGATTGGTTACAATTCTATGTTTCAGTTTGCCAGGCCCAAATATATTGCCTGACTTTGCCCACTGCATTTCACTAATTTGCCTAATCATTTGTACAGTTTTTTCGGGTGGATGAAAATGAATTGCTAAACCAGAACACAAACCAATAGTAGGATATCATGAATTGCTCAGACACTTTTGCTCAAAAGGCATTAGCAAACCACAGTTGATGGATGATGCCTTTGCACCATACATGTCAGGTGTTCCTTATTTATATATATATATATATATATATATGGAAAATCCATTCTACAGGCGCGTGTAGCTACTCCTACTAGAATTACCGCGAGGGGGAAGGGTGGAAGCGCGACACGTGGGGCTAACGGGTTCGACAAGGAACCCGCTAAATGGCGGACGTGCGTACTCGAGAGAAAACACCTACGGTGATTTTATACGGAAAAAAAGAAATCCGCGGAAAAAAAAAGTGATAGTGAGGATATTATCCTTCAATATCGGATCGGCTGGTTTGATACAGCGTGTTGTGTTTTGTTCCGTTTAATTTAGCCTCCGGTACGACAGCGGCGAGTGGAACATTCTCGCGACGTGAGGTCTTCAACTCGGCATCTGGAAGTATGGAGGAAGATGGTGATGTCGAGATCATCGAGGGTGGATTTCCTGCTGGTTTTGATCATCAGTACAAACGTCGGAGGTATGTACGTAAGCCACGGATGGATCCATTGCTTTTTGACTGGCTAGTATCGACAGTGCTCAATTGTTTGCATGTTTGTACTTCTCATTAATGCTACTGCGATTGGTTTAGGTCAGTTGCAATGGAGGGTATTATGATCAACACGTATGACCATCAGGGTTCGGGGAGTTGCTGCAGGTCATCAGATCGTGTGGATAAGCGTAGACCTTGTCGCTCTCTTTCTATGCGGGTACGAGACGTTCTTCTTCTTCTTCCTAGAGCTGTCGGCGGAGGTGACGAGCTGTCCATTCTGCTCGTGCAATCCATTCTCCGGCGACCACGTTGGACATGTCTGTGACCATAAGTCCTCCGCAGCACGCCAGCACTACGGCACTACCCCCTCATGCAAGCTTTGCTTCCTGTCATCCTGAGCCTCGCCATTCACGGATGCATGGTCTGCTTCCTGCCTTCTAGTTTTTCTAAAAGGGCAATCTGGTGATCTATATCTAGTTCATACGCAAGCTAAAGTTTTCTTTATTTATTTGCCTTGCAGATGAGAACCTTGGATACTTTTTTCAGGATGATTATTCATTATGATCTAGTGACTGGTGTTTCTCGGCTGATCCAAGCATACATATAGACTTTGTGTAAGGCTGCATGAAACAGTGAGGATCAGCAACATTGACAAGCTGAATCCGAATTTACCCTGTATAAACCGTTTCTATTCAGATTGCGTATCACTTGATACCTTACCAGATTATAGTATCACTTCATACTTTTCCTGCAATTATAGTATGACTCGATACTTTTCCAAATTATTTTTTGTTGACTAATTGCCATGCCAGTATCAGGCCTATTACAACACATATACTCCGAGAAATATGATTGTACTATCATATTTTATTTTTCTAAACATACTTCTTTTGGAATGGTTTATTATTGCCTTTCTTTTTATGTACCTATGTGTCCAACGTCTGGAAATAAATTTAATTTCATTCATTTGAAAAGTGTTGTTTTACGATAATTTAAAATGTTGTGCTGCAAACAGAACATAAATACTCTTGTGCAGCCGGACCATGTAAATATACCAGGCATATGCACCATAGACTCCAAAGATTAAGAATTAAGATATGTATGCAGGTATACATCGACCCGGCAAGCATGCTAACATACCTTTATTTATCCAAAGGAATACAAACAAACATGGCACCGAAACAAACTAGCAGATCCTATTTCCACGGAGATTATCCACACGTTTGATTTTTTTTCTCGCGGAAAAATCACCGTGGCCATTATCCGCGCCGCGTACATACGTACGTGCGTTGGTCCGCGGGTCGGGATTAGAAACCCGTTAGCGCTGGGCACGGAGGATCACGACGGTAAATTACCGTGGGAGTAGCTACACGCGCGTGTAGAAAAAAATATATATATATATATATATATATATATATATATATATATATATATATATATATACACACACACACACACACACACACACACATACATATATATATATATATATATATACATATATATATATATATATATATATATACATATATATATATATACATATATACATATACATATACATATATATACATATATATGTATATATATACATATACATATATATATTCTATAGCACCCCACTATTGGGAGCCCAAGGCTCCAAATAACTATTGGAAGCCTCTCACATACTTACAACTGGGCCCCCAACCTATGTGTCAGCCATTCCACCCTTCCCACCACCTCTGACGCGCTGGTACGTGGGCCTGCTGACGCGCTGGTCAGGTGCTGTCGGAAGCCGCAAGTGTCAGATACAGACGGAAAACACGACGAAAAAACACGAAGCGGAGAATGTTGGCGAAGGTAGCGTAAAAACTACATGGTCCCTGCACCTTGCTAGCAGAACTTTATCGCCCAGTATAGAAACATGGTCCTTGCGTCATAGATTTGAGCAAAAAACTCCAGCGACACTGCGGCTGTCATAGAATCTTCATTGCGTAGGCATAAAACGCTTCGTCGTGACTACTTTGCGGTTGTAGATAGCTACGCCTTGAAGCATAAAAACCTCCGTTGACAGACCAAAAAAATCAATCCGACCTACCACCTGACACATGCATCAGTCACCTGACGCATATAGTACCTGCCACCTGACGCGTCTGACACATGCATGCATGCAAGCAAATCACCCTATTTCGTTCCTTTTTTCGCGATAATTTTTCAATGGAACATCAAACTCAAAAACAGTTTTCACCACTAGATTCCTGACATTTTTGTGCACGATTTGAGATCCATTGTGAATATTTTTTTTGAATTTTTAAAAATTCATAAATGTACAGTTTTTGGACGATTTTTCTATTCTTCACTAGGAAGATTCTCCATGCATAGAAACATAAGAACGCGAGCGTAAAAAAGTTGATAAGCTCTCAAACCTCTCTCAAATTTGAAATTTAAACACAGTTTTTGAGTGACAGATTTATTATGCATATTCACAGACGAAGGCGAGCATAAAAAGCCAATGCTTGTTCTTTCCAAATTCAAACCCAACTATGTGTGATCAAGTTTGGTGGTGTGTGCCAATGCAAGTGTTTGAATCGCAATACGCTCATAAAAATGTTAAGTTAATTTCTTGACAGTTGAACACAAGTGCCACCCTAATGAACACAAGTGTGATTTTTTTTGCAACTGTCAAATCATAGAAAAAGCAATGGTGACAATCATTGAACAAGTTTGATCAAGTTTGGTCATGCGATTTTTTTTTTGCAACTGTCAAGTCATAGAAAAAGCAATAGAAAAATCATCAAACTATGTGTTATCAAGTTTGGTCATGTGATAATGCAAGTGTTTGAATCCCAATATACTCATCAAGTATAAAATCCTAAAAGAACAAGTATATATATTACGAAAGATTCTCTTTTCCTTTAGTTTGGATCTCAACCAATTTTATAAAGTTTTCATTTGTATAAAAATCAATCTACTCATGCATATATCTGCAAAATATGGTTTCACCATGGATAGCAACCATCACATACGAGCATATAAACTGACATGCAAGACAAAGATCATCCAATATGACAAAATATCGACTCAAGCAATACTCACATGTTTCCATAGACAAGATCTTAAGATACCAAATAATAACTTGTATACAATTTCATCCCACTAGTCATAAAACAATACACCATGTTCAGTCTACAACATTTACACAATTTTGACCCAAAAAAGCGATAGTGCTTAAATCATAGAAAGTGTGGAAAACGTTCGGTATACAAGCTTGCAAGCATTTACAAATCCATACGTAATAATCTAGGGAAAAAATTATAAAAGAGAATCATAGTCTAAGGAAGCCTCCATATGAGCCAAGGTCCCAGTCACCTGTCACAGCCTCCTTGGCCACCCCACCTCGCAACAGAAGGCAAGAAAACCAATTAGGACAGTCAGTAGAACAGGTTGTGTAAATATAGAAGTTTTTTTCTGAAACCTGTACAAGATAACTATTTATACTAATTCATTATGCCTAGCTAAAGGCTCAAAATTTCAGAACCTAGACAAGCATAAAAATTATAACAAGTGGCATATAAATCATATATAAAAGTTTCAACGCTGCTCCATACACATCACTAACACGGAACCAATCACGTTCCTCGTTTATGCCAGTATAGAAACCAAGCAACCAAGAGTTCCTCTGTGTGACAATCATCGAGTATGCCAGTATAGAAACTGACCAACATAGCCACAGAAAGATTCTTTCTTTTTTGTCAATCAGACCTAGTTAACATTGAATTTGACCATAGTATAAAAACTAGCAATCTAACCAGTATCTCACAGTATAAAAGCCCATCGACATACAAGGCTATTAGACTTCAATACTCAATCATACAAGGCTATTAGACTTCAAATATACACTGAAAAGATGCACCCAAGATTATATACATGAATTCTGCTATGCACCTCGTTGCAAAAAGGGCATAAAAACAGTGAGGATAGCCATATAAAGGTGAGAGAAAGCTCACCTAAACAAATATATGGCTGCAATCACACATATTTACCCAATTACATGTGTGATGGTTAACAACTATAGAACAATTATGCATCTAATATGAACAGCTAGCTGATGTAAAGAGTTGAAGCATGGAAACACTAAATGAAAACTCGTGTGTATCTATGCTCAAGCACTAGCTGATGTGAAGAGTTGAAGCAAGGAAATCAATTTTTGCACACTAGTGCCATGACAGCTACACCTACTATCTGCTTTCATCAACTCGCACCTCATAATGCCAAGCATAAAAATCATACATGAAAATCATAGAAATTAAATCAAGGAGGACATTAACATCAGAATTTTCAAAAGATATCTAAGCACAACAGAAAAAGCATAAAAATCCTTGCTTGCTTGCATTGCTGGCCGTCATGGGCATTTCGTCGAAAGCCTTACTGCCATAGTTATTCACATGAACAGCACAAATCAGATTATTTTGACAGGAATTAATCACAAGCAAGCAAGGCCAAGAAAAAAGATAGCAACTAGCATACTTGAATCCACCACCAAGCACTAGAAATCAGGAGAAAAGTTGCATAAAAAGAGCATCATAGAGCCATGATTTCTTTCACCAGAATAATGTGTATATATGCTCAAACATGGGCATATATATGAATCATGACCATGGCTCAACACAAGTATACATACCCCATCTAATATAAATAGTCATAGGAATAAATGGTGCCAGTCATAGAAACTATGCAAAATGTTCTTTGGGGCATTAAGGCAAACAGAGAACATGCACGAGCATAACTATTAGTTAATCCACCAAATTATTGCGAGAGAATAAAACTGCAGGTGCGTCATGAAATTTTTATGCCCTCCCTGAGCTAATACCAGAAACGGAGGCTAACACCAGAAACAGACGGAAGCTAGAACCATGTAAATCATAAAAATCAGCAAGCAAAGGAAGCTCTGGGTCAGCTGCGAGATCCCAGAAGAACAAACATGGAAGTATCTATGCTCAGAATATATATACTAAGAACAAGAAAGTATCTATGCTCAGATTACGAACATATGTAGGATTGCAGAAAAACGACCCCACCGACTACTGCATGTCTACAAAGCTTTCTAAATTGGCATGTAATCCAACAAGAAGTATGTATGATCCATGTCACACATACATATGACTAAAAACAACTCATGCACAGATTTGAGATCCGAACACATCCGAACACAGGCATACAAATCCAAAAATAGACATGCGAGATATTTGCAAATGAGAGTGTCATCTAGGTGCTACTTACGCACATATCTATGATCCTATCAACTGGTATATATCAAGAGGAGTTTATACACCCAAAACATAGACATTTGATTCTCAAGCAAGTCATAGAATGGCAACATTTCTTCAGATCTTTACTACCAAAAGCTTCTTTGGGCATTAATGCAAACAGGGATCGTGCACAAACATGTACAAGATACCTATTTATACTAATTCATTAGGCCTAGCTAAAGGCTCAAAATTTCAATACCTAAACAAGCATAAAAATTATAACATGTGGCATATAAATCGCATATCAAAGTTTCAACGCTGCTCCATACACATCACTAACACGGAACCAATCATGTTGCTTGTGTAGAAATTATGCTATGTTGGCATATAAAATCTTCTGTTTCCCATAACCATAGGTGGATTTGTGAGGTTACGCACCAGGAACTGACCTTTAGAGCTCCGGCGCATAGCATAGTTGCTCACCGGCACCACCACCATGCTAGGATAGCCCAACCATCTTCTTGTCGTGCATGTGATCCATGGCTGCTCCCCGTCAACCCCTGGAGACCAGAACATGCAGTGGTGCCTTGTAGCAAAAGGGCATAAAAACCAGTAAGCACATACATAGAATGTGCATGCAGGAAGTATCTATCCTCGAGCACACAAGAATATATCCATATATATGAATATGATTAAAAAATATATATGCAAGGGAGCCGCACAGACAACTATAAACACCCACCCATAGGATCATTGTATATATGCAAGCGAACATTGTCAGACAACTATTGTCCAACTATTATCATTCAAGTGTAGAAACTCACTGTCACAATCATAACTATCTATTTAATCCTATTGTATTTTCAAGATGACAAACTATGGCATGTGATGCTGATTAATCGATGCAATTCATCAACCAAAATAGGCATAAAAATCCTTGCTTGTACTGCTGCCTCCTGGGCATTTCGTCGAATGCATTGCTGGCCTGGGAAGGGGCCTCACCGTGGGGGAGGAGGCCGAGCCGGCGCCTCCTTGCCGGAGCTCCCACTGCAGGAACGGGCGACGACAGAGAGAGGCAGCCGCAACTTCTGGGCCGCTGCCGCCCTTGGGAGCCGCTCTCCACCGGATCCACCACCAGGACAGCCAGCTGGCGCTGCGTGGACGGCGGAAGGACGCCGGTTGCTGGTCACGCAGCACGCCCCGCTCCACCTCCACTGCCTCTACTGCTGGACGCTAGACCTGGGGGAGGGCGCTCGCCGCGGTGGGGTTGCCGGCCACCGGGGGAGCTCGACGCCGAGCCAGGCAGAGGCCCTCCACGCCGAGCTAGGCAGAGGGCCGGCCGGCGCGGCCCCAGCCCACCACCCCGGTGTGGCCCTCCACTGCCGGATTTGGCCGCCGCGGGACTGGTCGGGGAAGGGGAAAACCACCGCCGGACTTGGGGAAGCCGCCAATCGGAGCTTGGGGAAGCCGATGAGGAAGGGGCTTGGCCTAGCCGCGCCGCCGGCCCAGATGCAGTAGCGCAACCGCTCGTCAGAGGGGCAGAAGAGGGGCGCAGAGATCCAGCGGAGCCCGAGGTCGCCAGAGCCAAGCCGACCTGGATCTGCTCCACGCGGCCCCGCCTGGTCCGCCGCCGCGCCGAGCTCGACCTCCGTCGTGCCTGGCCCTCGCCGGAAGGTTGCCATGGTCGAGCAGGATTCACGCCAGGCCGCCATCGTCGGGTGCTAGGGGGGATGGGGGGCGCGACAAGACGGTGGCCGGTGGCGGCGCCCGTGGCCGCGGCAGGACGGCGACTGGTGGCGGCGGACGCGACTGCGCCCCGCGCCGGTAGCTGCGCCCGCGCCGCGCAGCAGGCCGCCTGCCGGAGGGGGTGGGGTGGGGGCCGAGCCGCACCTCGCCGGACCTGGCCGCCCATCCGCGCCGTCGCCGCTCTGGCCTAAGGAGAGAGAAAAGAGCGAAAATAGGAGGAGAGAGAAGGGAGGCGGCATGGATTCTCTAACGTCGCAGAGCGAAGTCACGGGTGACTTTGTCCCTTCCGGATGTCATCCAATATCCATCCAACGGCTGACGTCGATTTTGGCTTTATCCGTACACAGAGAGTCAATCCACCTCCGGTTTCGGCCCAAATGAGGTCCAGTTCGGGACAGCTGTTACTTAGGACATCTCGCGCAGTTACATAGTCGCTTCCCGTTACATAGTCGTCGCTCGAGTTTGTTTATTTGCTTCCCGTAATAGGTAATCTCAAGATCACGTACACGTTTCCCAAGCACATCTCGCGCAGCTGTTACTTAGGACATCTCACCATGTTAAGAAAAGAGAAAACAGGTTTTGTCTATATGAAACTACCTATACACGAATACCAACTTTTGATGAGTTTTGAAAATTAAATACTACAGGGAGCTTATAAAACTACACCATGAAATTGTGCATTCGGGAGATAGTTTTCAAACACCATTTTATTTTATTCTTGCTTACGTGGCCATCTTGAAAACATCAAGATGAAACAGAAATAGAAATAATGGCCCTATCCTCACGCTCTTTCGTGGTTGCACATCTTTCTTACCTTTTTAAAACAATTAACCAAAAGAGAGCTGCTAATTGTATTTTTAATAAAAGACCAATACAGATGCATATGTTCACACATTCCTATGAGCATTTTCTAGAGATTGGGACGATTGTTCTGACCTTGAGATTGATAAAGTCATCACATGCCCCACACTCTCTAAGGGCAAGTTGCCCGCCACTGAAAAATAGCGCTGGTTAAATTCTGTAATAAATCTAGAAAAATATGACACCCATGCCGAGTTACTCGTCTTCTATATAAAAAATCTAACCAATTAAACTACATAGTTCACAGATAATTGTATTTACAAGTAGTCTTAAAGAACTCTTTAGATGGAGGCATGGAGAAGTGATTGAGCTAAAAAAAGTTGTGTAGTTGTGCAATGGAACTTGGTGTGGACTAGGCCTTCTCGAGCGTACGTCGCGCGTAACTACTGGGGTGATTGGTTGCCCGGATAGCAGGTGAGCCAGGCTCTCCGGGTGCAAGATTGGCTTGATTGGTTTCCTGGTCAAGTGCTCGGGCCAAGCTCTGCTCATGCAACCGTACAGCTTCAGCCAGGCCCGGTGGAAACGTAGGAATCGAGCGTATCTGGCGAGCCAGGCTCAGCTCATGCAATGCTGCGAGTGACTGAGAGAGGGTGCATGCAAGAAACGAAGAGAATTCTGTCAACCAAACATCAGCTCGGAGGAGACAAGATGCATGCATGCAGGTAACCAATAATGTTGCCTTTGCATGCAATCGGCCTGGCTAGGAGGAGCCTGGCTCACTGATGCGATGCAGGTCCATGACGCACAGGCATCCAATCACCCCCTACACGGTCGTGGTGGCAAGACAGGACTACTGGATCCCTAGATTAGCTCGATGGGAAAAGGATAAACAAGGAGCAATTAAATACGAGACGACGACGCGGTAAAGCTGTCCTCGAACTCGGCTAATGGGCTGAAAGCCTGAAACCGTAGTTGGGCTGACTCTCTCTCAGTGCACTGTTTAAGCTAAAAGCTGCAGCAAACGTTGGATTGATATTGGATGGCATCCGGAAGGCACAAAGTCACCCCTGACTTCGCTCTTGAACGTTAGAGAATCCACGCCAGAAGGGATGGATTCAAATGAATGGATGGGATGGGAGTGCGACACCGGCGGGGGATATTTTGGGTCTGGTGGGCCCCACGTGCGGAGTAGACACGCATGCGGCCGGTCTGGTCGGGCGACATGGTTGGGTCGGACCGGAGGCGGTAGCGTGGCTCGAGGCTTCCGATAGGTATTGGAAGCCTTAGGCTATATATATATATATATATATATATAATGCTTGGAACAACTATAGGTAGCACTTGTGAAATCTCAGTAGAACAAATTGAACAATCATGCATCAATGGTTTGCACAAACGAAACAATAAGCTAGACCAGTGGCGGACCCAAAGGGGGGTTGCCCCCCCCCCCCCAACTACATATTTTGAGGAAGAAAAGGAAGGATGGAGAGGAGGGAGGAGGAGGAAGGACCCTCCTATTGGGGAATCCTGGATCCGCCACTGAGCTAGACTATGCAGGTATCGCCAATCTCTTGAGATGTGTTATTCCCTTCACAACTATGCAACACGACTTGTTTCAGAAAACTATGCATGACTACTAATGAAACCAATCTTGGAAAGACCACGACAGAAGGGCAGAGAAAACAAATCCATGAATCAGGAAGACTGAAAGTCTATGTACATGTACTCCTGCTATGGTGGAGACCAATCCAAGAAGGCCTCCGCTCAACCTTTGATCCTCTGTGTGACAAGACGTACGCATGCCCAATCCATGTTGCCACAAAAAACCTTAGAGTTGATACCACTTGTAACTGCTTAATGTACCATTATTTTGTTATGGTCATACTACCGTTGGAGTTGGATCATCCTATATAATGACACTTTAAGCGTTATTATTTCACTATGCCAGATGCTAGTTCATTGCGATGGATGTTATGGTGCATTTGTTTTAAACTAGTGTAGATGCACGTGCCCAGGCACGTGTTTTAAAATAATGAGTAAAATAAATATCTATATTTATAGAAAATTTTAGTTTATGTATAAAAGAAAATATGTATCATGTTATTACCGAACAACAGTTTTTTAATTAAGCGAAATAGATCCAGTAACGAACCATTTAGCATCTGCTTATTCTAACCAAAAAATTAATCATATTTTTATTAAGACTTAATAACTCATCCGTCAGTGAATTTCTTTGTCCTGTACTAATTCGCTTCACCCATGGTTTTTCTCTCTCCCTCTCATAACTTGATCTGCATGTGATCTCCATATTTCCCTCTCATCTCTCTACCTATCTCTCCTAACTCGATAAACATGTAATTTCTCTCTCTCTCTCCCTAGGCTCCTAGTTTGATCCACCATTGACCTCTCTCCCTTTTCTAACTCAATCCACTCATAATATCTCTCTCACACACTCGTACACACTTAACAAACTCAGTCAACTTGTGTTTCCCCTTTCTAGCTTTCTCCCTCCCTCTCTACCTCTCCTAACTCAATCCGGCCATGATTTATTCAGCTCCTCTCACTTCCTCTCCTAGACTTGATCCAGTTGTGATTTTTCTTTCATTTTCTCTCCACCTCCCTTCCTGTCGGAGGTAGACCCCCAGGGGTACCCAGCAGGCGGATTGGCCCAACCAGCAAGGGGCGGCCCAATCCGAGTGCAACTGGGCCGGTTTGTCAGACTGGGTGGCCCACCACTCGGGAGGCCCACCAGTCGGGCGAACCGGATGGGCGCGACGGCGCGCGCAGCAAGGAAAGAAGACGGCGTATCCCGCAAGAAGCTCGGAGATCAGGATAAACTAGCCGGAATTATAGGGAAAGATATCTGTAATCGTTATAGGATCGAATCCTTGTATTCGGGTAGGTTACGATCTCTAGCCGACTTGTAACTCAAGGCAGCCGGACTATATAAGGCGCCTTGAGACCCCCCTCCAGAGCACGAAACAACCCACGATCATACACAACATCTACGAAACCTAGGACAGAACCCAACTACGGAGATCCTTCAGGAACTTCATACACAGCAATACAATCACCCCCAACACAGGACGTAGGGTATTACGTCATCTCGACGGCCCGAACCTGTTCAATCCTTGCGTCTTGTGTTACCATCGTCTTGTGATCCTCAATCTGTCCCTCATCAAATCAACCACGTAGGCTATCCTGTGTGGACTGCCGGGTCCAAACATCCGACAGTTGGCGCGCCAGGTAGGGGTTGATCGACGAGATCAATCTACAAGCTCGATGGCATCCGCTTCCGCCGTCATCACGCCGGCATCCATGAAGATTTCCATCGCTGAGGGGGCTATGTTCTTCTTCGGATCCATGGTCTTCACCGCCGGACCCGAGGGAGAGCTCTCCTACACCCGTGACGCCACCCCGGAGGAGACGGCGCCTCGACTTGACGCCACGCCAGACGGGATCGTCACCATCACCGCTCCATCGCCAGCCATCGCCAACAACTCGGCAACTGCGACGGCCAGCGTCGTCCTCCCGCCATCCGGGGGGAACATGTCTCCTCTTGCACCGCCGACTGCTTCGTCCACTCCGCCTCCGCCACGCAGGGCGCCGGAGACGCCCGAAGAGCGAAGGCGCCGATGGGCTGCACGCCAACGCCAGTTTGAGGCGGACATGGACCACGCCATTGCTTCCATCGGTGAATGCATCGAACTCACCGAATCCGCTCGTCAAAGCATCGCCTCGCCGACACGATTCCCGCTGGGACTCGGGAACAGCGGGGCCGTCTACCAACAAGCACTCGGCGAACGCATGAACGCCGACTACTCTCCAGATGCGATCAGGGCGGTCGATCCCGTCGCGGCCGCCCAGATCGGATCTACTCCGGACGTTGCGCCGACTCCGCCTGAACCAGAACCAACTCCGACTTTCCCGCAGGTGACACGTGTCCTCCCTCCGAATAAGAGGATCACGCCTGCCAAGCGGGAGACGTTCGTCTCCGACATATCCGCCGACGAGCCAACAGTCCAAGGCGAGGATCAAGCACACCGCGACGCCAGGATCGGGCGCAACGGTGAGAAGCAACGACGCCGCGACGCGCGGCGAGAACGCCGGAACCCTAGGGTCACGCGTAACCTCCAAGACGATTTCATCCAAGAAATTGGCGGTGTGGGTGTTTACGCCACCCCGTCAGCTAACCTTGCCGCCGCGCACCAAGAGCTAGAAGGAATTCCGGAAACCCCGGAGCTCAACCGGATCAAGGTTAGGCTGACTGCAGCCGTAGGCATGATCAATGCCCACAGGGCTCCTGCTTCCTCGTCTCGCCACTCCAAGTCGGCCAGCCGCCGAGAAGCTGATCGCGACGTGGTCGAGCAGCCAGATCTCCGTGAACAACTCCGCAACCGCGATCTCCGAAGGAACCTTGACGACCGTCATCGGCGAAGGGACGAGGAAGAACTCCGACGGCGCGCCGAGTACAACCGTGAACACGGCCCCCCAGGGCTGGATCGCGACGCGCGCCAACGCCGAGAGCTTGAGGTCGCTGAGGCCGCACGCCGCCGAGAGTTCGACCGCAAGTATGGGCCTCCACTCGGACAAGACAGGCCGCCCCGGGCTAACACCCCGGAAGACTACTCCGCCGACTCAGGACACGCGGACGCCGGAAACCTCAACGACTGCGACGGCTTCCCGGCATTCACTGCCCGGGTAAGATCCATTAGAATGCCTGCTAACTTCAAACCTACAGGCATAGAGAAATATGACGGGAAGGCGGACCCGACGATGTGGCTCCGGACTTACAGCATCGCCATCCGCGCGGTGAACGGCGACCACGACTCCATGTGCGCCTACTTCCCCGTCGCCATGACCAAGGTGGGGCTGACCTGGCTTCACAGCCTCGAGCCCGGCTCCATCGACAGCTGGGGGACTCTCTGCGACAAGTTCAAAAGCTACTTCCAGGGGAGTTCCATCCGACCAGGCACCGCCTGGGACCTGGGCAAAGTGAAGCAGAACCGCGGGGAGAGCCTCCGCGACTACACCGACCGGTACATGGAGAACCGGAACCTAGTTCCCGGCTGCTCCGAGTCCGAGATCATCAGCTACTTCCTCGATGGCCTCGCCGACTCCGCCGTCTTCGAGCGCCTCTGCGAGGACATGCCAAAGACCTCCGGCGAGTTCTTTGCCCGGGTAAACAAGATGGCGAACGCCAAGGAGGCCGTCCGTCTCC
>CM014274.1:67714513-67725278 GCA_004135705.1 Alloteropsis semialata
CTTTTTCTCTCTCCTTCCTCCCTTTCCTAGGTCGATCCACCTGTAATCTTTCCCTCGCCTCCTAAAAAATTTGTATCGACTCTTAATTCATTTTCACATTGATTTGCGAACCAGTTTGTAATACAGTGCCAAGTTCAGTAAAGCTAAAGCTAGGAAAATAAATAGTGAATGTGTTTTTATACAGCTTCGGAAATGTACCTCATAAAAAGTTTCAGTGTCTCGAGTCATTTTTTTCTAATTTTGACTAAATTTATATTACACCATTGTTTTAGTGAAACTAACTCAATGTCATGTGCATACTTAAAACAAAATCTTCCTTTACTTTCCAATCGGCACATTTGACATCGCTCTAAATCTTGCAAAAATAGCTCTGGTTTTTCTGGTGAAACAACTTTTTTCTCTGGCTTTTTTGTCGAAAAACGTTTGCGTAGTGGCTACTTCTAATTTTTTGAGATTAATTGAAAATGCAAAATTCCCGTGATGCCCCTAGAAAAATGTTTTTGTATCGATTTTTTTGCAAACTTCACATTTGTTCTCTGTGCGTGACTATTTTTCCTTATGTTTTCCCTGAATATTTTTCCATCACAAGTTCACTCCGTTGTTGCGGCATCATTTTTTTCCCTCAGTTTTTCTAGACCACTCGTTCTTTTCTACTTAGCTGCATCGCTTGCTGCCTTGTTCTGCCCCTCTTGCGTCCTATCCTCATTCGCTGCGCTGCCCCCCTCTGACATCGTGATCCACCACGCTGCTCCATCCTCGTGCGCCGCATCGCTGCAGCTACGCCCGCGCGCTGCCCCGCCGTTGCCGGAACCGACGGCAGCCGAGCAGGATCGGAGGCAGTGCCTCCATACCCACCGCAAGAGGTAGCAGCATGAGGCAGACTGCCATCGGCGTTGGTCCGACAGGGTGCGGGCCTCCTACTCCGAGCGTCGTGGCTCGCCATTCGCCAGGTGCTGGGCCGCAGAACCCGTCGACGGGCACCCTTGCCTCCACGTCGGCAGACGGCCGCGCCTCTAGATGCGGCCCCCACCACCCGCCCGCATTGAGCTGCTGGCCTCCGGCTCCGTGCCGCGGCCCACGCCGGCGACGCCGCTCGCGGCGGCCCGTGTGCTGCATCCCCCCGCTGACGGGTGTCCCTGCCTTCACGGTGCTTCAATTCCTACCGTGAGGGCAAAATCCAAATCCAAGAGGTCTGGCGATGAAGCGGGGCGGGCATCGAAGCCCTCCGAGCTGCAGCGATGGAGCGGCACAGGCATCAAGATCGACGGCGGCACGACCACGATGATTGGGGAAGAAGGAACCGAAGGCGTGGAGAGATTAGAGGGTGGAAGCAGCGAGGTGGAGACCAAGGCAAAGAATCTTCTTATAGCCCAGAAGATGGCGGTGCCTCCACTCAACCTTGAAAGGAAGGGCGTGAATGACGGACGCGGGCGGATTACGGGCGAGATGTGAGGCCTGAAGGCGGTGATCCAATTTTTGCCGTGGCGAGGAAGGAGCGCAGGAGGTATGGGCCCGGTGGGTATGGCTAAAAGTCACGGTGGGAAAAAAATCGGTGCATCCGCTATTTTCTCACGGGGAAACAACGGAGGAGTTGTTCTCCCCCCCTCCCGTTTCGTCTTCGTCACCTGAGAAGTGGGCCCAAAGTTGGGTATTGTGAGGTGAGGGTGGAATTAACATTGTGTAGGAATTGACATCAAATCTCTCCCTCTTTATAGTATAGAAAAAAAAGCAATAACCATACCTATTTTTAGTAACTTGAATAAAAACTAAAGTTCCACTAACTTGAGAAATCCATACTCCACAAGGAAATATAATATCACATTGATAAAGGATAGAAGAACATTAAGAAAATGCCATTAGCTCAAGAAAAAATCATGTAATTCCACTTTTAGATGACCTCTCAAAATCAACATCTTATTTAATTTTCAGGACTGATGTCAATTGCAACTTTATTATTGAAAAATGTAGCCCAATATATTAGGACTTGCGGTACCTATTTCCTATATATTGCATTGGTGAAGAAGTATACCCTTTTTGGTTGCATCCATCGATCGAGGCCATGATGATATTCAGTTGAACTTAGCTAGCTCTAACTCAACCTTGTCCAACTATACCAGCACCACGTACAGAGATAAACGGTTGTGTCAAGGCAAATGATATATGTTGTCTATCCAGAATAGGAAGTCGATGTTCTCTCTCTTCTCTTGCACGGTACGTTTGAGGACGTGGCAAAAGGCTGGTGAGGATCGATCGATATCATCCATGCATGGAGATGGATGAACTGGTCAAAAAAGCAAAGGGCCCAGAGTTGCACTGGGAATATTTGGTGATGCAATGGGCCGGTACAATAATAATGAGATATATCCTAGTTTCTTCTGCACCTGCCTCATAATTAGTACCAGTGTAAATTTGATGTCTCCTCTCTGCTCGATGAATGGAGCTCGTACGGGCGATGAGGCGGGAAGATGGAAAAAAGGCGTGAGCCAACCTCCAAGGGCGCCGGTCTAACAGCACGCCCGTATGATGCTCTTACAGTTTTCAGATTCCTCTCTCTCTCTCCTCTCCCTTCTCTCTCTTTCTTTCTCTGCACACAGTTGATGATTACTCGTATCAGGTTTGCAGGACAGAGAGATACTTGGACGTATTGTCAGTTAGGGGCTTAGACAGCCGTCATTTTTAATAGATTGTGGACATTTTAAAATTAGGTACCTGATGTACACATACACAATACGAAAACTAACAGGTTTCAATTGCAGAACAAAGAGTCTTTGTAATTAATTAAGCAAGGCAAAGTTGTTACTAGCATTGCCGCCCTATTGTTTATTACTTACCATGGTGAGCAGCCTTGACTTAAATATATCGCTTACATGCACATGTTAAACTATTTTCACCGCGGTAATTAGGCACTGCTTTTTCCCTGTAGGAGTGAATAATAACTAGCTGCATATGGCTGCATGCTTGGTATCTGAAAAAATAAACATTTGCATGTAACTCAATATCTTGCACTCAAAGACAGTACTAACACAAGTATATAAAAAAAAAGATAGTACTAACACCTGCACCTAAACATCAACCAACTCCTAAGGACTAGAACACAACACACTGGTACAAATTAACCTTAGTTACTAATCCTATTTTCACAGTTATTATACTATCTGCATGCATCTACCTAACTCTCTCCTCTGTCTCCCTTGGTAGGCAACTAAACAAGTGGTGTGCATACAAAGGAACCAAAACGTTGCATGTCTCTGAGTCTCTGGGCACATACATGGCCAGTGCAAGGTTGCCTTTCTGAATCCTGCATGAGCATGTACCACTAGAATTGTCAGTGTGCGCGGTGTATGGCAGAGTTTTGGTTCGGCTGGTGGGGCCCTCCGGTGAGGAATCTCAGTAACAAACCACTCTTCTGATGAAAGGCCAGCCCCGGCCCCGGCCCGGCTGGCGGTAGCGTCGCTGTCGCCCTGCCGATCCACAAGGGACTAACAGCTAGCTTTCTCCTACCCAATGTCATGGTTGCCCCTTCTATATACTTCCCCCTCTAGGCCTCTATTTCTCTCTTCTCTATCCCGGCCCTTCACTTCATTTCAGCAGGAGCTTAACCAACCTCGCTATAGCTGCCTTCTTTAATCTTCCATTGCATCAGTGCCTGCTGCGATCTCTGAAGAAAATAAAGGTTTGGTACTCTTGTTAATGGCTTTGCTTGCATGTGTATTTGTTCTCTGCTGCAGTACTTGTTGTTTTCTTTTGATTACATGCCAACTACATCTCCTTGATTCCTTTCGCACGCCCCTCAAATCTAAGTTGTTTTGTCGATCAGATGGACTTGTGATCAAGTTGTTCTTCCTCAGCTAGCCTCTCTGCTTTCCTTTCTGTGACCGTGTATGCATATGCAAGACCTTTTCTAGCTAGGGCAAGGCTGCAACCACACATGCATGTACTGAACTCATGATGTATATCGCAGCCCAACCAGTACTCATCCTAGCTATTTGCTCGCGGAATCGCTGCAGCCCCCTTTGTTTTTTTTTTTGCATGCTCAGAATAATCTTCTTTGTTTCGATTGGTTTAATTTCTTCACTTCTAGAATCATTGGCACTTTTTTAGGTTCAACTGCGCGACTTTGCACTTCAATTAGACACATATGATTTGTTGTTTGGGCTACTGCTGGATCTTGCCTTCTTTTACTTTTGCTCTGCGCACCTCTTCTTATTTAGTTTCAGAACCAGCATGCGTGATGTGTGCGTCCTGCTGTGTTCAGTCAATCCAATGAACTTTATATATATATATCGTATGATTTTTTTTTGTGAACTATATATCGTATGATTCAAGTTGTTCTCCTATGCTTGATCTGTGAGCGAAGACTGCCTACTCTTGTTCTTTACCTAGTCCTGTTTTCCATCTTTGCAACTCAATGCTTGCTAGCTAGGTAGTTAAGTTCTTGCTGTTACAAATTACAATGTGTACAATTTTTAGAATTATTCAGATCATGGAATTCCCAACCCATGCATGTTTTTTTTAATTTCAGAAATATAAGATCATGAAGAGAGCATCTGCTTATTTACCTATCCTATTTGCATAAAACCCTCTCTGCTTGCTGATGTACTGATCTAGTTTGTTTGTGTGTTTCAGTAGGGCGCGATATCGATTAAGCAGCAGGATGTTTCACCCGCAGTGCGAGCTCCTGATGGCGCACGAGACCCGGGACCAGCTGGACGCCGGCCAGCCGAACCTCGCCGCCTCCGCCAGCGTCGGGACCATCCCGGCGGAGCTCAGCTTCCACCTGCTCCACTCCCTTGACGCCGCCGCGGCGGTCTCCAGCACCGTGGCGCCGCAGCCCACCATCGACTACTTCTTCGGCGGCGCCGACCCTCACCAGCCGGCCGTGCAGTACGAGCCGCTGCCCCCCGGGCACCAGCACACCATGAACATGCTGCGCGACTACTGCAACGGCCACTACACAACCGCCGAGCCGTACCTCCGCGGGGCAAGGACCGGCGCCCTCGTCTTCGGCGCCACTGACGACGAGTCGGCCGCCTACATGCCCGGGCACTTTGAGACCTCCCCGCCGCCACGGACCACCGGCGGCAGGAAGCGGAGCAGGGCGCTGGTGGGCGGCTTCCATGGTGGGCCGGCCAACGGTGTCGAGAAGAAGGAGAAGCAGCGCCGGCAGCGGCTCACCGAGAAGTACACCGCCCTTATGCTCCTCATCCCCAACCGTACTAAGGTAAATTTCTTGATCTATCTCTTCTGTTCTTCTGATCTAAGTTAACTTCGTTCGCGAATCTTTTTTGTTATTTCTTTTTGGGCACAGGACGATAGGGCGACGGTGATCTCGGACGCGATTGAGTACATCCAGGAGCTGGGGAGGACGGTGGAGGAGCTGACGCTGCTGGTGGAGAAGAAGCGGCGCCGGATGGAGCTGCAGGGGGACGTGGTGGACGCGGCGCCCGCGGTGGTAGCGGCGGCGGCCGGTGAGGCCGAGAGCTCGGAGGGCGAGGTGGCGCCGCCGGCGGCGGTGCAGCGGCAGCCGATCCGGAGCACGTACATCCAGCGGCGGAGCAAGGACACGTCCGTGGACGTGCGGATCGTGGAGGAAGACGTGAACATCAAGCTCACCAAGCGCCGGCGGGATGGGTGCCTCGCGGCCGCCTCGCGCGCGCTGGACGATCTCCGCCTTGACCTCGTCCACCTCTCCGGCGGCAAGATCGGCGACTGCCACATCTACATGTTCAACACCAAGGTGAACCATCGATCTATACCCCTGATGTTTTCATGCATGATCTTTTCATTGCATCAAGGTTTCATATGCTACTGTATATACGATCACTACCGGAAAACCGGCCGCTGCCGTGTGCCGGCACCTTTGCCGTGAGCCAAAGTGCGGCAATAATGAAATTTAAATTTTAGATGACAATAATGCTTGTTCTCGATCTTTGTTGATTAATTTGATGCAGATTCACCCGAGTTCTCCGGTGTTTGCGAGTGCAGTGGCCAGTAGGTTGATGGAAGTGGTGGACGAGTACTAGGCTGCTATCGCCTACTGATGAGAATATGGAAGCTAGCTACCTTCTACGGTTACTAGCTACCCATGGTGCTTCTTGGATGCATGACTAGCTCTATCTTTGCTTTAATTTTAAACTACTGCTTGATCCCAGTGAATGAACATGTTTAGTCGTTTTAAAATACCAGGTTGTGTTGTTTTGGTCGAATTGAATAAATTAGCACATTTGTGGTATTAATATATTTGTGTGCATTGATCTGTATTAGTGTATGGATCATGGCATAAGTAGGTTGACTTGCACCATATACACCGGTATAGGTCCAGGGTATGCAGCTGGTTAGGTGATTCTTGGGTCAGCTGTAACTTTAATTCCATCGATATATTGTGGCCTGGTATTGTAATAGCTTTGTTTATTTTACTTTCTCCTAAAGCTTCATGGCTAATTTTTCATGTTCGATGCTCTAAAAACTTAATCACGGTCAGTAGATTCTGGTTAGGATGGTAGAATGTGGAATAAACGGTAAACAAACTCCAACTCGTCCCTCCAACTTTAAGAATTAAAAGCCTTTAGCTTATTTTGTGTCATGTGTTTCTTTCAAAAATGAACTTTGTTTCATGTCCAGAGACAGAGGAAAAGTTGGGTGTGGCATGTCAGAACGAGTGACAGAATTTAGTTCGGAAATAGAACTCTTGATTAATTACACTCAAACGTATGCCAAGCATATGCCAATGCGAATGCATGCTTTCTGGATTTACAGCATCAATACATGTCATCTTCTGACATGTCACGCGCAATGTGAATGCATCACTACCGGAAACTCGAAATACGCCGTGTGCCCGGATCTTTGCCGTGTGCATTATCTCGGGCACACGGCAAAGACGACCTTCGCCGTGTGCGGCCAACCAGACACACGGCAAAGATATGGCACACGGCAAAGAGAGCCTTTGCCGTGTGTTGGTCTCCAGGCACACGGCGAAGCTCGAGTTTGCCGTGTGTCTGGAAAAGGCCGACGGCAAAGGTCCGTGAACGGCCAACGTCCACCAACGGCGTCTGACGGCCGTCAGACTTTGCCGTGTGCCCTTCTTGGCACACGGCAAAGGCTCCTGTTTGCCGTGTGTCCCGACGTGGCACACGGCAAACACGACAATTTGTCGTGTGCCTCAAGCAGGCACACGGCAAAGCAAAAAAAAACACTTTCTACTATTCTAACCTTTCTCCTCTCCTAATACTTTTGTAGGTACTTCATGTTTCAATTTGGTTCCATTCTCGTCCTATTTGCTATATTTAACAAATTTATTTCATTGAAAGGATTTTTTCATATAAGTTAAATTTGAATTGCAAGTGCATGAAATAATAGCATAAAGTGAATGGAAAAATGATATTATTGATTGTCGGAGTTATCGTCCAGCAGTCCACCCGAGGGTACCCAGATGGTTGATTTGTAGGCAAAGGGCAATCGCAAGACTAGGGAGCTCGAGGTAACACAGGGACACAGGGATTATACAGGTTCGGGCTACCCGGAGGTATAATACCCTACGTCCTGTGCTCGGGGGTCTTGTATTGCTTCGCTCAGCGAGGTTCCAGAGAACGACGGCGAGTTTGTGGTTACAATAGGATTAAAGATGGCGTGGAATCAGATGTGTGGAGGTGAGATTCCATGATCTAAGGGGGTCGACCTAGGCTGGCGGCCTAGGGTTTACAAGTCGGTTATCTCTAATCGTATCCGGCTCTGACTAGGAAACCAATCTGAGTCGGTTACCATATAATCTCCATGATCTCCGGGTGGGATCCGAGGATATCGCCGAATGCCTTAGATCATGGAATCTCACCTCCACACATCTGATTCCACGCCATCTTTCATCCTATTGTAACCACAAACTCGCCATCGTTCTCTGGAACCTTGCCGAGCGAAGCAATACAAGACCTCCTAGCACAGGATGTAGGGTATTATACCTCCGGGTAGCCCGAACCTGTATAATCCCTGTGTCCCTGTGTTACCTCGAGCTCCCTAGTCCAGCGATCTCCCTTTGCCTACAAATCAACCATCTGGGTACCCCCGGGTGGACTGCCGGACGATAACTCCGACAGTTGGCGCGCCAGGTAGGGGTGATCGCGGGGCATTACAGCTAGCTCGATGGCAGATCCATCTACGTATCTTCGCCGCCGGTGTGATGTTGCACAACCGGCGTCCCTCCCACAAGTCCGGCATCTACTACGTGATCGCTTCTCTTCGCGCCGAACTCGCCGACCCGGCGACTCCCGCGCGATCTATCTCCAACAAAGCTACCACATCTCTGCGGCCGAGGACTCGGGACGCCGCCGAGGCACCGCTACGCGGCGTCACAACCCGTCTTGTGGCATCGTACTGCCGTGCCACTGCGCCGGCACCCGTCCCTGTGTCTTCGACGAATCTCCGACTTGATCTGCAGCCGGAGACCGCCTACAACTCGCCGGCCCGACCGATTTCATCCCCAAAGGCTGCCGTACCGACGAATTATGAATCCATCTACAGGATAAGCACTTTCTTATTTATTTTCTATCCTATTTGTCTCTCGATTATACGTTTCCTGTACGCACATACATGGAGACTCCACTTATTTTCTAATCATACTGATCTGCTCCTTTAACGTATGTATGCATATGGTCCTTCGCACGTCGCCGTGATGTATGCATGGAGCTGTGCAAGCAGCTTGCATGCGCATGTCCGTCATCAACATGGAGGAAGTACATGTCCATCACCGACGCGGAGGAAACCGCCTCCAGAAGCCGGCTCCATCGCGCTGCCCGCCGGCACGCTAAACCTTGGACCACCGTACCCAGCGCCGACTCGAGACGCCAACTCCGTCAAGCCGTTCGCCAACTCACCAAGGGTTAAGTGACGAAGTGCAGAGACTCGACCATCATCACCGGCACCCTCGACGACCAGGCGGCGCATTACGACCAGCAACCACGGCACGCCCATACATGCATGGATGGATGTCTATCAAGACGTCGTCGCCGACTCTCGCCGAGTTACGTCGACGCATGCTGCCGATCTGCACCGGCACCGCCACGCCATTGGCCGATGCACTAACCACAACCTCGTCCACTCTGGACATGACGCATCATGCGGTGACACATCGGTTCTCCGACTCGATCACGAATCAAAGCTAAGTCACACTTCAGTTATTTAATTCCTTTAGCTTCTCAGATATCACCTATATGTCTTCGTGACATTCGACGACCACTTCAGTCACGCTCCGACTGCTTATACAGCCTGGTCTGTCCAGACTGCACCTCACGGGTGTCCAGCTCATGCTATTGTTTCGGTTTAATTTCTCCAACACGGCGCGCTGCTCTAGCGCTCGGGAGAGTCCCTGTTGACTCTGACTTCCAAGTCCCTGCTCGACCCTATGTCTCTCTAGTAATTCCTGGGTTAACCCGTGCGGTTCAAGTCCCCAATCGTGAAACCTTGAGTTCCGTACTCGCCCCGCGTGCCGCCTACACCTAAGCCTCCCCGCTGAGCAGTGTAGTCTGTGGTAAGCCGTCCTCTCCGTGAGCAGTGGTTAGCGGGAAAAGGTGCTTAGCGACACAAGGCAAGGGCCGCACGGCGTCCTACTCGGTGTTTTTGCTAGAGGGAAGGGGTTTTTACATATATGCACAATGCATTCACAGACCTGTTTCTGTTATGGCCTTACGACAAATATTGTTTATCTTTTAGATTATTGAATATTATGCTACATAATATTTGCATTGTCTTCATACAGCTCAGGCATTATTTGGTGTACTTCGACCGACTCGGTCAGCTCCTAGGTTCGGGGCTAGCGCGGGCCGACCACTTGGCGTGTCTCCTACCACCCGACCGACCTTCCAGCTCGGGGACTGTGTGTGGGAGGCGACTCGGCGGCTTGCTCGGCTCCTAGGCTCGGGGGCTGGGCGCCACAGATGACTCGGCGGTTCGCCCTGTTCCCAAGCTCGGCGGTTGGGCGCCACAGACGATGACTCGACGTGCTTCCTGTTGTCTAGCCGACCTCTCTGGCTTGAGGCGGGAAGCAACTTGGTGTCTCGGCCAGCCCCGACGCTCGGGGACTTGGCGCTACGACTCCGGTCAGCGGGTCTCCGCGACTCGGCCAGCCCCGACACTCGGGGACTCGGCGCTACGACTACGGTCAACGGGTCTCCGCGACTCGGCCAGCCCCGACGCTCGGGGACTCGGCGCTACGACTTCGGCCAACGGGTCTCCGCGACTCGGCCAGCCCCGAAGCTCGGGGACTGGGCGCTACGACTTCGGATGGCGGGTCTCCGTGACTCGGTCAGCCCCCACGCTCGGGGACTGGGCGCTACGACTTAGGATGGTGGGTCTCCGTGACTCGGTCAGCCCCGATGCTCGGGGACTCGGCGCTACAACTCTGGTCAACAGGTCTCCGCGACTCGACCAGCGCCGATGCTCGGGGATTCGGCGCTACGCCTCCGGCCAATGGGTCTCCGGACTCGGTTAGCCCAGACTCTCGGGAACTCGCACTCCTGACTCCGGTCAATGGGTCTCTGGACTCGGCCAGCCCCGACTCTCGGGGACTCGGCGCTCTCAACTCCGGTCAATCGGTCTCCGGACTCGGCCAGCCCCGACTCTCGGGGACTCGGCGCTCTCGACTCTGGTCAATGGGTCTCCGGACTCAGCCAGCCCCGATCCTCAGGGATTCCGCGCTTCGACTATGACTACGAAATCCTTGTGACTCGTTGCTATTGTGTGAACCTACAACGCCTCTGTCGACCTCCGGGTCCAAGGA
>CM014274.1:67729079-67771102 GCA_004135705.1 Alloteropsis semialata
CCCGCCCCCCTACGCCGCCGGTGCCGTGAGTCCCCGCCGCGCCGCCATCTTCTCCACTCCACCGCGCCGCCGCCATCTCCACTCCGGCCAGGCGCCGCCCGCGCCGCTCCTCCACCCAGCCCGCCGGTGCCGTCCTCCCCCTGGCCCGCGCCCCCTCACGGCCGTAGCCGTGGGAGAGGCCGGCCCCGGCCCCCACCGCCGGGCCCCTGCGCGTGCTGCCTCGCCGGCCCATGCGAAGGTAAGGGTAGTTCATTTTTTTAAAATTTAGCTCGTAATTTTAGTTAGATATGTAGTTAGTTAGCAAATTAATTTAGCTAGATTACAAAATTGATTTAGTTAGTTAGCAATTTTAGTTAGATATATAATTTAGTTAGATTTTAAATTCAATTTTACTTCTCATGTTTGTCAATATCTTGAACTAAAATAATTCAACTCTAGACATGCCTATGATGATATCAAATTTTACCTAGTTTTCTAGCTGGGTAACATACGATGACCTTGAGCTTGTATTGTATAGTTATGCTTCTCATGGTTGTCATCAAACCATGAGACACATCCATGCCCAAGCAACAGATCGGTTGTGATGGTTAGGCTGGGTGTGTCTCATGGTTCCTTGCCTACCATGAATCAATTTTTTTACCACCTATAATGTTTCTTATGCTCCAAATTCAAGGTCAAATGAAAGACAACATATCTGAGGCAAATCACTACTTCAATTTTTTTGAGATGAGCAAAAGTAAGACGTTGATGATTTTGGAATGTGGTTGTCGGCCATCGTGCCCTTGGTTTGTTGCAGGTTTTGGAAACCTCCCGATACATGGGAGGTTCTGTCGAAATTTTTAATTGACACTATTTTGTTTCTTTTTTCAGGAGAGATGTACTGTTGCACCGTCCTCGACTCGTCACTTTGCAGCACAGCAAGGTGAGACATAAAAAACCTCTCTTTTCGTATCATGCTCGTGGATCACGTAACCTAGGCGTCTCCCGTTCGAAAGAGATACGGTTGGAAATATGCAGATCTTTGCATATATATGACCGTATCCGTTTCGAATTATCCACGTTTTTTGAACAGACCGAGAATGTGTAGATGGGGTTAGTTTCTATGCTCTACTCCTATCCAAGACAGAATTTCGGCACCACCTCCATGTTGTTCTCCGGATACACAATCTCCTTCCTAGACGTGTATTTGGAGAACAGCGGGGAGGTGCTGCCGAAATTCTGTCTCGGATAGGATGTAGAGTATAGAAACTAACACCATCTACACATCCTCGGGTGGGATTAGGACATATATGTACTGATTGGTTTACTGTTTTTAATTGCAGGTGATTGAACAAAGATGGTGGGCGGCGCTGCAGCACGAAAATGCGCGTCTGCTTTCAGAAGAATTATGCCACACTCTGCGGAGACTTCGGGGCCCTCGACTTGGGGTCGAGGGAATGGTGGAGGGAAGGATGGCCCCAAGGCTCGCCCCAAGGGTCGAGCGGCTCGACCTGTAAAGCCGCCTTCGTCCGAGTCTGAGGAGGAGGAGGAGGAGGAGCAGCAGCAGCAGCAGGAGGAGGAATACGTACCTTCCGCGGAGACGTCGGGTGCTGAGGAGGGGGAGGGGGGAGGAGGAGGATACGACAGTGGCCATCCCGGCTGTGTGGTTGCAAGGTCCCTCGAAATTTCCGGACAGGCCGATACCTCTTGCCCAACGGCCGATGATTCAACCCTCTGGGCCAGCGTAAGTAACTTTAGCTTTTGTCAATACTTCTTCATTTCATAACTTCATAATCACAATATAACCTAATATTTTATCTTTATCACTTTTGGCAGGAGTTAGAGAGTACTCGTTGGAGGTGCTCATAATCGCAAGGTCAATGGCATCCTGGGTCTTCTATGCAGGGAGCACTTCCCAGGCCAGGTCCACATTCGTGGAAGGTACGAGCCGGCCTAGACGTGGGAGCACTACACCGTCGCCCCCGATCATCTTGATCGGGAAAAACAGGTGCTTCGACAACAAGGCAGAGCGGGTGAAGGCCGAGCTGTGGGTAAGTACACTTGTCAATACATCGCATTCATTACACATTTTTGTAATAATGATTGCATACATCGTGTTAATATGCAAGATTTCTATAGGTGTGCGGATGGATATGAGGAACGGGCAGCGGTTGTGGCTCACAACCGATGCGTTAAGCTAGTGAAGGACTTGCACTATGAGGCGCAAGTCCAGTGTGTGATAAACTACGACGCTCTGTTCCTTGGCCAGAAGATCAAAAAAGAAGCCGCAAGAAATTTGAAGCTGACTCGGGAGCAATACTTGCAGGTAAGTTAAGATTAATTTTCAGATTAAGTACATCGCTTGATTTGATCTTCTTACATGTCAATCACTTGATCACGTGTAGGTGCCTGTGTGGTGGTGCCGTAACGATTCCACGTGCTGGGAACGCATAGTGGACAAGTGGTTCACACCAGAGTGGGAGGAGAAGCACAACGCAGGCCGAGAGCGGCGTTTGCTGATGCCAGGTCCAGCACACCATCAAGACAGCCTGAGCAACAACGAGTACAGGGCTCGATGGGTATGCGGATTCATTTCTTTATTTTAACCCTCAATTCTACATAATTTGTAATCAACTTGTTTTTTTTCGCAGTCGGTGGCACATGAAGGCGCTCAGTGCTCGCAGTTCATGGGATGGGCTATGGCCCACAAGGGCAAGCCGTCTGAGGTCACCTACAGCTTGGACGACCCGCCCTCGGCGTACACCAATCCCTCCATCCACACCCGCATCAACAAGTACACAGAGGCGGGAAGGCAGGTCCATGGGCCAGAGTGGGATCCGAGCGCCCATGACCTTGATGGAGAGATCATCATGAGGGTGGGATGGGGCAAGAAGCATGGCCAGTACTATATGGGCGACGACACTCTGGACACGGCCACTACTCCCACTCTCGCCCAGGTTCGAGCAAGGAGCACGAGCAATTGCCCGCCCATATACCCACGTCTATCACAGGCACGGCTCCAAGTACAGGAACTTCAGGTTATTTCTGATTTATTCATCATCCATTCAATTTCTACATATGTTTCATTCGCATTGTAACATTGAGATGAAAAATTATAGGCCCAGCTGGCGGCGCAAGCATAGGCACACGAGGCGGCGATAGCCGAAGAGAGGAGGATACGGGAGGAGGCGGCGGCGAGGCAGCAGATGGAGACGGCGAGGCAGCAGGCTGAGCTTCAGCAGCAAATGACCAATATGTACAACTACATTCAATCACTTTCCGTTCATATTGGTCACCCCATACCTGCACCAGCGATGCCGATGTTCACACCGGCTCCAGCTCCTGCAACTCCTCATGTGAGTCACTTGACAACCTTCTAGATTTATTTGAAGTATTAGAGACTTAGAGAATGTAGAGACTTAGAATCACTTTGAGAATGTAGAGAATATAGAGACTTAGAGAATGTAGAGACTACAATGCACTTTTCAATGTTTCAGATTATGACTTAGATAATTTGATTCGGGTCTGACATGCAATATATTCTCCTTTCTGCAGAATCTCTCGGCGGCGGCATCAAATACGCCTGACATGTCACCGGGCATCTCACCGACGTTACACCCACAGCAGCTGTTTGCACCTCCGTTCGACCCAGCACAGCCGTTCGACCCAGCATAGCCTTTCCTCCATCTCAGTGATAAACTTTAGTTGGTTCGTATTTGTGAACTTGTGATAATTGTGAGCATGTGGTACTTGAATGTGAACTTATGGATTTTGTGATGTTTTTGTGATATATCAAGTGCCTGTGATGTTTGTTGTAATATGTGTCTGATAAATATGATGTTTGATTGATTGGGGCAATTTTTATGTCAAAAAAAATAAAAATAGATTTTTTTGGGTCACTTTGCCGTGTGCTAGAACCATGGCACACGGCAAAGTGACCCAAAAAAATCTATTTTTATTTTTTTTACCATGGCACACGGCAAAGTGACCTTTAAAACAGTTCTGGAGCTTCCTTTGCCGTGTGCCCCAAGGCATCTTTGCCGTGTGCCCAAGGGCTGGCACACGGCAAAGATTGAGAGTTTGCCGTGTGCCACACTTGGGGCACACAGCAAACGTGGGGCCCAACAGGTCACGGGAAAGGGAACGGGGAGACGGAGGTGACGGAGGACGGCCGTTAACCAAATTTTTGCCGTGTGCCCCCCTTTGACACACGGCAAACATGGTTACCGTGTGCCCGAAATAAAGCGCACAGCAAACCTGGCTTTGCCGTCATTCCCGTCACCGTGGCCCCCTCAAACTTGCCGATTCCGGTAGTGCATATTTGCTTCTGGTGCGGCTAGAAATGCACCAAATGTTGGAAAATGGCTCAAATTCGTTATAGATATATATGTGTGTATGCATCTATATTTGCATTCTGGATATACCATGTATATGTATGCATATTAGACTATTTGTTGCTATAATATGAAGATTTACTTAAAAAAGAGCTAGCATGACTTGATTTGCACAGAATTGGTATTTGTTCGCTTCTTCCACCCTGGCCGCCGACTCCCGAGTCCCGACGACCATAGCGCGACCAGGGGGGGTGTGCTCGACGGCGAAGGGGAGGGACTCGCCCACGGATGGAGGCAGGGGAGGAGCCGCACGATATTTAGACTGGGGATGAGTGTGGGATGAATACCGATTGGCATTGAGCTCGAATTTCAATTCTTGTTTCCAAGTCATCCAAACAGCTGGCATTCGCTGCCAATTCTAATTCTGAATTTCGAGCCCCAATATCTTACATCCAAATGCTACGTAAGAAAAAACAGGTGGGATTCAAGGCACCAGAATAAATTTAGATTCAATATTTTTTAGATCATTGAGCTTTTCATTACTCATGGTATATCTTATCATATAAGAGATATAAATCCTCAAACCAGCCCAATAGCTACAGTATAACAGTACCCCGTTCACTCTTCGCCGTCAGATTCACAAGTTCGACGGCCCAGATCAAGCCGGCGCGGAAGCAGGCCAAAATGGCTGTATGCGGGGAGACGCATTCCCGAGTCTAGGCCCAGATTTTCGGCCCATGCGTGTGTTATTGGGCCGAAGAAATTAACATTTCGCTGGGCTGTGCAGTATTCTGAGTCTACAGCACCAAGCCCAGATACTCCTGCTGGGCTCCTCCCACAGCAAAGCGCGGGGTGCCTGCTAGTTTACAATAAAGCTCAAGGCATCTATGGTTCAGGGCACTAGCCCCCTAGCTAGCCAAGCTACGATATACAAGTTTGGCAATTAATTTGCAGAGGGATCGGGGGAAAGAATGGGAAAGACAATTTCACTATATTTCTTACCGGGAACAGGGCCTATCACAAGAATATTTTTTTTATTGGGACGATAACTCTGAAAAGAGAGATTTCCTATCTTTTCTTCCAACTCAGGAGAAATACGGTCGGGCGGCGCTAATTCAAGTAAAACAAATTTAAATTCGAGAAAAACTCCCACAAAGTTAAGTACTGTACGTACTACTCTTTTTTTTAGAGGATGTATTGTACTAGTTGGGAGCAAACCACTCGGCTTCTTGTTTAACAGGCTAATTCCCCAAAGCGGGCTTCTTTTGATTAATGGTTTGATCCCGGCCGGCTTTCTTTTTTTTTTTTGTTGGAGGGGATGGGCTTCACCATGTCCGTGACACTGCTTGACTTCCTTTATCCCTGTGGCAATGGGCTTGCTTGATTGGGCTCCTCTCTCATCTTCTCCCTTCGTTCTTTCCGCTTTACTTTTTTTTTTCTTCCTTTCCACTTTCGTGCAATATGAATGTGGAGATGTTGGCAGCTTATATGCAATTGTTTTGCTATAGAAAATAAAAAATAAAGTAAATTTGAAGGGACTCACACATGTGCTCAGAATTAATCATAAAATTACACCTTTTAAAACTGTATACTATACAAATATACTAGCTGAAAACCACGAAATTTAGTTGTACACATAATTAACCAGGACTCACATGTAGTGCTGGATAACGAGTTAGCTCGGCTCGGCTCGTTCTAGCTCGTTAAGATAACGAGCTAGCTCGGTTCGGCTCATTATCCTAACGAGCTGCAAAGGCAGCTCGGCTCGGCTCGTTAGCTCGCTCGAGCTAACTCATTTAGCTCGTGAGCTGAATATGTAATACAAATATTGACAAAAAAATAACCACTAATATCCACAATTTCACATAAATGACATAAACACAAGTACAAAATCATCCACATGGTACATATAAAATCTAACATGCAAGTATACAAATGAACACAAGTACACAACTATCACGTGAGCAGGCTTACAGCTCGTTAAGCTACAATGTTGCAGCTCGTTTGGCTCGCGAGCAGCTCGACCTCGCTCGTTATACTAACGAACTGAGATGGTTGTTCGAGTTGGCTCATTAGTAAATCAAGCCGAGCCGAGCCGAACGAGCTAACGAGTCACGAGTTTTTCGTCCAGCCCTACTCACATGTCATGTACATGTGACTTTGTCGATTAAAGTTTGGTTGACGTTTGGGGCCTAAGATTGTTGCTTAACCCATAAAGTTTATATATGGGTGCAGAGTACATGTAGGTTTGCAATAAGAACTTCAAAGTTATAACTTCATGCTAATTTTGAGCACACTGGTGAACAAAACATTTAGGAAGCCGTAACAATCTGGCCTTGTTTCTTGTTTAGTTGCACAAACTTTTCAAACTTTTCACTATTCACCCATCACATCAAATGTTAAGACGCTAATTAAGGGTATTAAACGCGGATTAATGACAAAACCCATTCCATAATCCCAGATAACTTCATGAGACGAATCTAATGAGCCTAATTATGCCATGATTAGACAACGTTGTGCTACAGTAAACAATCTCTAATGATGAATTAATTAGGCTTAATAGATTTGTCTCGCGATTTCCCGTCCATCCGTGTAATTAGTTTTATAATGGCCTTGTTTGGTTCCCAAAAGTCTAAAAAGCTCTAAAGGGAATCTTGCATGCATGGAGTACTAAATAAAGTCTATTTGCAAAACCTCTTCACAGATGGGTGTAACTTTTCGAGACGAATCTAATGACCCTAATTAATCCATGATTAGCTACAGTGATGCTACAGTAACCATTCTCTCGTCATGCGGTCAAACGTCTCATTAGATTCGTCTCGCGAAGTAGCGCAGGGGTTGTGGAGCTGGTTTTGTAAACTGCCTTTATTTAATACCCCTAATTAGTGGTCAAAGTTATAAACAGTAGTACTAAATTTTAGTACACGTGGATCCAAACAGACCCAATTAGATCATGTTTAGTTCTTCTAATCTTCAGTTTAAAATTGCTACAGTAAATTTCACAAACTTTCTCGGCGTCCTCCGTAAAAGATAACATATACACACGTTATTAGCTGACCAAACAGTACCTTCAATCAAAAGCCCCTGAGCGTCGGCAGTACATTGATTTATTGACTGCCTGTCTGCCAGATCAGCAGCTACACACAAGGCAGAAAGGCGACCCGGAGACCGGAGTAGGAGTACACACACGGTCAGGCCAGACGAGGAGAATGACCAAACCGGCTTGGGCTGGCATGGAATGGGCCCGTGTGGGGTTGGTGACCAAAACACCCACAGCCTCTCCTGCTGGGTGGATCGCTACTCTCACGCACGCACTTTGCCCGGCCGGCCCAACCCACCGAGGGCGACGCGAACGACCTTCCCCCTCGCCTTGCCCACGACACGCGTCGCTGTCGGCCACCCCATCCCCCGTTCCCAACTCCCTCCCCACCGTCCGATCCAATCCGGCGGCCATTCGCACGGCCACGTTCAGGTCCTAGGCCCGGAGCCTCGTCGAGAGAACTATATAAATACCGTCGGCGAGCGCGGTTCACGGTCCTGCGTCGGTCGGCCGGATCTCCTGCTACTACTTCCACGCCGTTTCCGTTCCGTTTCTGTCTCACCCCCTCGCGTCTCCGCCGCCGCCGCCGCGAGCAAAGGTGAGGAGGCGCCGTCCTGCCGGTTTCCCTTCTCCCTGACTCCGCTTCCGGTGCTGTTCTACTTGATCTGTGTGTCTGCTAGTGTTCATTGTTTGCTTCCGGGGTCTCCTGGGGTTTTGTCCCGTTGAGTGAGGAAGAAACGAAACGGCCGCGTCGCTTCCGCTTTTTTAGGGGGGCTAGATTAGCTGCGTTTTTCCAGGTAAAATCTGTTGCCTAGTCGACCCTGTTGAATGCTGCGGTGGCGTTGACCAGCAAGATTATTAGATTACTAGCGGGTCCTCACTGATTGGAGGCCTCCAGATCTGGGGTTTGTTTCTTCTGGCGGCGGTCTTGTATGATGTGCACCCATTTCTGCTTTTTAGTATAATACCCAGAAGTAGGATTGAAGGGTTTTTTTTTTGGATTAGCACCGAGTAATGGCGTGTGCGTGCTTCTAGGAATCTCACTGTTGCGGCCTGGAAGGTTGCAGCTTGATTATTCTGCACGCCACTGGGAGGTGGAAAAGGGAGAAGTTGATAGTACAACACGACAACTAGTACCGTGAATAAGGGCGGATTCTGTTGGTCTTAGGAATTAGGATCTTGTCTTGTCAAGAACAAAGCTGGTGACTGCTCACTAGGATGCTTCTATGATGTTGGATTGGGTTACTCACGGACTGTTCTGCGGTTTGTGGAATCTTGTGCTACTTGGGTAAATTAGAGGTGTCTTTCTGGCAGATTCGAGTAGTATTTTGGTGGATTCTGTGGAATAGTTACAATTGGGAGTGGCACTGACCACATTTCCATGTAAATGATGATAGATAAAAAAAATGTGATTGAGCAAATTATCTAATTGCGGATGCTTGCCTTTTGGGAGAAAATTCTGGAAAGTTAACATTGCGAGATATTTAGGTAAATTTTGGGTCCTGTTTTGAACTATAAAAAATAATCCAAATCTTGGGTCCTGTTTTGAACTAGCAATTCTTTTTAGCGATGTCGATTTACCCAAACAACTGGTGTCTTAGTACCTTTCTGTCTTTTGTGCTTGCTATATAAGCATCTTCCACAACTTAATTGCTTCAATTAGACAGGATATTACAGTTTTTTCAAGAAATTACTGGGCACATGGTTTAATCCGATCCTGTACAGACAGTACCTCATCTTGATATTTTTTTTTTCTGGTGCTCATGTAGCTAGTGGTACTGGGTTATCTCTTGTGGTCTTTATCATATTTTCATAACAGCTCATCTGCTTCTGTATTCAATGGCTTTCTTATCGTTCATTAATTTTTATCAGTTCTATTGGGAAGTATTTTGTATGTATGTCAATATCAAATTTGTCCATTCGAAATCTTTGGAACCTCATGGAGCCTGGATCATTTCTTCTTACCTGTGTTTTTCCTGATCTGAGTTGAGATTTTACCCTGTTATGCAGGTCCAAGAAGATGGCTGCGCTTGACACGTTCCTTTTCACATCCGAGTCTGTCAATGAGGGACACCCTGATAAGCTCTGTGACCAGATTTCTGATGCAGTGCTTGATGCATGCCTCGCTGAAGACCCTGACAGCAAGGTTGCTTGTGAGACCTGCACGAAGACCAACATGGTCATGGTCTTTGGTGAGATCACTACCAAAGCCAATGTTGACTATGAGAAGATTGTCAGGGACACTTGCCGTGGTATCGGTTTTGTGTCCAATGACGTAGGGCTCGATGCTGATCACTGCAAGGTCCTTGTCAACATTGAGCAGCAGTCACCTGACATTGCGCAGGGTGTCCATGGCCACTTCACCAAGCGCCCTGAGGAGATTGGTGCTGGTGACCAGGGGCACATGTTTGGATATGCTACTGATGAGACCCCAGAAATGATGCCCCTCAGCCATGTTCTTGCAACCAAGCTTGGTGCTCGCCTCACTGAGGTCCGCAAGAACGGGACCTGCCCGTGGCTGAGGCCTGATGGGAAGACCCAGGTGACTGTTGAGTACCACAATGATAATGGTGCCATGGTCCCTATTCGTGTCCACACAGTGCTTATCTCCACCCAACATGATGAGACTGTGACCAATGATGAAATTGCTGCTGATCTGAAGGAGCACGTCATTAAGCCTGTCATTTCTGAGCAGTACCTTGATGAGAAGACCATTTTCCATCTCAACCCATCTGGTCGCTTTGTCATTGGTGGACCTCATGGTGATGCTGGTCTCACTGGCAGGAAGATCATTATTGACACTTATGGTGGCTGGGGTGCGCATGGTGGTGGCGCTTTCTCTGGCAAGGACCCAACCAAGGTCGACCGCAGTGGAGCCTATATAGCAAGACAAGCGGCCAAGAGCATTGTAGCTAACGGTCTTGCCCGCCGCTGCATTGTCCAGGTGTCATATGCCATTGGTGTGCCTGAACCGCTCTCAGTGTTTGTTGACACATATGGCACAGGCAAGATCCCTGACAAGGAGATCCTGAAGATTGTGCTGGAGAACTTTGACTTCAGGCCAGGCATGATCATCATCGACCTTGACCTGAAGAGAGGTGGGAACGGACGCTATCTTAAGACGGCAGCGTATGGGCACTTTGGCAGGGACGATCAAGACTTCACCTGGGAAGTGGTGAAGCGCCTCAAGTGGGAGAATCCTTCAGCCTGATCAAAGACTTGCAGCCAGCTTCATTTTGGAACCTTTTATCCATCAAGTTGTGGTGTTACTGCTGATACTATACTCATCACTGCCAAGTTCTCTTTCAATTTCTCCACTCACTGCTTTAGTAGCAGGTGTGTGTGAGATTTTATGCACAGTGTTTGTTTCTTAAAGGAGCTTGTATTGTGGGTCTGCGATGCCTTTCTTTTTCTTCTGTAATGTCGAGCCAAAGGTGGAAACTACCTAAGAAATGAAACTTCCTACTTTTTGAGCATCGTTCTGTTTGCATAGCAATAGTGTGTGACGTCTTTTTCTCTGAATGTCTAGCTATCTTTCGAATGTCTGTTGGCAAGACATCAAGTTATGATGTTACTTCTGATACCACTCTTCTGATTGCAACTGTGCAACGTCATCTTGGCCTTGGAGCACTACTGAAATCTGATTGCGACCTCTCCCTGCCTGGTGGCTTATCTGTACTTTCAGCCTTAGGTGTTGGCTGGTAAACCACTGTGGGCAGTGTGTCCTGATCATCTTTCTGGTCGTTAATCTGGACCCATTATGTTCTTAAGAAATTAGCGCCTTTATTTGGTCCACTGGCACTGTCAAACCAATGACATAATTAAGAGATTTTTTTTTCAATAAACAAACGATGGAGAAAAAATAGTTGGAAAGGTGAGAGTTTGGTTGCCTACCATGCCTTCTCAGTGTTCTCACACCTTACCAACTTTTTTTTTTAAAGTGTGATACAACCTTCTAAAAGAACTAATAATAATTAGTTGCACAACTAGAACTTGTATATCTCTGAGCTATAGCTCGAAATTTCAGTATGATCCAAAACTCATACCACTCGGCAATAAGTGGTAATAGTAATTTTATCCAGTTTCCTTCAGTTAATGTATTTAGGAACCATCTGTTCCTCCTGTAATCAAGTTGAACATAACGTCATAACCTCAACAGATGCCTTAGTTGACCTCTTGTTCCTCAATAAAAATAAGTAAAAGCTCCATCTCAAACAGGGTGCAAATGCAATGGAGTTGCAAGCTAGGCTAGTTCATTCATGGATTGTACAACAAAACAGAGACTGCAATTTTGCCAAAAAAGTATGCACAATACAAGAATCTAGCTTCATTGTCAGCACTAGGATCTTTGTTATACACAGATACAGCTGAATTGGCTCTGTAATTGCTTGTGCAGTCAATCAATTTGGGCCCCAAAGGATTTTCTCCCAGAGGAAAGGCTTCATGGAACCAACTTGTGGTGGGCTCTTCATGATTAATCCCACACAAACACACACGGCAGCAATGGCAACCAAGGAAAGCATCGCAGGCCTAGTTGACAAAAACTTATTTGTCCGGGGACGGTACGTGAGCTGATGGACCTGATGGACACACTGTCTGCAGCTCAACGGCTGATTGATGCTTCTCTGGCTCTTCTCCACATCAAATGTGGTTTGATCAGTAGACTTCATTTGACCAGCATGCTTCCTCACGGTATCAGTAGAAGATGGTCTGCTGGGGATGGTAACAGAGACATGAGCTTTGGGTAGCCTTTGATCAATTTTGTCCTGAACTATTTGAATGTAGGATACGTGGCCTCTCTTTTTAGCATAGTCCTCTGGAGTAAGGCCGGTATCATCGCGAGCATTCTTCCACGCTTTAATGCCAAGCTGTAACATTTAAGGAGATAAAAGCCAAACAGAAGAGAAGATAGTTTCAGCATTTGCAACAAATTCTAGAGTAAATGATATGATGTCTCAAAAAAAGAGAGTAAATGATATGATATACCCTAAAAGATCTACTCAATAATTGATCGACCACACAAGCAATGTTTTAACAAGACTCCTTTTTCAGTTTTATTCTTGAGATATAGAAAAAGAATTTCAGATGTAAATGTTTCATGTGCAGACTTAGTTTCTTAAACTAAATGGTGACCTTAGTACTCCTTCCAAAAGAGGCACACTAAGAAGGAAGAAATCTTAAGCTACTTTTTTTGCACAAAAAAAAAAATCTTAAGCTACTTCGCACATAGATACGATTTTAGTACCTGCTGAGGATCATCAGTTAAAGCATCTAAGACACCTGTAGCATCGCTGATTGTGGCTGCAATATGAAGAGGTGTAATATTTGATGGACCGGTCATGTCAGGAGTGAATAAGAACTGAAGTGGATTCATGGCTCCACTGTCTGGAGCACAGTTCGTTGTTGTGTATCTCAATAGAAATTGAACCAAAGGCTTTGATCGTTTGTTGACAGCAGTAAGCAGTAAATCTTCTCCTAGGGCGAATTCAATTGGTGAGGGTATATCGAGATCAATATCACCCTGGAACAAGGTGTTCAGAAGCTTCTTTACAACAGCACACCATTCCTGATCAATCGCAAAGGATAGTAACCATCTAAATCTCACAGCAGAGAAACCCTCTGTACAATACCGTCGCTGCTCAGATGTAGCTTGCATGTGGCTTCTTTGAAGAAGCCATCCGATTTCTTGTAAAAAATGTAAGGCCCGACTGTGAGAAGCCATCAGATCATCTATTCTTCCCGAGGTTTCATCAGATGAACTTAAATTCAGTTCACTCTCCAACATTCGAATCTCAGAGCATACATCTTTGTCGGTGACAACAAAGGGAACAGAAAGGCTGCTTTGATCATAATCTTCAACCTGAAAAATGAGTCGAGAATTTTTGTAATATAAGGCAGAAAATAAGAACAAACAAAGAAATAAGTATGCACCTCTATGAATCCTCTTCCACTTGTGTTAGGAAAGGAACACGAGAAGGTCAGGCATTGAGGGCCTTGCTGCATGGTTGAATCTTCGAGTAGCATTTGTGTTTCTTCTTGTATTAAATATTTGTCACCAAACACACAAAGTAATCTAAAATGGAAATCAGTATTATCAGTTAATACAGGTTGGATCAGTGGAGACTATTAGATGTGACAAAATATTCATACTTTGTGGTTGGCTGAACTATATTGAAACCTCGTACACAGAATTTTGTTGTTGAAGAACAAGCAACTGCGATAGGGGTTACACAGAGCCTCTGAAGCTTGTCACCTATTACTGGCTGCCAGGGAGATGCTAATACAAGACTACCTGCAAAAACAAGGAAAGCAACACAAATGAAGTTGGTCCTTTAGTGTATGAAGAGGAAGAAGCAAAAAAGTTACTCCAAATAAAGTGAACAGACCATTGCAACTCAATGCCAGACATTCCTTTACCCTAGCATACACCCATCCTGTTCTCCAGAAGCCATCATTGGACATGCTAATAAGCTTTTCTATCCAAGGAGCTGGATCATCATCAAGCTTTGAAAGAAAAAGAAAAATAACCGTAAGTAAGCAATTTGTTCCTTTATCCAAGGTTTAGATTTAGCGCCGTGTACTGTCAGAGAAGACATATACTACCTCATCCCACATCCAGTTAGGGAGGCGAAGGTAAACAGTTAGAATAACACAACCAGGCCTAATATAGCTTTCCATATCAGTTGGGCAATGCGACAACCAGTTTAGGATCTGAAAATTGAAACCATTTGACGAAAGATTTTGCATTAGCAACCTAATATCCTCTCATGGATAAAGTTGTTATAGAAACAAGATTCCAGTTTGTAAAATGATAAATGACCTGTTCCCGAATATCTACAGGAAAATCATTCGGCCCTTTTCCAAAGAGTTTGAACACAATTTTATCTGTCCGGCTCTGCAATTGTTATGTGCATCAGAGGTACTGAGCTAAGTAGAAATTCAACATCAGAAACACATCTAGGAGAACCAATCTAAAAAGTTTACCTCAACTTCTTCGATGCAAGCATCATTCAAATCAAAATCCTGCACTCGCTTTTTCACTGGAGGCCCTTCTGGCAACACAGGTTATTCACACATCATTTCCTTTTATAATTTTGGTATTTTTCATTTAAAACAGTGGCAAATAAACAATAAAGTGTTTTACCAGCTAAAGATTCAATGCTGACAGGAATTGGCCGCATGTTTAGTTCATGCATGGCAGAGCCATTTGTAGCATTATTACCAGCATTTGATGATATTGGATTTGAATTTGCATTCTTTAGAATATCTTGGCATGCCTGTGTGCTGGCAATAGCAGCAAGATTCTTCAAAAGGTTAACCAAATAATTAGGATGGTTGATTTGCTCAGAAGAGCTACCAGCTGCCATCAACACAAAAATGCTGTTAGAATAACCATCACTGGATTGCATATGGATAAAAACATTTCTATTTAAAATTATTAATTGAATATTAGAAAGCATAACTTACACTCTAGCCCAGAAAGTTGTTTTAACAAAAGGAATAAGGTGCTGCTTAGAGACTGATTTTCATTCGTGGGATTCCCATCCACAGCACCCTGTGGTTGACCTTTCCGTCTCCTTCCATTATGTTTTGCTAGACGTGAGCGGCAGCTCTTCTTCCCTTCATCAAATTCTTGAAGAAGGTGAAACCTAAAATGGCATACAGAATAATTCCTTTTCTTCAGCTCATGTACACGAAAAGATACGGAAGTATTGTTCAGCATATTAAAATAAGAATTCCAACTGTTACGTAGATCATGAATTTAGCATCAAACTTCAATTTGCAACCTATCAACAAGAGAATTGTACATCAATTTTTCTACAGAAAATCAAACATGTTAATACCACTCTATTGATGGCACCAGCCTTGTCATTAAATCATTTATGTGTTGTTGTTTTTGATACATAGAGTTGAGAAATCGTGATACCACATCATCAACTGAATCTTTAGTTGCATATTCCTTCCCCAAATGCCATCATCAAGTGAATCGTGACACCACACCATCACTCCAATTATTCCCTCTGTTTTCTGTTTGTCATTTTAGACTTATGCACGAATATAAATAAAATATTGTCTCATCGACTAACCATGGTGGCCAATGAACAAAAACTAAATGCAGCAAACACTAAATGGACTAGGGAAACATAGCTATATCACTTTTTTGAGTGTGGCAGTGACAAACAAAAAAGAACACTTTTCAGAAGCTGAAGCGATAAATAAAAAGAACAGAGACAGTACCATTCAAGCAAACTTCAATTATTCATAATTGATTTCAAAAGAATATCTTTCTCCTACAGCAAAAGATGCATTCTAATTGTAGCACAAGGGAGAACAAAATAATCCAGAAAATCATGGATACTGTAACCATAGCACTATAGCAAATAGCACAGATTCCAGATAAAAAGCACTTTTAGATTATGCCAACTAATTTCTGTAAGGGGCATAAAAATACTAAAGAATTTCTCAAGGTGCATAGCATCAACTAACTAGAGTTACGCCAACCGCAAAAAACACTAAATTTGGCATTTCTCAAGATACATGATCAGCATGAAGTGGGATTCTGTATGGGACATAAAACTACTAATTTCAGCATTTTCTCATGGTCACGTGATCAGCAATGGTAATCTCACAAAGGCATTGCTGACTAACCTGCTGCACTGCTGACAGAACCGGTGCTCGACATTCTTGATGCGGACCACGCTCGTCCTGGTATGCGCCTCACACACCTTGTGCCTCTTATGGTAGTCCCTGGCACCACTGAGATCGGCATGGCAACCGTCAACCTGGCAAGACGGAGGGGTGCTCGAAGTGGCACCTTTCCTAGGCCTCTCCCTCTCCTCTTCACTGCTCTGCGGTCTTTGAACAGACACCACATGATTGTTGTCCCCATTTGCCACCGCGGAATCGTTGCTGCAGCCGGCGCTGCCGTCATCCTCCGGCGAGAGCCGCCTCCTCTTGTCGACAACGACGCCGAAATCGATCTCCCCCTGCGCTCGGCTCAGCTCCCTGCTGCTGCACTCGGACGGCGCGGCGGTCGCCGGCGTGGCCAGGAACAGGTTGGCGTCCCACCTCCAGTCGTTCAGATCCCAGTCGAGGCTCTTGTTCTTGTGGCCGCCGGACATTCTCGCCGCACCGGCTTGGTCGCCGCTCTCCTTCCACAGAAACCCGGCTTCCATTTACTATCTCTCCCCCTCTCCTGGCCACCCCTCGTGTTCTTCTCCCACTACTCCTTAGCTTGAGGGGATCGATCCTCGTGTTCTTGACACTTACGGTGAGCATCCAATGATTGCAGAACTCAGCTACATCCCCAACTACGAATGAAACGAAAACAGAGAATCACACAAACGCACACATAGAAATTACCAATCTTGGGACAAATCCTGGACCGAATGGCCGACAAAGACAACAAGAAGCAATTACCTTAGCTCGGGGCCGGCGGCTAGAACGATGCTGGTGGCTGTTCATGGCAAGCAACGCACTGGAACTGAGAGGCGAGAAACGATTGAAGAAATGGAGCAGGTACTCATCGCGGCGATTGGAGCGAGCGAGTCAAGAATTGGGTACCGTAGGGTAGGACCGGCAGGGGCGGAGAAACTACTTTTTCTTCTCTTCTCCAGGGCCCTCCTGTTTCCCTGCAGCGGCGGAACAGAGGTGGAGGGGCGTGAGGTTCCCGGTGGAAGTGGAACGGGGGGCGAAGTATCCTGGGGAGGCAGGACCCATCCGCCCGGCATATTCACACCGCCGCCGCCTCTTTTTCATCTCCCTTGTCCCCTGTCGCTTGTCCAGCGCGCGGACAGCGACGCCACGACCAAAGGCAAGCAGCCTAGCAGGGGATGATGACGCACGCAGCCCCGATTCCTGGTTTCCTTCGTTCGACTGTTCGAGGCTGCAGGTTTTTTCTTCACTTCTTCACGTTCCGGTCCTGGGGCCGCCGGGACGGGCTGCAGTAGCCGGTCCTTTCATTTCGTCTCCCTGCGTCCGTCACGGCTGAATTTCCAGAGTTGATCACATCCTTTTAATTAGTACTCAAGAACATTGTGGCACCTTATGAATTTAACGAGAATGAATTTAAGGCCCCGTTTGGTTTCCTAGCAATGCTAGAAAAGCCAACTTTGACCACTAATTAAAAGTATTAAATAAAGGTATTTTACAAAACTAACTTCAGAACTCCTGCACTAGGAACCCTGAAGAATCTAATGAGACCTTTGACCGTATGATTAGAGGATGGTTACTGTAGCATCACTGTAGCTAATCATCGATTAATTAGGCTCATTAGATTCGTCTCGAAAAGTTACGCTCATCCGTGAAGAGGTTTTGCAAATAGACTTCATTTAGTACTCTATGCAAGAAAGATTTCCTCCGTGCTAGATGCTAGATTCTAGCATTACTAGGAAACCAAACAGGGCCTAAATCTTGTAGGATTGAGTAAAAATAAAAAGAACAAAATTTGCACAGCACCATTATGTCTGAACCGATTTTGCCCCACATTACTCAAATAGCCTTATTTGAAAATTAGAACTAGATTTGGTTACTCCTTTGCATCAACCATTTTGTCACACACCTCCTTAGCCAAGCACCAACCAGTCATATACGAGCTATATTTTCCATCTTGAGCATCTTGTGTTACTCTCTATTTATATTTTCTCTTGGCCGCTACTTTGCTTTTCCCTCTGGTTTGCCACTCCACTCTATCATCTCTTTCATCACGTGTTTCCATGGGTGGTACTCTTCTCCGAATTTATCTGTCTCATCCTCAACACCAATAAAGCCTTGAATCGGTTGACGCTAAGGAAGTGGATTGAAAGTGAATTGCCTATCATACCTATCACCGTATATCGGGTTGCCAGCATATGCATAAGACTATTAGTGTAATAGCATTAATGATACAATTCTCTTTCCTAAAGTGAAGCTTAACCATAAGGGATGACCATAACAATAGGATGTTTTAAATCCACGTTCAACCATTCAAAGAGGTCACGGCCATGTGAGTGGATATGAGCCGGCTAGGAGGTTTGTAAGTTCCGTCAAAGAAGAAAGGAGCGGATAGTACACTTGCCACATTTACATTCATAACTCAACATGAATATGAATTGGAACATCCTTGATACTTCGAAAGTTTGAATGTTCGATTCAAATACCATTTACTTCGGTTATGAATATACCTCATCTTTAGAGATAGATTATGAAATAACAATGTTATATAACATGAGAATGGCGCCAATGATCTAATTATGAACTACTATATACTTTAGTTGTTTGTGGTCCTGATAAGTCATTGCTAAGAGCATATGTTGCCATTCGACATCATTTATAATATACATGCCGAGCGATGAGCTAGTGTCTATTCCAACTTCATATGTACTCCCTCCATCTTGAAATACAAGGTATTTTTATTTATCCTAAATCAAACTAGGCTAAGATTGACTAAATTTATAGTTTAAAGTATTAATATCTAACACAACAATCAAGTAAATTAAAAAAATATGTTTAGTAATGAATCTGTCTATGCTCATTTGATATTGTAAATATTATTGTATTTTCATACATACTTGGTCAAACTTTAGATAGTTTGATTTAGAACAAACCAAAATATTTTATATTTTAGAACGGAGGGGTATATATAGCATCGTGAAAAGAGCTAAGTGAAAAGCGGCTGAGTAGTAATGTGTTGTCCCACAAAAGCAACTGAATCAAAATGAACTCTACCTATCTTCCACAAATCCATCTGATATATGTCTATGGTAGCTCTACGAGCTCCTACAATACATAAAAAGTTCGACATGAATCCAAGCAAGTGTCTGAGAGAAAATTGTAGGAGAAAACAAGTAAACAATATAAGTGGAGATGCTAATAATTAGCTGAGCTCAGGGAGAAAGAGAGGTATCTCTGCCATACATTCATAACCATATCCTCGAAGGGCGGGGAAAAACTGATATTCGTATTTGTATACATTCGTGAATTTTGTATATAATTTCTGTATATCATTTTTATATATTTTCTGTATGTCGTTTTTTCTGTCTGTTGCAAACGGATTTATGCCTATTATTTTCTACTCTAGTCCCATAAAAAAGCATCTTGTTGGTTGCATGCAATGCAAGTTGGATCCTTAATCTTAATATTAGATGGCTAATAGCTAATAACGGCTAACTAATAGCAGGGGCTAGCTGGATAATTGGATAGTTGATTATATTAGCATCTATATGTTTGCAGTTTGTTGGAAATAAATGAACTAATTGTTATCAGAGTGGGAAATTACCATTTGCTAGATTCAAACATAGCCTAATAAGCCCAAGAAATGACCAACTACGCTTATGTTTGACCAACTCAACATTTGAGAGCCGCCCCACACGTAGTACGTTGTATTCCGCTATAGTACTATTGATATAACCTAGTATACAAAAAGTAACTCGCACACACGCTGCTCACGTCTCCGTGCATATGTAATCAACGCTGGTTCCAGCTTGTCACGACTTAATTCCGAGGCTAGCAGTCAATTTCAGGTTTTGGTTCAACAAAGCGTTTCACTTTCACCGGACTTTTAGGTTCCAAAGTGCGGTTGTCATGTACAGTACCATACTGTGCCTTAATTACGATCACAATGACAAAACGTATAACATGTATACGTATTTCGATCGCCAACACAGGCCAAATTAAATACTCCATGGACTATTTGGGCACTAGGCATGCATTCCCAGGTCTAGAAAAAGCTTGTGGGTTTGAGTTGTCCTTCCTGCGTTAAATTCAGGTCATGTTTGGTTCAATGACGCATCTGCAGTCTGCAGATGTAATTGGCACTAAAGTTCGATGAAAATGTAAACAGGTACGGTAGGATGGAAACCATATTCAACAACACGAAGTAACGCAAGAAGAAATCTCGGTACCCCGTTTGAGTTCAAGATGAGCTGGCGAGCTGCAAGGATGGGCCTGCCAAGGGTTATGGCCGTATGGTACGAGAACAAAAGGAAGAGAGGGCCAATAATCCATGTAATTATGCAATAAACATCAATCAACAATATTTTTTTTCACAGGGAAGGCTGCAAAGGGGCCTCCCGGTGCCAGCCCCGGTGATCGAACCCGGGCTGCCGGCGTGGGGGATCAATCAACAATACTAAACATACCATTCAATTAATGGAGAATTACAATGGTTAGCATGGGCCATGACCCATTTTGGTCTAGCCTAAGCTTCGCCCCTAGTTATGTCCTCCGTACGCCGTAGCTAGCTGCCGTCACATCATTTTGACAAAACTTCGTTTAAAGCCACTAAAAAGGTTGAAGTCTCCGGTATTAAATTGTTTGATGGCCAATACTAATAAAATGTTTCATATATGTTCTCCAATAGTGCGCTGAAATATACTAAATTGTATTGTTTTATTTTGTTTTTTCACTGATGTGTTAGAAAGATTGCCCAAATGATTCTCTCCTCTCTCTTCATTATTTCTTATCATAAAAATATTAACATTGTACTATAATTAATGATAGTAAAGTTTTCATTAGGCATAACCTAAACAGAAATAATCTATATTATTTTTGGTAGCAAATAGATTTTTCTTAAAAAAATAAGTACATATCAAAAATAAAGGAACTAAAGTTTCTTTCTACATGGCCAGTAGGATGCATCCAACGGCTCACGTATCGTCTTCTACCTCTGGCTTCTCTTGATCATGTTGTTTTCTCTCTACTTTTTCACATCCCACCTCGCATTTCTTAGCCTGGTTGTGCCGCCTTCTTTTCTTATCTATGTAGCTCTCATATCACACATCCATGATCGCCACTGAACTATGGCGCCCAAAAATCCAAAAATATCAAGGCGATTGTTTCTTCTTCTGATCATTGGTAACATGGAGCAAATATATATCACAAAACCTTCCTTTGAAGCTTGAAATTAGTGTATGACACCTCTATCTTCTCTCTCTACTGCACTCAACTCATGTGGATGCTAACCGGCCTTCTGCTAATCATATCAGCGATCGTAAACTCTTGTGATATCTACGTACATGAATCACATGAAAATTTTGTAATTTTATCAGCAACACAAATGTAATCGAAAAGCAATCACTCAAAGAGTTGCCGACGATGAAACGATCCATCCATCCATCCATTGAATCTCAGCACAGCAAGGACTCAAGTTTGACCAGAGTGTGCCCGACCAGCCAAGGCCCGAGTTCGAGCGGGTGGTGGGCTGGTGGCTGGTGGGTCTGTGGGTGCAGAGCGTGAAACTGTCACGCTTATCCTCACCGCGAGTGAGCAGACAACCTCCAAGGAAAGACCGAAGACTCGGAACCGGCACACACCGAGCTTCCTTCTCCCCTGCTCTCGCTACTGCGGCGAATTTTCTTGCCCCGCGACGGCCGCCGTGGCTAGCCCGCGCCACCGCCCCCCTTCCGCCCTTCCGCCATCCTGCGGGAAGCAGAAAGGTGAGTTTTTTTTTTCCTCCGCCGTGCTCGCGTTCCTCCTCCTTTCAGCGATTCCTAAAGTTTATCGAACGCGTTTATTGAGTGACGGGGAACCCCTCCCATCCGAATGCCACCCCAGTGTGCCGCAGTCTTTCGCGGTCTCCGATGTGCTTGGTCAGCCCCGGCGGCGGTGGTTAGGGAGGGAGGGGAGAGGAGAGAGGCGGCATCACGACCTCGATTGCGAAGGATTGGAGTAGCATACGGGCTGGGTGTGGTGGGTGGAAAGGGATCTTGACTGTTAATACAAGCTTCGAATGCTCAAAATCGAAGTATTGGCGTACATAAGTTTGGAATTCCGTCTGTTCCTCTTTGGGGGCAGATGCTTTCTTTTTGATTTGGTTCTTATTTCCAAGACCAAAAGTTCCTGAATCAAAACGCTTGTTTGATTTAGTTTTCTTGTGATCTGTGGTGTGATAAATGGTAGCTTGCCCATGTCCAAAGAAGCAAGGTCTAGCCTAACTTTTTGTGCCTATTTCTAATTCATTTTTTTAATCAAAACTAGATCTTTGATTTATAAAATACTTTGACCGTGAAGCGTTGATTTTGGCTGTTCTTGCCAGTCAACTTTTCACTGATTGTTCTTTGTTTGAAGTAGACAAGGAAGCATAGTACAAATCAATGGTACATTTGTGTTCTTTTTTTCCCCTTTGTTTGTTCTGTCATGTTTTACATTTCATTTCATGCATGACTGATGACTTATACATATATAGGCAGTAAGGCTTGAGTGATTTAAAACAGGCTCAAAGGTCATCAATATAGTAAACAGAATCAGACTCTATGGGTGACCAACATGCATTTCTACTATAGCAATTGCTACTAGTTCATGGATGGGGGTCGTGGCTAATGAGGCAATGTACCGCTAATGGAGGATATGGCTACAAGGGAGCAATTTATAGCTTCTAACATTTTATAGGGTCAATGTATAATTTAGAGTTGAACTTATAGAGTTCTTATTGTCTTCAAGAACTTATGTGCTGCCATGAGGCTAGGAGTTGTTTACCTTCCTGATTAGCGACTAGGACTAGACCTGCATTATGGTGCAGAAACATCATTTTTCTTGTAGTTTTGTATGAATACTGTGTATTAAAGAAAATCCTGAGAAAGAACATCGTAGCCAATTAACTAATGCTGAATCCACAGTATAGACTTATAGGCACTCATACAGCAACCTACTCGTAACTCCTAGGTGAGCCAAGTGGTTACTTTTATGGGGGACCACTTTTTCTCTCTGTACAATGCAAAGATTCGCAACTGTCCTGCGTGTCTGAGGGGAAGAAGAGTAGCCACCCTTAGTTGTTTAGTTAGTGTATTCTGTTCTTTAGAAATTTTTTTAGTACATAATAGTTATTTTGGTATTCATTAGAAACCTACAGAGATGTGTGATGTATAATTTGATGAATGATCCCATAGCTGCATTTATGCTTCGTGCAATGATTATGACAAGGGGCGTGTCCTCTAATGACTTCATTTGCGCTCATATTTAGTTCATATAAGGTAATATATTGAATTAATGCTTATTGACTATTGTTGTATACTTTAATTATATGCGTAAGATGTGGTAAACATTATAGATCTGGAAAATTCTTCAGGGATCTATGAATTACACTTAAATTAATGATATCTTGGGTTATCTCCAGGATTAACTGCATGACTAGTCTGGAATATTTGATTTTGTCCTTATTTTAACTCAAAAATGGAAACAACGATATGTTTTTCTCTATATTCTAATATGAGTGGTTGTGCTTTGGAACGATATGTTGTCCTTATTTTAACTCAAAAATGGAAACAACGATATGTTATCCCCTTTTGTTGTTTGTGCTTTGTGATATCTCAAATGAAAGTAAGTTTAAAACATAGTTGAACTCTAATTTTACAGATTCTTGATAGTTGATACTAAACTGTTAAATAGACATTACTTGCTGTTGATCTAACCCTGTTTGGGGGAGCTTGTGGCAGCTTTTGCTTCCCCAGGAAGCTTCAAAAGCCAGAAGCTCCCCCAAAGGGGTTGCTTCTCCAAGCAGCCAAAATCTCAAAAAGCGGCACTTTGTACTGCAAGCGGAGAAGCTCACTCGGGGCAGCTTCCCAAGCTTTTTTCCAGTTGACCGACATGGTCCATCTTTAGACTGTTAAGCCCCTCTCGTCGACCCAGAACTCCATCGCCCGCGCCTCTTCCCACCGCCGCTTCCCTGAGGGCCCAACCTCCTGCACACGTGCATCTTGCCGGCAACCTATCTCCGCCGCCGGAGGTACACGCGTCACAAACGGGCAAGGGCATGGACAGGCGCAGTGGGAGCCAACCTCTCCGGTGGTGGGCCGCGGCGATGGTGGCCTGCGTTGTTGTTCTGCGGCTCATGAGGTGGGGCAGGGCGGGGTGGCGATTGGATGGTGCAGGCGGTGGGGCAGGCGGGTCTCCAAGTCCGGGGCAGGATTGGGGCGGCGGCGTCAGGGCCCGTGGCCAGAGCGAGTGCGAGGACGGAGGAGCGGGTGTGCCACCCTGGCTGAAGGCGGTGGCCACATATGGCCTCGATGCAAGCTGCCGCCCTGAGCTCGCTCCTCTGATGGACCGCATGAGCCATCCGTTTGCTCCCCTGACGGCCGACGGCCGACGTCGCGCCAAGCGCTGCTCTCCGATGATGACCACCGCCGCCATTGCTGCAACCTCTAGATCCGCCATGGGGGAGGCAGCCACCACCACCCCTCCGCCCCCAGCTCCTTGACGACCGGCGCTGCTCCGAAGTTCCAGTGGTGCCGCCTCGAGCTCACGCCCTCACCGGCTTCTGCTGCCCTGAGCTCCCTCCCCTACATCGATAGCCCATGGCCAAAAGCGCTCTCGGAAAAGCTCCCCCAAACAAACAGCAGTTGTTTCTCCAAAAAGCAGCTTACCAGGGAAGCATGTGGAGCTTTTCTAGTATGCGCTTCTGGAAAAGCTTCAGCTACCCCAAACAGAGCTTGATGAAACTTTGTTCTTGTGTTATTTGGAAAATCATTTGTTTATGGTCCTTATTCAATGGATAAATACATTACTCATTGGGTTTTGTTGCAACTGTATGCTGTTGTTGTTTGGGTATTTACCTTTTTGAAGGCATGGTCATGGTTAGGAAGTTGTGCAGGTCTCTCTCCAATGTCTACAATAGGGGATGAATCATTTGATGTTTGAACAAATTTATTTGTGGCCAGTGCTTGCCACATAATTCCCCCCATCTATTTATTTACTTACAATTTAGGTGCCTTATTTTTGACATTTTTTCTGCTTAATGCTGATAAGAGAAAGATTTTCCATCTCTCAGGTCTTGGCTAACTTTGAACATGTCGTGTCTGGCATGCTGTGGTGGCGAAGACACTCAAAGAGCACCTGATAGTGGAGGTCAATACCCTGGTGGCTACCCAGCAAGTAATATTCCTCTGAATCATATTTGTTACTTAGCATTCCTTCAGATATCTTCCGTAGCCATATTTCCAGCCTCGTTTCTCATATACTTCAAACTATTGCCTTTAGTAACTGACTGTAAAATTCCCTGAATTACGACCAACCTCCAGGGAGTGATGCTTATCGCACTGCTGATCCAACCCCCAGAGGTCCACAACCTGTGAAAGTGCAGCCAATAGCTGTCCCTACTATTCCTGTAGAAGAAATCAGGGAGGTGACAAAGGGTTTTGGTGACGAAGCATTGATTGGTGAGGGTTCTTTTGGCAGAGTGTATTTTGGTGTACTGAAAAATGGTAGAAGTGCGGCGATCAAAAAGTTGGATTCAAGTAAACAGCCGGAACAAGAATTTTTGGCACAGGTGTGTATCGATTTTGTCAGTGAATTGTTCATGTTTGCTAGTCTTTCTGCTGCTTATAAAGTATGTCTACACGTGCAGGTCTCCATGGTGTCAAGACTTAAGCATGACAACGTCGTGGAGTTACTTGGTTACTGTGTTGATGGAAACACCCGTATCCTTGCATATGAATTTGCTACTATGGGTTCTCTTCACGATATGCTTCACGGTATGACTGTATACTTGTAAAATCCAGTGTACTGATAAATTCCAAACCTATTATCCACATGAGCTTCTTTCCTGATAGCTGATGAGTGTAAATTTTAACAACACAGGACGGAAAGGTGTGAAAGGAGCTCAGCCAGGTCCAGTACTGTCTTGGACACAACGAGTGAAGATTGCTGTTGGAGCAGCAAAAGGCCTAGAGTACCTTCATGAGAAAGCACAGCCTCATATCATACACAGGGACATCAAATCGAGCAATGTACTTCTATTTGATGATGATGTATCTAAAATAGCTGATTTTGATTTGTCAAACCAAGCTCCTGATATGGCAGCTCGACTTCACTCAACTAGGGTTCTTGGAACATTTGGATATCATGCACCTGAGTATGTACAGTTCGCTTTTCACTTTTCAGTATAATTAGCAGCTGTAACCATTTTTTCTTATTAACTAAAAAAAACTTTTGGGGCAGGTATGCGATGACCGGACAACTTAGCTCTAAGAGTGATGTATACAGTTTTGGAGTTGTTCTTCTGGAGCTCCTGACTGGAAGAAAGCCTGTGGATCATACATTACCAAGGGGACAGCAGAGCCTTGTGACATGGGTAAACATCTATATTGGATACTGTTACAATTTTGAAGTTTTTATCCTGTATAGTCAAGAAGTTATCTTGCATATATGGAATGTTTTACCTTGGTTTTGTTTGACTAATTTATGTACTGGCTATTCTATGCTTCTAGGCAACTCCACGGCTTAGTGAAGACAAAGTCAGACAATGTGTTGATTCAAGACTCGGAGGGGAATATCCTCCTAAATCTGTTGCAAAGGTATGAGAGGTTACTAGGGATCTAATTCCTTTGGTCTTTAGATAAGCTTTTAGTAATGATTTTTTTTTCAGTCTCTACCAAAGGGAGGTTGCATTCTTTGTGCCAATGATATCTAAATAAACTCTAGGAACTGAGCCTAGCCTAGCTTTGGAGGTGTGGGTGTACACCCCCACCTCTGAGGTTCAAGTCCTCGTCGGCTTAAATTTGGGTTGCTATTCCTTCTTATCAATAATGCCACCTAGTTCCTCCTAGGTTGAGTTTTTTTATTTCTAAATGAAGGCGTGTTCAAGAAAAACTTCTAAATAAAGGCCATAAGAAAGGGCTATATTGTGTGGCTAGCAATGTTTAGATATGATATCAATGATGGTGACATGTTACTTGATTTTCTTCATTAATTTTTTTTTGTCTACCCGCACTTGTCGTTGGGCTTTAAAAAACGCTTATTTGTTTCCTTGTATCTTTCAAATAGTTTGCAGCAGTTGCCGCATTGTGTGTGCAATATGAGGCTGATTTTCGACCAAACATGAGCATTGTGGTGAAGGCGCTCCAGCCCCTGCTGAATGCCCGTGCATCCAACAACCCTGGTGAACACTCTGGATCATAATCTTCAATTCACCATTGTGACGCAGAATATTTGCATTGTCAGGGTTTTTTTCGCGGAGTAGCTGGGAAGCCAGTTGTATGTAGATTCGCGTTGTGATCTGCCTTTTCCTTAGTAGTGCCTCATTGATTCTTCTGATGTGTTGCAGGATGAGTGAATGACTGCTCTTGCTTGTACCTGACTCAAGTACCTGATTCAGACAATTATGTAGCATTGAAATAAGACATAAGTATGGTGTGGCTTAATGCTTGGACGTTCATGAGGAGATAACTCCTTGTATAACCCTGACGAGGGCCGTAGCGTGTACAAGTATAAACTGTATGTCGTTTGTTTGGTTGCATTTCATCCGGTGTCCCTTTGATCCTTGATAAATAGTTCGGTAAAATTCCTCATTCTAGCCTCTGATTCGAGATGATTGTGTAGAGTTCCTCATTGCCTGTTACGGCTTGAAAGTTCATACCTGTTCTGCCCGGTTCAGTCACCATCAGATGAAACGAACGTGCCAAAATGGCTAGTTTACCTGGCAACGTATCAGGTGCAAATCAACCTCTTCGTGTAAACCGTGCAAACTTCTAATCTGGACTACACGATGTTGATCCAAGAGGGGCACAGAGGAGGTGGGAGGGGTGATTTGCAAAAGTGTGATTAGAGGCCCAGATTAGAGTTTGCACGGTTTGCACGAAGAGGTTAGTTTGTACCTGATATGTTCCCAGTTTACCTAGAGGTCATCTGTACAGAGATGATGCATCGACAAATTTTACAACTCGATACTTGGCCACCTAAAATGGGACTCATTATTTTTTTTAAAAAAAGGGCACTCGGGCTATGATGTAGTTTATACGTTTCAGACACTGGTCTGCATTGCAGAACTACAACGAACGCCAGGAATTTTTGGTTGGGACCATGAAGTAGCTACTGATTTGCCACATCTATATCTGTATTTTTCTCTACACACAAGAGACCAGGTCGCGAGTTCATCGCTTTGCTAGTGTAAATAGGACCAGCATTGACATGGAAGCCATGAGCTTGAATCCTAAGCTCCCCCAAAGGTTGTGCTTATCGCCTGAGTCGCCACTACTGCTGAGTTGCTCCAAGCCCGTCTGATTCCGTAGTTCTTTAATAGTAAGGGCTTTGATCCTTTTCTCTCTTATCTGCGCAAAGAAAACGCAGTCAAAGACCCCTTCAGTATAACGAAAAGTACCTACCTTGCACGTGCCGTAGTGACCACGCTGAATTTGACAAGTTGTGGAAATCAACCACATGCATGGTCCAAGGTTTCAACAGTCAATATTGCTGCAGGATGCAGCATCCGTGCATAGGTTATCGGTTGCAGTATTTACAACTGGGTTCCAGCGAAAACAGGTGCGATCCTACCATATGTTCTGGACTTCTTATTGTTATCTGATAGTTCAACAACAATAGATGAACAAAGAGTGATTTTGCAGAGAACATTCGACAGTAATAACATATCAGCTTTTTTCATAAAAAATGACATATTAGCTTTGACTTGGACTAAAAAAATCCTTGCTGGTGATTGTTGCAACCTTCATAGTAGATGTGTTTAACATGGAACACATGCATTTTTCGTTAGGTAGACATTCTATGAAAACAATGCTCCTTGAATTATAAATCATAAAAAAAGATATTACCCTTTGGAGTTTCCGCAACCGAGATTGTGGTTCTTGAAGGCAGAATTCAAGTTTCAGTATCCGCCTCTTCAGCTCCTGCACTATCCTCCGATGCTTGCCCAACTATCATGATTCAAAGTAACATCTACCTGTGATTCTAGTTCTTTTATTTTGTTTTCCCAGTGTATTGATAGCACCCTTATACCCTCTCCCTGATTGGCAATACCATCACCCTCGAAAATCAAATTCCTGTTGATGTTCGCCCTGTTCTTTGGTGAAATATCACACAGGATCTTCATAAACTCATTAACGTTATCAAACCCAGATTTGGCAAATGCGTCCATGACGTCAGACTCAGTTGTCGAAGAGTGATCTTCGAGATGTCCTCGTGAGAGATCCCTGCTGTTCAAATACCCATGAAAATGATTGAGCTGTTCTTCTACATTGCTCACCGGAGATGTGGCCTCACTCAGCGAATTGTCATTATCTTTTAGCTTCTCCAACAAAGATGAGCAATGCAGAAGCCCTGACTTGGCTGGCGCAGCAGTGGATTCTACAGTAGCTTGGGTAATTGAAAGTTGTGCTCTGAGATCATCCAACGCGTTGCGACACTGTAGATAAGAAGAAATATTCATTATGGGGAGCTATCAGCTGATTTATTTGGACTACAACTCAAGAAATGGTTAGGGTCAGAAATAGATCAAAATGGGACACTGACATGAAGAGATCAATACATCAGCCTTTGAGGTCTTAAAAAATGTACAAGTTACAGGATCACTGAATTATGTGAAACTGGCGGATAAGCAAATGAAACAATGAGCTACATGTGTGTAAAGATGCGTAGAAGCAAAGCATAGCAGAACAATTTTGATACCACCATTTCAACATAAACATAATGAAACGGCAAAATTAGTTCATTACTAACAGTAAGCAAATTAAAGAGGCAAGACATTGAGATACATAAAACATTCTTAGCGAAAAATCTTGCAGAGCACTCCTTCCAATCACAAATAAGTTACTGTTTGGTCATTGAAACTGTCTCTAAGACTTCACTTTGGCCATTATGTGTTTAATATACTTAAAAGATATAAAAAAATAGAATATTATGAAATTCCCTCCCAATTTGAGACAAATCAACTCGCGCCATTTTTATTTGTCCAATCTTTTTTTTTGAACGGACGGCGAAAGCTTACGCTTTCCCGAATTTTTATTAGAAGAAGAGAGTTGATCCAGTTTATGAGGAAAACCGGGTCCGAAAACCATACAACTTCGGTCCAAAGACCGCACAACTCGAGAGGTATAACCCCCAAACAACTTAGGTCCATAGACCATACAACTTCGGTGGGTTGGATTGGGCCATCAACACGCACCGCTCTACTCAATTCAAACAACTTCTAAGTTCCCCTCAACTCAAAGCCGATCCACAACTCAAACTCAACTTAGTGTGCTCGATCGGATTGGGACCTCGATCCGAGCCATCACGAACAACTCTACCCGATCGGATTGGGACATCGATCAGGCACCATACAACCACTGCCACAGACTGAATCCTCTCTTCTTCTTTTTTCTTTTTTTTTCTTCACTACAGAAAGGAAAAACAACAACAACAAAAAACAAAAAAATTATATATATATGCCCTCACAGAAGCAGCCATCGCAGAAGCACTCCGACGGAGGAGCCTGACAACATCGTTGACCTCAGGAGTCACGGCACGCGCCAAAGATGCACGACGTCGCCTTCAGGAAGGACATGACGCCAATGGCGCCATCGACGTCGTCCCAAGTAGGGATGGGTTTTCACCCGCATCGTCGCGCGGCGCAAGAGACGGCCGGCACCACCCGCCACACCACCATGGTGCTGCAGATGAGCCGCCGCACGGCCGCTGCCAGCAACACCACCACGATGCCGCTGGCAAAAGACCGCGCAAAGAACCGCCGTCGGCCATGCCACCATGGCACCACCGACACACCGCAGCTGGAGATTTGCGGCTCGGAGCAACAGATACACCACCATGGCATCTCTGGTGCACCGCTGCTTGGCCACCACCAGCCACGCCACCGTGGCGCCGCTAGCACACAGCCAAGCAAACCGCCGCCGGTCGCGTCACCATGACGCTGCCAACACACCTCCATACCAAGCCGGTCATCCTCCGATGCAGTCGCCGATGAGCAGAGCCCCGCCGCACCGCCCGGGAGCCACAGGACCCCATCCAGCACCGCCAGCAGGGGCCACCGCCGTCGGAACGCACAGTGGCCCGCGCCGCCGAGGCCGAGCGCAGCCGCAGCACCCGGCAGCAAACGTCGCGATGCGCCACGCCCCGACCAAAGACGCCGCCNCTTGTATCACTTATATTGCAAAATCAAAGAGTGGATCCAAAAAGAAAACTATTCATACAATCTGATCAAGATGTGCATGTGTGTGGAAAAATGGAAAGTGTATGAGAACTCCCTTTTGTATGATCTCTCTCCTTTGAATTTATTTTGAGAACATGGCTATCTCTTTTTTTCTTTTTTCTTTTTTTTCATGCTCAATGCTTTTATGAGCATGTATATTCTTTTTTTCTTTTTTTCTTTTTTTCTTGGACCTTCATGTGTCCAAAATGTTTTTCTATAGCCCATGTCTCTTTTGCAAAGGATATTTGGAGAGAGATTCATAAAACATATGGAGCATTTATTTTGTGGGTGAATGGGTATTGCTAACTTCCAGTGTAGAAGTTTAGCATATGTATGTGGAGTGTACGTGATCTTGATCAAGAAAGCATGAAGAGCATCTTACAAGAGTCACAACAATTTGACAAAGCTCATTGTAATAACAAGTAGCATATGTATAAGGTTTTCAATGTGAACAACATATGGCTTTGGTAGGAATGGAATATCATGGAGGAGCTTTGTAAGGCTAATGGTTTTAAACTTTTGCAAGAAAAACATCCCAAGTACTTTATACAGAAAGAGCAAGATTCATCTCATCATACCATATCTCATTTGTCCACCATTTAGATAGACATGCTTTCCTAAAGATATATGTTCACAAGTGACAGGCCAATGTGCAAGGAATAAAGAATATGCAAGCCAATCAAGGATGAGCATAGGAACCATAGGAGCACAAGTTTCACTTGAGTTTAATTTTAATGATAATCTTAAGATTATGTTTAAACTCATGAGTGAGAGAGAGTGAGGGATTGGCATGCAAACCATCGCATTGGACGAAGTGGAAGACGAGGTGTGCCGGAGGGCCTTCAATTGATGAAGAATTCGTTCGGGCCCCTCTGGTGCCCGATCGTCGTGACCTTTTTGATGTCGGTCCATGCGATGTTGTGAGGCGTAGTTGTGGGTGGTCTCGAATGTGTGAACATGGAGAAGCATGAAAGACTCCTACAATTGATCTTGTACCTGCGTTTATTTGAAACAAGGTGGAAACAAAACAACGACTCTACTGGCCTTACAAGCCAGGGAGCCTGAACTTTATTTGAATTCAAATATTTTTTTGGTGTTTTTATGTTATGCAAATTTTTTATTGATTTTTTTATGGCAAGCAATTCTTTCAAGGTAACTTAGCAGGGAGATTAAGGGAGAATAAAAAACACAACGAGTTTTGGATACTTCCTTGGTGAAGTTCCCCCAAGCTTTTGATCTTGCAAGTGAATGCAAGATTTGAGCTTAAGAGTGCCAAAAGATTTGTCCTTTGTTCATGTTGCTTTGGTGTGCAAATTTATTCCATGTGACTAAGGCTGCCAGATATTAGAGTTATGCTCGCCGTTCTTTGTCATCACTTCATCCCTGCAAAAAATTAGTGGACAACAAATACCCGAAGGACTATAAAGGGGGTGGCGGCGGCGGGTGGGGGGCGTCCGCCCGTGTCGCCCTACGCAATTTGTCCAATCTTAGTACGCAAAAAGGTTTGATGGTCAAGGTTTAGATACTTTAACTGTACGCAACCTAAAACATCATTGTATTGTCACTGGAGGGGGTGATTGTGGAAGCAAGTGAAGAGAGCACATGGGAGAAGGACCCCTGTTCAGTGATGCATAGGGATGCACGCAGCTGCTCATCTTTGTCCTCTAAGCATTTCTGCAGTTTGCTCACCTCATCCTCCAAGTTTCTTGCCTTTTTCTCAGCAACCTTTAAATATTTTCCAATCTATTTTCACAAAGAGCACCAAAAACTTCCTAATTACACAGAATAAAAAAATACCTTTCTGGCTTCTAATTCCTGAGTAAACAACAGTTCCTGTGAAGCAAGCTTGCTCCTGGCATCCTTAAGCTCGGCAGCCATTGAAGTCACATTCCTCTTCAGGCTCAGTTTCCTTTCAAGAAGATCCCTCAACAGTGGATCCAACTCAAATGAAGAAGATGATCACGATAGAATTGCCGTCGTCTCTGAAACCGGCATCACTAAGAACCAAAGATGGCTGGACTTTGCAAACCCAACAGGAAGAAAGAAAACGTAAAGACTCTGATCTTTAAAGTAACAAATATATTCTGTTGAAGAGCAAGCATGAGGCCTCACAGCATCATATTGGCCAGACAAACAACAAAATTGAGCTCATCTTTGACCAAATGGATGTATTCTGCAAGGAACCCAAAAAGAAGCTGCCCTAATTTCCTCTTCCACTGGCCACTGTGGTCCAGTTCTCCAGTTTTTTTTTTAATTCGCGGCACGAGGATTAATCTTGGTTGATAAGATGCTAAGAAAGTGAAACAGTTCCCTGTGCTTGCTGCATGCTACGCGCTGGAGTAAACTTCTGAACCAAGACCTTTCACTTTCTTTGGATCAAGGCCACAAACCTGTGTGGAGCCAGATAACTGCAAGTAAATGACAGACATGTTGCTTTCATTAGCCATTCCAGATAATCCTGTGGTTGTCATGAGGGAGCAAAACCATACTAGTATACTGAAAATATGGTCCATTAACATATAATGATTGAGGCGTTCCCTTGAGATCAATTAGCATGCCTTTGGTGTAAGAAATGGCCTTTTCTGTTGCATAGTGACAAAAATAATAAACATTTATTGACATAAAATAAATTTGATGAAATTGAGTTTGTGAGGAAATAAATCACCTGCACCATCTCTCTTCAAAAAAGTGCAAAGACCACAGGCATAGCAAGATCATATGTCTCACATTTTCATTCTCAATATTCAAGTCCTGGTGGAGGAATCAAATCTTCGTAAAGAGAGACAGGGATAAGGAGAGATGGAGAGAGGGGGAGGGATGGAGCCGACAAGTGGGCCCAATCACATGATGTGTCAAAATTTGGTGACTTGGATTCTGACATGTGGGCTCATTACCACATCAGCAAAACCGTCTACCTAAATCACTTTTGGCATGGTCAAAGGGGTATTTTGTCTGGTTTGAGAGTTGAGATGTGTTTTATTTCTGGTTTTTGATTTGGGGAGTGTTTTTAGATTCAGCAATGAAGTCAGGGGGAAAAATAGACTTTACTCTAGAAAAATCTTTGAGATATGAATCTATTCATGTAGTTGTTACTAAGCATATGGCTAATTATTAGTCGAATTTGAGAAGGTTTGACTTTTATATCATAATGTAACTAACAAAAAGAACGGAGGGAATAAGTGTCATATATGTATTCTAAGGTGCTTCATACAAACATAGTGTTGCCAGTGATATCTTTCATGCCAGCAGTTCGAAACCTACAACAGCAGATGTGAAAGGTTCCTTCAAGCAAGCCATAAAGATAGACAACTCTTGGGGGTTGTGATGTGCGCTCCAAGAAGAGAAACATTAAGATTCGAGTATGAGCTTGTGAAGATGTTGCTCACCCCCCTACACCCCCCCACCGGCATCTCTATCTGAGATGCTACAGATATTGTAATCCATGGTGTTTTTGTTACAAAAATGTTTAACAGATGTTTTTGCCCTTGGTCAATTGTCAATCAACTTAAGCAGCCTGAGGGGAGGGGCATGCTGTCATTTGTACAAAAGGCCATGCCCATAGCCTACAAGTACATGATGTAACCCTCACATAGGGACATTCATTCACAGTACAATATTCAGGTTCACAAGACTGAGCTTCAAAGAGACTGAAAGGATTAACTATAGACGTAGGGTACCTCATCGTCATGAACAATGTCAAACACATGTTATTTCATATTTCTGATGTGAAGGTGAAGCTCATAAAAAGGCCAACCTTTGCTAACATATGTTTCTTTTAGGGGGGAAAAAATCAAAATTTCACCCGTTAAGTCAAAGTCCGGATAATCCCTTATCTTATTTGTTTTAGTTTAATTTAGCCCCTAAACTTCAATTTACCCCTAATACAATTTGTTTTTTCTCCACACGCAAGAGGAATCTTAACTTAATTTTTTTTTGGGTGTGGTAGTGGACATCACAATGTATGTCACAAAATATATTATGAATTTTTCATATTATTTCTCTTATAGTTTTGTATGTCAAGGATTAATTTATTATTAAATGTCCAACCCTATTAAAAATGAGGAAACAATAATGATGTAATTTTCTAATTAACAGATGTTATGATGTCTATTATTATCCAGCAAAATTTTAACTTAAGAATCCACTTGTGCATGGAGAAACAAAAAGTAAACCTGGTTAAGGGATAAATTGAACCAATTAGTAAAGTTGTGGAGTAAATTGAACAAAAAAAATGTTAGGGTGTTATCTAGACTTGGCCTTACTTGAGGGGAGTAATCCAGTCATTCTCTTTAGTGGAATTTACTCTTTGTATTTAGTAAAAGTATATAGTTTAGCCAAACGCAAGCATAGTATAGGTGTAGCTACAATTTATAGTTTGTAAAAGTTGACACATTGTTGATGGCACTTAAGCACACCAAATGTTGTATCACAAGTGCACGGATTATCGTAACTTTTCCTTAGAGTATTCATCCAAAGTTTATCAATCCATGAATCAACAACAAATTGGCTAGGGTTTTCTATCTAGTCTATCAAACAAAACCTAATATGAAGCATCGATTGTATATAAAGATAAGCAAACCTGATGATATGAATGATAAGAATACATGTCGATCAAATCCACATAAAAGAAAGAGATAACACAACCAAGGATAACAATGCCCTATCGTCTCTAGATGCAGTTCTAGTCAAAAGACAATTAAACCATAGTTTGCATCTCTAACAAAGGTATTGGAATCATCATCTTCAAAAAGGCAACTCACAAGTGTCCTACTTTCCCGCGGTTACCACTATGAGGTCCGCCCTAATGCCTAAGGTTTTCCAATGCTTTACCCCAAACAACTAGCAAGCACTTTTACCTGAAGCTCCTCCTGATAGCTGCTACAACGACTCCCACAATAGTTGTCATTGAGCCAACTCCATGCTACATCATCGCTAGAACTTTTCCTCTAGCATGTTCTCACCATACAAGGGTAATGAACGGACTAGCTAAACATACTAATTCAATATATCTGCAAGATATAGACTAATCACCACAGTTATATCTAACCCTACTAAGAACATATGATGATCGTACATATGAATATAAAGCATGCACTGAAATAGACCAAAGTTAAGACAACTAGAATAAAGATATCACCATCATGTGCTTGCCCTGATGAATGTTGAGCCTTGACTCTTGAACTCCATCATGGCTTGACACCCTCAAAGATTTGCAGTGGTCCTCAGCTCCCTATGGTGTGTCTCCCTTGATTTCGTTGAGTTCTAGTGGATGGAATATGATTGAGGGTGTCCAGAGTATCATATTTATACCTTTGGGAAGCCTTGGGTGTGCTCCAGCCTCCCTTGCACGAGTTCCTTGTTTGAGAATTAAGCAATAAAATCTAATTCATCTAGAATTTTCTTTTATGCAGCTCTTCCTTCCCGGACTCCAAATAGGGTAAATCTGGTTCCTAAATTGTATAGCATGAAAAGATCTTCGAATTTGGTATTCATGACTTTCCTGTGAAACGAAGTTAAGGTCCTAAAATAGCGTCGCAAGATAATCTATCGGATTTTGGACTTCTCTGTGCAACATGTATTTCGAGGGCAATATCTTCTAGCTCTATAATCCAAATTATGCATTCCATATGTTGAAATAGAAGCTCTCAAGTCTCGACGGTGACTACAACTTTGGTAGTCAAACTTTCTTCGTTAGAGGTCATTTTGGTCCCCGATTGTTCACCAAAAGATGACGTTGTCTTGGGCTGCACAAATGTCTCTAGGATTGACTTATCTCATGGATGCTTTTCCAAAACTTCAAATTCTTCATGCTTAAGTCTCATTAACCTGAGATTCATTGAATGTGGACACATCAAGACCATGAGTTGGGCTATGAAAGCACACATGGCCCATTACATGGTCGCATGGGCTTTCTCAACTAGGCTCGATTCCTCCGGGATTGTGTTAATAGGTGGTCTTTGTGCAAAAATCCAATTTAGCCAATATTTCCTGCCATTTTACAATATGGTCCAAAATATGAGACATATGTGAATATGGGGTTATTTCATATAGTGGCGAGTTAGTATAAGAATTAGACCAATAATGTCACTAAAACAATATTAAGATGGTGTCATTAACGAGCGCCAACACACATGAAATCCTTTTACTAAGTATGCATCCCACTTTTTAGATCATTTTTAAATCAGTAAATTTTGAGCTTTTTTTTGTACAAAACAATTTACCTTCTTTATTTTATTAACTAGAAAACATTAATACCTTTTCTACATTTAAACTTGGATAAAATTTCCACATCATACTAGCATTTCTTTGGTCTTAGACCGAACTCTATACCATGTCAAATCCTATTCAAATTTAAACAGATGAAGCCCAAAAATAACCAAACTCATCCTTAAGACCTAGATTGGGGCAAGGCCTGCTATATGTAGCATGTCCTACTCCTAGCAACCAAATATGTCAGCCCACTAGCCCAAGAGCATAGGACGGTCTACCCAATAATGCAACAAAAATGTACTAGAACAAATACTCAAAAAAATGTTCCAAAAAAAACAAACATTCCAAAAAAACTGAAAAAACATGTTGCCGCACCACAAGGGCAAGCTCTGCCGGCCTGGCTGGCCTCGGCATTGGGTGAGCCTAGCTCCAATACGCGCACATAGGCGACCATGGGAGAGCTCTCGTCGTGTGGGCCGCCACCATGGGTGCGAGCTTTGCCTGAGTGCGGGCCATGGTGGCAGAGGGTGAGTAGAAGAAGCGTTGAAGGTGCAAAGCATACCGTCCTGTTGTTGGTGAAGCAACAAGCACGTGTGGAGAAGAGGGAGACAAAGTCGTAGCCGTAGGGTCTCACCCCTGACACAAATCACAAAGTTGTCCGAACTAAGGCTGGAAGTCGGTAATGCGATGAATAGGGGCGGCCTCCTTTTCAGCCCAACCTACCCTCTTTTCATTTCTTTTTTTTTTGTTTTCCTAGGTCCAATCCAACCCTGGCCCATAGTTGATTTCACTCTTTCCTCTTGGTCTAGCACACTAGTAAAGTGGGATCCCTCCACCACACCAGCTTGCTCACCATCTCCCCTTCTCCTCTTCTGTCCTGATCTACATCCACCACGCCCCGGTGACGCTATTATTTGCTTTAAGAGTATAAGTGATGGATTCACATCCACTACCTAAAGCGCGCGGCAATGGCACAGTGGCCTAGAAGTTGAGGTAGCCCAGGTACTCCCTTCTTGTCCTCCTCCCCCGCTGCCCTCCCCATCTCTGGCGACTCCCATCGCTGGATCAATCTGCCGTGGCGTTTCGCCTGCTAAGTTTGTCACTGCTCGCCCCCGCCACCTCGGCCGGCCTGTCCATCTCTAAAGGCTCCTGCTGCTGGATCCGTCAACACCATCTCGGCCGCTCGCGCGCAAACCTTGCTGCTGCTTGCCCTAGTGGCCTCTGCCGCCTAACCAGGGATACCATGTCGCCTAGCTCTAGCGGTGTCCTTGCCACCTCCACTCTCCACTGTCCTCGACCACCACTAGCACCAACCAGTGAGCCGCCTCGGCCCTCCCTCCATAGCTGGAGACTCAACAAACCCTACCCCAGACAACCCAAACCTTAACACTAGCAGTGTGGATAATGGTAAGCAAGAAGAAGGGGTGTGGGTCATCGTGGGACGTGACGCGCTTCCCATCCTTATCGCGCATGGGTGTGTGATGGCATCACATGTGTGATGAAGCGTCGTGGCGTCACGTCCCAGCCTAGCATCTTGTGGCAGACGCCCCAATTAATCCGGCTCAAACGTATGGGACCACTTCCATTGTGGTGCTCCACACACTTGAACCGAGCTAATCGTTGAATCCGTCGGATATCTTCCCGATTAAACCACCAATTCTCATGACCGAAATGAAATAGCAGCAAGTCCCTCTCGAAAATGGGCTTAGGCAATACAACTCATCACATATTTTACAGCACAAGGTTCACACGGATAATTATACAAAGCAGTGCATAAGTTTTAATTATTATAAGCTGGAGTTCTAGAACAGCGGAAGACTAACGTCGATACACATAACATCATGTGGATCCCTCACATGACATTCAATCACCGTGGCCTGAGTCGGACTCAGATGGCACCCGCTCCACGGTCCAACCATCGGGCAACATACAAGGCCAAGTCAAAGCAGCAACAGGATCATAGCCATCACCATTATCTGAAAAACAAGCCACAAGCAAGGCTGAGTATACTAATACTCAGTAAGACTTACCTGACAAGGTTAACTTCTAGACATGTAAGGCTTTATGGCTGAGGGGATTGTTTTGCCAAAAGCATCTACAAGTTGATCCCTATTTTCAACATTTTAGCCAAGTTAAAGTGAAACTAATCATTACTAAGTTTGCCAAACTATCCAACAACAATCAGTGTCAAAAAATAATTGATTAACCAGACATCAACATTTCTCTACTAACAACATTTCTAACCCTTGGCCAAGCCACTGATGTGAGACAAGCGATCAAGCAGCTTCCTGTAACCGCGAAGGACAGACAACTCGAGTTGATTTTACCATGCATAGGACAACCTAATCATACGACCCGTGAGAGACACCCAGGACCTTACGAGGCAACCATTCCCATCTCTCCCTGCCATCTGCCATCAGGGCCCACTCCACCCGAGTGCATGCCCCAACGAACCCTAGGTGCCCCAGGCAAACCTGTGCCGCGGCCACTGCTACACTCGCCATCAACCCCTCGCCTAATGGAGTAGGAAGACCCGTTAGACGTCAGTTTGAATCAAGTACTAGGTTTACCAGTTTACAACATTTCCCGGCATACGATTAGTAACTTCAAAAGCTTGACTAACAACGCCACACAAGCAATGCCTTAGCCAACTTTTATCTGTGCAAGCAGGACGTTCAACCAAACAGGAATATCGCACAAGCCCCGCTTGCCGAACGTCATAAACTGATATAAAGTAAAAGCCTATATCTCGCGAGTGGCAAGGCAATCACTCGACTTCTACCGGTCCTAATTAAGCATGGCATTCTATACGACCTGCACATACTAGTATTAGGACATGGGTACCTAGGGATTATGCAACTAAGGTTTCATTCAACTCCTCAAAACTTAAATGCACAAAGTAAAACATAAAGTAAGGAGGGTTAGTTTTAACAGGGGGGTTCATGCTCCGGGGCTTGCCTTCCTGCTCAGCAACGGCCTTGGGCCCTTCCGGACTTTGGCCCGAGTCTTGTTCAGCAGTATAGTTCAGCTCAGCAACAACGGGATCACCCTCGTGCTCGACCTCGATCTCGTACACTTCGTCAACAATGGGATTATCTACATGAAATGCGGATGCATGAGATGCAGTAATGCACAAGAAATCAATCACAGAATAACTGCAACAACTCACTAATACACATCACTGGGCAATCATTTACGGAGTATAAACAAACTAAGAACTCAAAAAGAAAGCTGGAGGTTGTTTTTATTTGCTGACTACTCCTAGTTCAGATCTGAATTAAATATAAAGAATTTTTATTAAACATTTTAATATGTTACAAACAACTTAAACTACTACATAAATTAAATAAAACATCTATAAATGACCACCAGTAGTACAATGGGGTTTCTATGGCTGAATCTGATCATTCAGTATTCTAGGTTGCTATACATAGTTTTAGAATTAATTTTATAGCAAGAAAACTATTTATTAATTAAGCATTTTCTAGCTAGTTTTTACCAAATAAAGCCTAGAAAATATATTTACATAAACAAAATTAAGGTAAATATGTTTCTGTGTTCTTGACAGCCAAACATATTTTTTAGGAAATTTTCAGCATTTTACCTATTTGTTTTCTATTTCTTTTAACAGCCACTAATTGCCAACAGTTAGAAAATCATAACTAAATCCATGTAGACATTATGTGCACAAGATTTTTACTAAATCTTACTTATGACCAAATAAGTCTACTGTGAATTTTTCACATTTTTCTAATTTATACAAAATATTTGGTGATTTATCTACTCTTAATTAGCTAGAACCAAACTTAATCCATAACTTAAAAAGTACACACTTTCTAGAGCTGAATATTTTTGTGGGGTTTCCTAAGCTCCAGAACAGCACTAACAAAAATTAACAAGTTTTATTGGGTATTTTAACTATTAATCTCATTTTCCACTCCATCAACTCAACTAAATCTATATCTATTGAAAACAGGCATAGACTCTAACTAACAAAGGCTCAAACCAACTCTACTAAACATATCAGAACCATCAGAGGTGGTTTTGCATTTTTAGCGCATGCATGTGATTTATAAGGCAATAAACAATCTCTCAAGCACTTATTAATACATACAGCAATACATTTGGAATTACACAGTTTACATATTCATATGATACATCACTAGAAATATAATTTCACAAGGATTCCAGAAAGTCCAAATTTGTGATTTTATGATTTTTCTGTGATTTTTAATGAATTACCAAAATTCAGCTACAAATAAAGGAAAGAAAAACAAAAAGAAAGAACCGTGGTTTTACATCTAGATCCCTGTGAAAAGAAAAGTAATTGCAGCAGGGTCCTTTCTTCGTGAATAGGTCCTCAGAAACTCGCAACCAGGCCCCTGCAAGATTCCACCTTAACACATAAGTCCAAAACTTTTATGGATAACCCCCTAAGGTTTCTAATCTCTTACCCCGGGATCCTTCTTCTTCTTCCTTCGGATGTCACCGAGCCAGCTCGGTCCGGCCTCCTGGCCGGCCGGCGTTTGGCCGGTCCCGGCTCTCCCCCCTCCTGGGCGGTGTCGGGCAGCTG
>CM014274.1:67773261-67794894 GCA_004135705.1 Alloteropsis semialata
CTCGAGTCATGAGGCCGCGCCTGCGTGCCCGGCGATCTGACTGATCGGCGTCAGCCCAGCGAGCGCCATGGCCAATCATGCACCGTCGCTGCCCGTGACGTCGGCTAGGATGGACGGTTGTTATTAATTTCCTTGTTAGTTGCCCGCTCGTTGCTGAGCACAGGGAAAGCGCCGGCCGGGATCGCCCCCCGGGTCCGGGTCCGCGACGGCGACGCGTCGACGTGGCGACGGCGACCAACCACTGCCACCAAAAATTTAATGCAGATAGGGGTTTACTATCTGCATTAAATTTTTGCCGTGAGATGAGATTCGCTCCCCCCGCCCCTTCGCTGAGCTCCTGTTCCTCCTCCACTACCTGCGCGGCGAGATCTACCGGTAGCCACAGATATCCAGGGCGAGCGGGGGCCGCACAGCTCTCGGGCGCGGGGCCCACCGGCGGATCCTCGCGGGCCCCGCCGCGAGGGGCACGTGCGTGGCTGCCCCGCCGCGGCCGCGGGCCCGCTTGCGTTCCGCGTGTTTGGTGCCTGCGACTCTGCGAGAGCCGCCCGGGAAACGTAAAATCGATTCTACACCCGGCTCTCATGGGAGATTGTATCCGGGCCGTCTGAATCATCTATGGGAGAGACCGATAGGCGAGAGAGGAGAATGTGGCCGCGACAGCCGACGCGCGGCAGGGTCCGCCCTGGCCGCGCTCGCGCCCCGATGATCAATCAATAACCCATCGCGCTCTCAGCGTGTCGCCTGTCGTGGGCTCCGGAGCCGCTGGGAAAGGTCACGGCCACCAGCTTGTTCGGGCGACGACGGAGCGAGCGAGCGAGCGATGGATGATGGACGATCGATCATGATCATCCATCCATTCGGGCGGGGCCACCGGTGACTGCTACAGAGCACGTGCTCGGTTAGCTACACCTAATCCTCCTCCGCGCGCCCGTGCCCGTCAGATTCGCTGGATTCCCCCGCTTGCGCTAAGGATTAAAATAAATCCGGCGAAATGCCCGATTATTACCAGTGTAATACTGCATTTTGATGGGTTCTGAAAACGAAGTGGTACCTGCTGCGAACCACGCACTACGTGCTTGAATCTTGATTATCCAGATACTGTATATACCAGGAGCAGGGCGCGGTATCTGCATAAATATATGCAGCAGAGATGGGTCTCTTTCGTTTTCCTTTTGCTATTCAATTTTGGACCTTGATTATGGAATCAGCCACGGAATCTCCATCGGTGCAGCGCAAGCATGTAGCCATATATAACTCAATGCATGCACTGTATTATTGCACCTCGCAATCACGTGGGACGCACCCCGGTCCAGTGTAATTGATTTGGTGAACAGTTCTGATTTTGTCGGGGTTTTGAAAAGTGATGCGAATGAGGTTTGAGAGCGTCGAGCTGGAAATAATTTGCCACACTTTTCGTCACCTGTTTTATCATTCATGTGTACACTCTTTTAGTGCCAGGATGATAAGGAGGTATTAGTTTTGTGTGGAAGGGCCTCGAGCCTAATGGTTGAATCATCTGAGTAGCGCCCACTGGATCTGGTTTCAATCCTCGCGGGTGTGAATTACAGGAGGAGTAGTTTTTCTAGACCAGAAGAAGGTTGTTTCTTCTTGACGAAAAACTATGGATGGGTCGTACCTCGCCGGTCTAGTTCCTTTAGGATGTCAGTTTTGTTATGAGTAAAATTAACCAATTTAAAATTAACTGTATACAAATTGTCCAACACCTACAACACTAAATTAGTTTAATTAAACCCAACATAAAGTATACTCCCTCAGTCCCCAAAATAAATACTCCCTCTGTTCCAAAATGTAGTTCACTGTTAATATTTTTAATGCAAATTGACCATTCGTCTTATACAAAAAATTATATTAGTATCATTTATTTTATAACGTATTTTTTATCAAAGATACTTTAAGTACGACTCACATTTCTATTTATTGGCACTAATTTTTTTAAATAAGATGAATGGTCAAAGTTGCATTTTGAAAGTTAACAGTGAACTACAATTTGGAACAGAGGGAGTATCGTTTTAGCTTTTCTACATACATAATTTTTGCTCTGAATCTAGATATACATTGTGTCTAGATACATGGTAAAGCATATGTATCTACAAAAGCTAAAACGACATTTATCTGGGGATGGAGGGAGTATATTGATTGTGAATTTATTCAATATTATACATATCAATATAATTTTATATATACCCCTCCTTCCTCATATACAAGTTATCTTGAGTGTCATAAGTCAAATTATTGAAATTTTGACCAAATTTGTAGAAAACAAAACTAATATTTACATTGTCCAATGAGTTTCAATAGATTAAATATGAAATATATTTTGATATTCTACTTTTTGATGTGTCAAATGTTAATATTATTCTCTACAAACTTGGTCAATCTAGACCTTGTATTTCAGGACAAAGGGGGTATATGGAAAATACAGGATTTCCGATCCTAGCGGGAAAAGGAGGGAAACAGATACTCAATTTAAAGTGAGTAAACAAAATTTCATACTCGATCCCATAGATCCCTATAGAATTCTATGGAAAGCCATATTCGATGAAAATCGTATGTAGGGCTTGGAGGGAGATCTTTTCTATCTTTCGATATCCACCCTACAATATGGAGTCAAAAAGCCAAAAAAATAAGTGATTGGTTTTTAGCCCTTAAAAAAGAAAACAGATTCTTGAACCTCTTTCACGCTCATGTCACGTCGAGATACTACAAAAAAAGAACCGTAAAATCTGATCCAATTTTTTGTAATCGATTAGTTAACATGATGGGTAACCATATTATGAAAGACAAAAAAAAACATTGGCTTAATTGTCAAATTCTCAATGCCGTGAAAAAGATTCAACAAAAGATAATCATTGTTGAAGATGTTTAATTTAGAACAAAACTAAATTATCCTACCTTTTAAAATGGATGAAATAATTTGTATATATCCTCTGCTCTAACAATTATGCTATGTTGATCTCGCCAGAGGCTTCCTCCCCGTCTCCGTCTCATCCTCAAAAACGTCAACAAGAATCTAACGCGCATGCACCCATGTGGAATCGAACAAACGGGGGGGATCGGCCGTGTTCAGATTCCTGGGAACAATAAATTGTCTCAAAGAATCTTGCATGCATAGAGTCCTAAATAAAGTCTATTTATAAAACCTTTTCATAGATGAGTACAACTTTGCGCGACGAATCTAATGAGCCTAATTAATCCATGATTTGCTACAGTAATGCTACAGTAATCATCCTCTAATCGTGTGGTCAAAGGCCTCGTTAGATTCGTCTCGCGAATTTGCCAGAGGTTGTGGAGATAGTTTTGTAAACTGACTTTATTTACTACCTCTAATTAGTGGTCAAAGTAGGGGGCAAAAAATTTGCCCTACCATCTGAACACGGCCGCATGAGCCGTGAGCGCGGCCGCCGTGTCGATTTCTTTCAGATTTCGCAGCGTAGAATGAATCAAGCCGATGCCACAAAATATGTCACGACGAGATCAACTGCGCCCAAGTCGATCGATCGGCAACTAGCAAGGCTAGCAGGAGCACGCAGTATAGGACAAACATCATCTAGGCCAGATTAACCGCGGCACCAGATACTTTTTTGTGTTTGCGTGTGTGTTTTGAGCTGCACATGTGTACAGTATATCCAAAATTTTTCCCTCATCACACAAATAATAAAACTACATGACGGTAGGCTACATTTGCACGGTTGTTCAGCGCGTGCATGCATGCATGCTGGGTGTGTTTTGAGCTGCACATGTGTACATACGGGCCACATTTTTCTCTCATCACACAAATAATAAAGCTACAGGACGGTAGGCTGCATTTGCACGGTTCACCGCGTGCATGCATGCATGGACGGCTACGCAGTGTCGCCAATGGCCAGGGCGGCGCACGGCCTGGTCGTTCGACGTGTCCGGCCTTGGCCTTGGCCTTTGCCACGTACCTTGCCTCCCGGAGCAGCAAAGCTTCCGATCCCGGCCCGACGCGGGGCTCACCAGTCACCACCCATCGACTAATCAAACGTGGATTAGGCCAAAGCAGCGTACGTTAATTCGTGCTTGGTTCCTAATCACTTATCATTTTTTTTTCTCGTCCACGTCCGCGCTGATGGTGGCGCGTACGGTCTGCATGATAAAATGGATGGAATATGGATGGATCGAGGAAGCGACACGGCAACTCTCCCAATCCCCTTTTGTTCCAGAAGAAGCGATGCATGGCTGATTGGGCACTGACGACCCCACCCCCGCTGCTAATCAGACGCGGGAACACTTGTAAAGTTGCAAGCCAGCGGGCCCGACGGCATCTCTTGTTCCCTCGGCTTTGTTTATCCATCCGTTACGTTAATCCGTTCCCCTGTACACACTCGCGGCACGCACGCAATCTTTAAGCGCTTTTTAAATCACTTCCTGTCGGTCGCGGTCCAAGTCCAAGGCCCTGGCCGGGGTGATCGCAAATTCGCAAGGTTGTCAGGCATCGTGTGATCCGGATCGTGGGATCGCACGATCCTACAACACTAGACCCAGCGATACGGATCGGCCATGAAATCGTTCTTTAGTACGAGCGGGGTGGGATTGATTAGAATCCAACAGGATCCTTGTACCCTCGCGAGCTGGTTGTGTTCTTATGTAGCATAATTTTTTTAAAAAAAAATGAAAGTTTTTTTCCATTTCTGTGTTTTCGCACATAGTGTTCAAACATTATTATATAGTTTCGGGGTCTAAAGGTCGATAGGCCACGCTAAAAAAAAAATCTTATAGGATCATGATTCTACAATCCGATCCTACTTCTACTCGATAAAAAATGATCCTAGATGGGATTCCGGTCTTAACAGTCTGGGTGATCGTCGATCACATGCACGTCATTTATTTTCATCACGCCCATTTCCCGAACTGCCCTCAGAATGTTTGACCAATCAGGGGTGTCTTCGGTGTTCTGCGCGGACGGAATATTTGTTGGGTCCAGGTGGATGGATGTTCCCAAACAGGGGCCGCTCGACCGCCCGCATGGGCCTGGAGCCCTGGACGCCGTGGGCGGCTCTCTCTCCTTCCGACCCGGTGACGTAATCCCCCGTTCCCCGTTTCAGAAGACGGGGGGAGCTGGGGAAGAAATTGCTACGGCCACCTGCATGTTTCAGCTACTGTGATCCTGTGACGAGAGAAATAAAGACATGATGGTTCTAGTTGGAAGAATAAATTACCAAATAAATTTTATTTAGTTGAAATTTATGCATAGAAGGACAAACTGCGATGAACAGCTACAAAACTCTAAAGTTGATGTTTCGGCTTGTAAAGTGTACTGCACAACATAATACTTATAGATAAGTGCGCATTGAAATAAACTACAACAACCAACAGGCCAATGATCTAACATGCGCGCGCGACGTTGCTGCAATCAAGCACACAAATCTCTTAGCTCTAAAAAGTACCGCTTCGTTCTAAATTATAATTTATTGTTGATTTTTAATACATATTTGACTATTCGTCTTATTCAAAAAATTTGCATTAGTATCATTTATTTCATTATTACTTGTTTTATTACTAAATGTACTTTAAGTAAGACTCACATTCTACTTATATGTACTAATTTTTTGAATAAGGCGAGTGGTCAAAATTGTATTTTAAAAGTCAACAGTGAACTACAATTTGGAACGGAAGGAGCAGCTCTTGAGTCGAAATGGATTAGGTTGAAGTACTGCATGTGTTTTTGTACTGAATCAAGGACATAAGAGCCCTTTTTTGTTATTTCTTTGTTGTTTTTTTTAAATAGTGCGGCTCATAAGTTTGATAAGCCAGCTCAACCGTACTACCGAGTCGAGCCGAGCCGTCCTTTTCTGCTCGTTTTGTTAATGCTATGAGTCTAGCCAGCTTTGTTTAGATAATTCGGTGCGTCTAACCAAATTGAGCCGAGTTGGCTCAATACTGTCAAACGTAAGGTGCAGTATTGTATGGTCGTGCAAACCAGTGGTGGACATAGCACAAGCAAGCCCGCGTGGATTTGTCCCATTGTTTTATCCTTAACAGAGGTTTTTGCGTGTGCGTTTACTTGTTGCCCATCCGGTTACATCTCACGGAACCTCAGCCTCTGGCAACGGGGAAGAAGCAAGCAAGGCTACAGCGTCAGAAGAGACAAGGGAGGGAAGAGTAGAAGAGTAGACGACTGAGGCTTGAAGAAGAGCAGGGGCTACTATATAGTACCCTCCCCCTTCCCCCCTCTCTCTCCACCTCCCCGCCTCACCCGTGACCCTCGGCTGTCAGCTCTAGCGGCAGAGAGAAGAAGAGGGAGGAGATTGCCGGAGGCGGCGCCGCGGCGTTTGTGTACACAAAAAATCCGCGCGCGGATCAAGGCGGGCGGCGCGGCGCGTTCGTCTTGTGAATGGTGAACGGCGAGGCGGAGGCGGAGTGCACGCGGGCGTCGCTGCTGGGGAGGTATGAGATCGGGCGCACCCTCGGGGAGGGCAACTTCGGCAAGGTGAAGTACGCGCGCCACCTCGCCACCGGCGCCCACTTCGCCATCAAGATCCTCGACCGCAGCAAGATCCTCTCGCTCCGCATCGACGACCAGGTGACGAGCGTGTGTCCCTGAAATTTCGACCGGCGGCGAGCACACCGGCCAGGCCGGCGGTTTCTTTCTTGCGCTGACGGTCTCTGATGTATGTCTGTCTGATCGATCAACAGATAAGGAGGGAGATCGGGACATTGAAGCTCCTCAAGCACCCAAATGTCGTCCGCTTGCACGAGGTGCGTTGCGTGCCCACCTCAATCTCCCCCTTCCTCATTTCTTCAACAGTTCTTGCTGGATGCTTCTCCTCTTCTCTGGACAATTCTCGTGGAATTCTATGGGGATTCTTGCTTCACTAGAAACTGACGAACTTGTAGTGCTCCATAAGAGATTAGGCCATCAGGTTGGACTGACTTGCAAGTAACGGAACATTTGGCTTTTGCTTGGAACCACAACAAGGATTCGCTGTTTTGCTTGCGCGGATGAAATTCTCTGCGATAGAACAAAAACATTTCTGGATGCTCTGCTCGTCGCTTGCTTCTCAATGCCGTTCACGCGGCACACACCGGCGGCGGAGGGGCTTTCGCCGCAACACCGGCGAAGCTTTAGTTTAGCCGCCGGTTCTCGCGCGCACGTCAGGCACCATAACCGCCGCCGCGCGGCATCTCGCCGGAGTTTACTCCGGCAGCTAGCTGTTTCGGTTCATCGAGCCGTCCTGGACGCTGTCTATGCACCAAGGCCCGGTTCAGATTTTGTCAGTTCGCCTCGCCGCGCCGCACGCAGCTACCGGTAGCCTGCTACAGCGAGTAGCCTAGTAGCATAGACGCCGGTCAGGTTCACGGGCTCTTCGCATTCTTCCGTTCAGGAAAAAAGTTTCACGGGATGCTTGAAACTGAGAAAAATTTTGAGGAAAACGATGTGATTTGCCCAGATTTTCACAGGGAAAAAGTTTTTTTTTTCGTGAAAACCGTGCATGACCTTTACGTTAGCCTCACACTGTTCCGAAACCATCATATTGAAAGCGTCAGAAACGTCTGTACTCCTTGAAAGTCTGAAGCATCGGCAAAGCCAAGCCGAGGACGGTTTCTGTTCCCCACAGTAGCCACGAAGGGCCGGGCCCACCTTGTAGGCACGCATATTCTATGCCTCTTGGGCTACCCGTCGGGCCATGTGGCGGGCTCCAACGTGGGCCCCTGTTGGCTCTGGCCCACACGGCGGCCGCGCTGAATCCCGGCCCCGCCGCGTCGGCCTCACACCGTCCCGGTACATCTGGCCAGGCAGCGATTGCGTGTACCTCGTGGACCGGGTGCACCAAGTCACCCGCACCGCGTGGGCCCGCGGCGACGCTTGTCATGCCGGCCCCGCCCACGTGTTCCGCGTCCTCGGCTCCTCAAGCCTCCATGCTCCATCCGCTGCGTCCACAAACTCTGCGGCTTCCTTGTGGAACAGTCCGGCGATTGATTTGGAGGAGCAACGTGCAGCTCCCTCACCTAACCAAAGCCTTTTCCCATTCAAAACCACGGACATCGAGTACGCCTAGTACTACCAGCAAAGAAGACTTGGCTAATAATTGTGATGAGTCACATGAGGACTAAATTTGGGAAAGGAAAGATGCAGATAAAGTTGAAGGCGTGATCGTCCGCCCACGCCAAATGTGTCTGCACGGCAATCGGTTGTTGCTGTCACTACTCGTTGTCTAGACGAATATCCCCAGTCCTGTAGAGCAATTTGCTCTGCTGTGTGCCTGTCTTGTTCAGGCCATAACTGCAGAAAATATCATAAATTCAGAATCCAGTCCACTGGAAGTATAATAACAATAATCCCGTGAAGGGTATATGACTGATGTTGGGATGAACCATTTTGTGCAGGTTGCTGCTAGCAAGACGAAGATTTACATGGTGCTTGAGTTCGTCAATGGAGGGGAGCTTTTTGACAAGATTGTAAGCCACCAAAACCGCATCGCAAATGTTGTTTTTTCATGTAAAACCAGTGCCACCTGTTTCTGATAATGTTTTCGCCTTCCGCTGCAACTATGAAAGGCCGTAAAGGGGAAACTGTCTGAACATGAGGGAAGGAGGCTTTTCCAGCAGCTAATTGATGGCGTGAGCTATTGCCATGACAAAGGTGTCTACCACAGAGACCTTAAGGTATTCACAATAGTTAATCTGTGATTGCATCTGAATTGTAGATGCTAGAATTGTTAATCAGTTTGTACTCTTGCAACATATATGTATCAGCATGGAACTCAAGTAGGGTTTGATTCTTCTGTGACAGCTGTTTTCTTCTTTATTCTACTGTTACAGCCAGAGAACGTTCTTGTCGATCGGAAAGGCAACATCAAGATCTCTGACTTTGGCCTTAGTGCTCTACCTCAACATCTTGGGGTATGGTGATATGATTTGATCAGCTTTACTCTGTACATGATTAAGCCTCTACCATAGTTTACTGAACGACGTGCACTTCACAACTTTCAGAATGATGGACTTCTGCACACAACATGTGGCAGTCCCAATTACATCGCTCCTGAGGTATAAACGAACAGCAGAAAGTAGCACTACGAAATAAGCAACTTCATTTATTTGTCCTGTAGGTATTAATTCCGTGACAAATCCACGCAGGTTTTGCAAAATAGAGGTTATGATGGATCCTTGTCAGATATATGGTCCTGCGGAGTAATCCTATATGTAATGCTTGTCGGTTACCTTCCCTTCGATGACAGGAACCTTGTTGTTCTTTATCAGAAGGTTGGTATTAGTACAATCAGCTCTGAATTCTTCTCTATATGAATGTTCAGGCCATCCTGATGGTGTCAAATTATTTTATTGCTGTAGATTTTCAAGGGAGAGTGTCAAATACCAAAGTGGCTATCACCCTCTGCACAGGACCTTCTTAGGAAGATTCTCGAACCAAATCCGATGAAAAGGATCAATATCTCGGGCATCAAAGAGCATGAATGGTTTCAGAAGGACTATGTTCCTGTTGTTCCATACGATGATGATGAAGATGTACTTCCTGGTTCAGTTCTCCCAATCAAAGAGGTATGTACAGTTAGGAGAGAGGTTAGGATTTAGGAATAGGATGAAGTAGTCAATACCTTCTGTTTCATATTCATTAAAGCTGACTTTCGATTTTTTGTACTTGAAGCAAATTGATGAACCAGCACAAGAAAAGCCTACTCATATCAATGCTTTTCAGTTGATTGGAATGGCTTCGTCCCTTGATCTTTCAGGTTTCTTCGAGGAAGAGGTTTGTATCTGTACAATTTATTTTCATTTATTCCTTTTATTTACATCCAGATCCCAAACTAAAAATATATTTGTTCCCAAAAAAAAATCTAAAAATATTTCTTACAGTTCAAATAACATTACAATGTTTGTATAAATAATCCACTGCTCATCTCATGTGTCTTCAAATAATTGTTACACCACTCAAGCAGCCCTAATTTTTCCTTCCCTTTATCTTTCCCTTTCTAAATCATACATAGTCCACTCAACATTACCTGTCAGAATGTCTGGATGCCTGCACATTCATATCTGCATGTTGATAGCGAGACATGAATAATTCACCTGACTTTTATGGCTTTGATGGATTTGTTGCAGGATGTGGCTCAAAGAAAGATTCGGTTCACATCAACGCATCCACGCAAGGATTTATTTGACAAGATCGAGAATGCCGTGACAGAGATGGGATTTGAAGTCCATAGGGGACCGAGCAAGGTAGGATAAGCATGGATTTTTCACCATAACATTGATTTTTACATAAATGGTAGGATAGCTGAAATGAACTAAAAGTTGTGCTGTTTTGCAGCTCAAAGTACTGAAAAATTGCAAAGGTTCCAAGAACTCCAGGAAACCCTCATCATTTTTGGTGTGCACTGAGGTAAAAGGACAGGGGGCACCTTCTTTTTGTTCAATGCAGAAAGAAATACATATCAGTTGAAACTAACTGTACAAATATGATATTCCAGGTGTTTGAGCTTGGGCCGTCTTTATATGTCGTAGAACTGAAGAAATCCCATGGAGACTCTACATTGTATAGACAGGTAACCATGCACACCAGTACTTACCATCATTGTTTGTCAGATAAACTAGTGCAGCTGTATGTCCATTGCTGCATCTAAAAGTCCAACTCTGCTGAAATGTTTGACAGTTGTGTGAGAGGCTCTCAGATGAGCTGGGGGTGTGCAAGACAGAGGAGACTATAATGAGGACCGAATCGCTGGGGGGCTCTGATATATCGAGCCTCGACGGCGAAGCACTACCTTTGTCTGGTTTCTGATCATTGCTTCCCTGCGTGGTTTTGGGCACAGGGGATGAGGAACATACTCGTTCCCGATGCAGTTCTAGATTAGGATCATGTACAAAGAGAGTGGCGCAAATTCGCCACCAGGTTCAATATATATAAGAAATGATTTGTTGTAGCCAGTGTCTCCCCCAGATTCTCATCCTGAATTTACGATCCATAACCAATCATTACTAAATTACGTTCATTTGAAACAATATTGCTAAAATCTAAATCATTGGCAATGGATGCTGATGCAGAAAACTGGTCGATCACGATAGAAAACAGGGTCAGTATTCTTAAAAATCACAGCAATCAAGTACAGATCAAAGCCATCAAGTAGCTCAACAAAACAAATGACTATTTCCAAATCAGGAACTGAGCTATAGACACAAAGTTGCAGGGGCGGACTAAACAAAGGAGGAAACTTCAGACTGATAAAATGCACACCAATTCGTAGTCATTTCAGTCTGTCAGTATAAACAAATATAGCACACATCATCATTGCAAGTACAAACACACAACAACTGTATGGATACTGGGATGACTTCAGAAGCTCTATCCCTTGAGGGATTTCAAGTTTAAATTTGCAAACGGCATCAATTTCAGAATACCCGCATCCATTACATTTGTTTCACAGCTACATTGCTAATAGTAATAGATCATACATGGCATTGCAGAACCAAGACATACGATACATGTCAGATGAACACACAATTAAACGAGAATAGATCTCAACTACAGTTTTGGGGTACACTCATGGGTGCATATATATGTACCCCATCTGAAATCACTGACCAAGAACTAAATAAGTTTTGATAAAGTCTAAGGAAACACCTTCCTTCAGTTTGATGACACCAAACTTGATCCTGAGCAACGTTAATTACATCTCCTCATCTTCATCCGGAATCCCATCCTGGTACAGTTGCATTGCCCGCGGCATCTTGGAACTGCTGCCGCTGGCCTCGCCGACCGGGAACAGCTGCAGCGTCCGCGGCGTTGGCGGGCTGGCCCTGGCGGCCTCGGCGGCAGCCATCGCCATCTCCCTGACGCCAAAGAAGTTCAGCGCCCGCGGGGGTGAGGGCGAGGGAGAGGGCGGGGGCGGGGGCGGGTGCGCGGGCGAGGGCGGGGGCGGTGGCGGGGGAGTCGGACTAGCCCTGGAACTGGAAGATCCGGCGGCTGTCAATGTCATCTGATTGGCGCCGAAAGGCGGCAGCGGCCACGACAACCGTGGCGTGTGGCTGGAGCTGGCGGGAGCCATTGCCACCGCCGTGGCGCCCCCCGTCCCGATGGTTAGCGCGGCCAGAGGTGGCATCGCGTCCTCCATGTTCGCCTGAATGCCTTCTTCAGACGCTGCCAGGTGATCTTGATCCCTGGGGGACTGCGGCGCGTCGACGATGTTCGCCTCACTGCCTTCTTCCTGCGCCGGGTCCTGCGGTGACACCACCCGATGGGGGTCGTAGTACCAGTCCGGCTCCGGTATGTCGAGCTCGAAGGCCACGCCGAGGGCGCGGTATGCCCTCCTCCGTGCGTCGACGGCCACCTGGGACAGCCGCTCCGCCTCGGCGCGCGCCGCGGACGCTTGCCGTTGCAGAAGCTTCAGCGCCATCCGCGCCGCCAGCACGAGCACCCTGGCGTCGCGCGGGTCGAGCGGCACCCTGCAGGGCGGCGCGTAGGTGAAGGGCCTCCTCTCCTCGGCGGCTCTGCAGGCGGGGCAGACGAAGACGCCGTCGGCGGGGTAGAGGCAGGCCACGTGCGCGACGGCATCGCGGCAGACTTGGCAGGTGACGGTTGGGGCGGGCGGGGCCCTGAGGGGGTCGCTATCGTCGTAGTGTGTCGACGGCGGGGTGACGAGGAAGAAGCAGCAGCAGCAGTAGAACGAGCGATGGGCGAGGAGGATGCAGGAGCTGCAGAGGCGGCAGCGCTCGCCGCGGCGGTACACGTGGTGCAGTGGCCAAGTTTCCATGTCGGAGGCGCAGCCGTGACCGTTGCCGTCGCAGCCATGGGGCTCCCCGAATGCCCACGACCTTGACGAGGAATTCATCGGAGGAGCTGGGCCGGGAGAAAAATGAAACGGTGTTAGTCGATTAGGGTTTCCAGAAAGAGAGGGGGGATTCCATAAAAAAAAAGAGAGGGGGGGGGATGCCTCCCCCAAGCCCCAAGGCCCCAATATTTCACAAATCAGCAAAATCTCAGCCCCAAATAGTGCAAATCTCCATGGAGAGGCACAGAATACCTGTCACAATATTTTTCCCCTTCTCTTTAGCCATGAGAAATTTTGTAGATGCCGGTCCACCACTTGTCGGCGATGAAGATCCGGCTACACCGGCGCGCCACCGGCACAACAGGTGAGCAATACACTAAGCTTAAGAGCCCGCCGCCGTTTCCATCTTAGGATCTCAAGCCCATGGATGGTTTATTCATGGTGGCGCATCGAGACTCATGGGGTGTATAGGTGGAACGGCGGCGGCGGCTAGGTTTTGGAATGCGGGCGGGCTGGGTTATTTATGGTAGAATGTGCAGGGCACAGAAGGGGAGGAGAGCGGAGCGGGTGGCGGCTAGGGTTTGGGGACAAAATTGTCAAATCCCAGTCCTCATGTTTATGTCATATTTAAGAAAACTAGATTGTCTACCGATTAAACTAGAGGAATTAGGAATAAGCGACTTCACTGGTTCAAATAATACCAACCAAGCAGGCAAGCATGGAATCCACAACCTTAAGACGGGCACAAGGGAAGCCGCACCAAAGCCAACAAAGAAATATGCTAGATTATTTTGTGATGATAATGTGAAAACAATTCTGTTTTGCATTCTATTTCGTAGACGCATTACTTAAAATCATTAATTAATTAATTAATTAATTTTATGGTCGGGTGGTTTGAACGTTGAACCGTAAGCTCACCGTTTCGATCACCTGCTGGTCTTTTTTGTTCCACGGCGTATGATCTCTTTAGAGAGCTCAAACTCCAAGAATTCTTGCAGCTGGCTATTGCAATTTTTTTGGAACTAGAACCAAGGGTGAGGGATGTATTATGTTCTTATTTTTGGATTAAGAATATATATTTTAAATATTTATTTTGATCCGACCATTGAAATGTTGCACGGACGTCAAATCTGGAGCTCTATCAAACACATTCTATTCGACACCACTTCAGTTTTTCGGTATATTCCTGGAATAGTAAGATTTTATTTATTTACTCATAAGGACCGCTGGTATATGTAGTTGGAACCATTGAAATCCTTGTGTTCCATATTATAGCTTTGACCTAAGTCAAACTTGTCTAATTTAACCAAATTTATAAAGATATAATAATATCTAGAATACCAAATATATGCACTGTCAAGATATATTTGATGGTCGATTCAATTAAATCGATTTGATATTGTAGATGTTAATACTATTCAATAAATTTGGTCAAAGTCAAATAATTTTAACTTATGATATAGCTAAAATGAACTATCACTACTGGAAAAACTCACATTGGTGGGAGGACATTAGTGCCGGTCCCCCTGGAGCCGGCACTAACATGTTCGGGGGCAACATTTAGTGCCGGCTGGGAAGGAACGTGCCTGCGGAGACACGTTAGTGCCGGTCGGGGGCTGCAGCCGGCACTAAACGACGTCATTTAGTGCCGGCTGGTGTTATTGGCCGGCACCAAAGTGGCGCACCCATTTAGTGCCGGCCAATAACACCAGCCGGCACTAAATGACGTCGTTTAGTGCCGGCTGCAGCCCCCGACCGGCACTAACGTGTCTCCCGCGGGTTACTTCAAAAGGAAAATATCTTCCACCCCAATCACATGTGATGCGTAGGTGGGATGGTAAGGAAGCAACGCACGAGGCTAGAGGTCATGGGTTCGAATCCTCGCAGCCACGTACGCGCATTTATTTTTTTGGCGATGTGCGCACGTTAGTGCCGGTCACCCGTGACCGGCACTAACGTGTGGCACATTAGTGCCGGACAATTAGTGCCGGCTGTGCAGACCGGCACTAACGTGCCACACAGCCTGCACTGATAAGAGTGTTTCCCGTAGTGTATTGCTTGGAGCCGCAAGAGTATCTATCTTATTCTAAAGATTATGACATGTTTCTGCTACTTACAATTTAAAATGAATGGCTAATACTACTATTTAAAATTACTAAATAATGAGAAAAGTATTGTTTTTGAACTTCAAGATCATAATTGAGACCAAGATCATAACGGAAAGTTATACTCTTTTGGTTTGTATGGTTCTTTTGCAAAAGGGACGAGGTTTTGATAGAAAATGGTCAAATGGTCTCTGTCGAGAGTTCAAATATTGTTTTCCCTGAATTTTTTTTATTTTTAATACAATTTTTATTCGAAATTACAAAAATGTACACAAAAGTGGAGGATTTACAAAAATATACCATAATCGTCTGCTGAGTAGATTAAATCAAAATTTCGTCTGCCCATTAGACGAAATTATGGATTTCGTCTACCCAGAAGACGAAAATATGGAAATTTCGTTTTCTGGAAAGACGAAAATTAAATTGTTTACCCAGTGGACGATTTGCATGACGAAAATATGTTTTGCATGGCGAAATATAGATTTCGTCCACTAGGAAGACGAAATCTATATTTCGTCTGGTAGAAAGACGAAAACCAGATTTCGTCTTCCCAGTAGACGAAATTATGGTTTATTTGAATTTTTTTTAATTTGGTATTATTTCCTCAATTCCTCCCCATATATATATATATATTTATATATATATTTGTTTATTTTCATTGCATATATCTTCTTTCATTCTATAAATATGTTTGTTTCCATTGCATAAATATGTTTTGGTTATTTTGTTTTTACATATTTTCGTTCCAGAATCCAGACACATTATTTGGTTATTTCCATTCCACAGAAATGGTTCTTACGTCGTGTGTACGGAACGAAAATGGTCAGATGGGCATCCGTTCATAACTGTTGTGTCAACAAATTTTTCTTAATGGAGTAGCCCCGGCATTCATTTGCAATGCATAAAAATTTCATCACAGAAAGGAAATGGTGAACACACATCTCACATCCTTAGCCTAAACAATCTAATAGAAGTTGCAATGGCATGTGCAGCACACCGAAAACATAATCAGTTGCTGTTACTAAACCCAACATGTCTTAGGGGAAAGTAGATTGCCGGGTGTGGAACTAACGCTCTACTGAGTAAAACGGGGATATTTCCCCTTCCTGCTCGATTCGGGTGCACCTTCCTTTGCACGGCGTGCGCCCTCTCTGTTGCGCTCGCGATCGGCTTCACGTGCTTCGGCCTCCTGACGCTCCACCTCCTTCATCCTGTTACTTCGTTGCCACATCTCTCTTGCCGAAGCTAAATGTTGTGCTTCTTGATGATGCAGGCGAGACTCCCGAGCTTGGAATTCTCCTTCCCTGAGCTTAAGTGCCGCCTCACGCTTAGCAAGGTCTTTCTCAAGGCGAGAAAGACGTTCGGCCTCACGTGCGTGTTGTAGTCTAGCAGAGTACTGCTCTTTGGTCTCAATTTGTGATGGTACTCCTTGACTGGGTAGAGCATTCTTGTCGATCCACTGGAAGAAACTACAAGCCTGCATGTGGACAGCTTGGTCATTTACATACACTAACAACAAAAACATGAATTAGCATTGCAACGAACCTTGAAATCATCATCAATGTCAGGACATCTGAAGAATCTAGCACCCCGCTTGGACTGATTTGAAGAATCAGTACAGACTTGCAACCAGCATCGGAACCCGCAGTGGCATTTTGGCCGCTCTTCCCATGTCGGCACACCTTTTGGGTCATCTCTCCACGATGACATTGGTACGATCTATATTGGCTATGAGTCATGGGATGGATGAGTTGTGTATCAAACTTGTGCAATATAAAGAGTTCCAGAAGATCTATGCCCTTACCTCCTGGTGACTGCAAAAACACACCACACGGATTCAATGGCCCACACCATGTCCTTCCTGAGTCACTGCAAAAACACACCACACGGATTCAATGGCCCACACCATGTCCTTGCTTGGTAACTGCAAAAACACACCACACGGATTCAATGGTCCACACCATGTCCTTCCTTGGTCACTGCAAAAACACACCACACGGATTCAATGGCCCACACCATGTCCTTCCTGAGTCACTGCAAAAACACACCACACGGATTCAATGGCCCACACCATGTCCTTCCTGAGTCACTGAAAAAACACACCACATGGATCTATTGGCCCACTGGCTGGGGTGGGGAACTTGGTGGCCTATTAATATCGCGCTCATTCGTCCACTTTAACCCACATCTGAAAAACCAAAATGGCAACCGATGACTTAGGGCCAACCATCTATACTGAACTTTCTCCAGAGTTTGCTGAACATTTTCCAATCGAATCCAAGAGCGATTTTGGCCCGCAACGTAGCCTCCGACCTTATGAGCGTAGAAAGTCGGTGCAGTGGCCAAGATGTATGCATGGTGAGTATTGTGTTGTGCAGGTTCAGCATTCAGCTTTGGAGGGCGGACGGCGATTCTGGCGATGCCCTAGGGGATATGTAAGTCATAACCCTGGATTTGTATGTTTCCATACACATTTGTCATCCTAATCGTTTATCTACAATGTTCAGAGCTCGTTGGCTCCCGACGGCTGCGGATTCGCAAGGTGGGTGGATCCCCCACCAATTCAGCCATATGAAGAGTACATTGCCTACCTCCACCTCGTCATCGATGAGCTACAGCAAGAGGTGGACAACAGTAGACTCCTTCAAGATGACGTTCGTGATGATTCTGAGGAGGGCAGTGCACCAAGCTTTGCGCCACCAGTTTGTTATGACCCTAACTGTCGGTGCTCATGCCACCTAAACAGTAGCCCACCACCACCACCAGCGCCACCGACGAGCCTCGCCCTAAGTACTACTTTCCCTCGCAGCACTCGGGTGGATCTCTATTCTCTTTCGAGCAGTAGAACTGGACGCATCGTCGAAGCATCAATTTAATTTCCCTAAGGCATGTTAGAATTAGCAACGGCGCATGTTTAGGTTAGAAAGGTGTGCCGTACATGCCATTGCAATGTCAAGCTATGTACCTTAGTGCTACTCTTCGTCATGTTAAATGCTGGTCAGGGTTTATTATTCTTATTTTTAAGCTCATAATATTGTGTTGGACTCTTCATTGTTCTTATTTTTTAAGCTCATAATATTGGAAGAACGAATGCACAGCAAAATAACCAGCCAACACATCATAGTCTGCACCGACCTACACATCATAGTCTGAACCGACCTACACATCATAGTCCACAACATAATGATACAATAAAGTCTGCAGTGGCCCATACAGTATAGCATGCAACATAATGATATATCTACGACCCTGTCCCTGGGCCCCATCGTGCCCCTGAGGCTGTCGTCGACCCCTCTTCGTCCTCCGTGCTGACGCTGGTGGTCGTGGCCTGTCGTAGTCCGCTGGCGAGTACCGCTGAGCAGGCCTAACCTGTCGTTGTGGCTCCACAACATCTTCCTGTGTGGTCTGTGTACCTGTTGGATATGAGAAGAATTGCGACACGTCTATCTCGTCCTGGGGGGCATCGGAGGGTGACGATCCAGAAGCTACATGTGAAGCAACGTAGTGATCCGAACCTGCAACATTAAATGATTTCATTTAGTAATTTATTATTAAATTAGAAGATTGAAAAAATAAATAGTAAGAAACTATGGACCTCCATATTGATGGTAAATTCCCTGGTTGTAGCCGCTTGTAGGGTCCATCATCGGTGGCATGCCGGTAGTGGTTGCCACGGGTGTACGTGGCAACCCGGCCTCCTGCCAACGAGACCCACCCGCCTGATCCGAACCTGCAAAATTAAATGATACCATTTAGTAATTTAGTATTAAATTAGACGATTGTAAAAATAAATAGTAAGAACAACGGCGGCCTATGCTTGTTGCTAGGTGCAATAGCCAGGCATACACCTGGTGCAGGTAGCACACCCTGAAATCTGTGCTCCAAGTCCTCACGCCAGCCCACAGGAGACGCGGAGGGGCCAATGGCCCGGCCTCGTATAGGTAGCCCAGTGAGCATGGCCACGTCCTGTAGTGTCACAGTCATCTCACCGAACGGCATGTGGAACGTGTGCGTCTCGGGCCTCCATCGGTCCACGAGTGCCGAGAGCAGTGACTGGTCGAAAGGAAAACGTCTGGACCGCTCGGGTTGCTCCTCATCTGCATCGTCTGCATCCCAAGCATCCTCACCCGTAGCCTCAACCATGCGCGCAAGTGGAAGCAAGCCAGCACGCTGCAACCTGAACAAAAATAAATATATCAATAACATGTTGATGTTGCATATTTGTAAATAATTAAAATCTCAATTATATCCGTAACAAACTGGAACATTATAATTACAATACCTAGTGAGCCACTGAGGGTGGAGGGGCCAAGCTTTCTTCGGCGCACGAGCACGCAGAATAGGCAGCACATTGTTGCCCTCTGTCTCGTGCGCATACGCACGGTGTCGCTGGTCCAAGGAATTATTTATGAGTTCCATCCTGAAAACATAATATCAAATAATATTAGCCTGAACAATAAATACCTAAATATTAAAAGCGACAAATATTAAAATGCATATGGTCCAATAATATTACAAGCCACAAATATTAAAATACATATGCTCCAAAAATATTACAAGCGACAAATATTAAAATGCATATGGTCCAATAATATTACAAGCGACAAATATTAAAATGCATATGGTCCAATAATATTACAAGCGACAAATATTAAACTACATATGGTCCAATAATATTACAAGCACCAAATATTAAAGTACAAATATTAATCTACACGGCATAATCATAGTCTTCAGTACGCCCTCTTCCTCGTCCGGTTCCCGAAGTCGACGCACTAGCACCCTCGGTACTTGTAGGACATGCATTTGTTTTGTGACCGAACTGTTCGCAAGTCCTGCACCTTCTCATTGCACCTCCCACTTCAGCCTCATCCATATCATTGCGAATACGCCTAGTTTGTGGACGACCCCCTTTGCCAGTGCAGCGCCGCAGCATATCCATGGATGGAAGACATATTGGAAAGTCACTGTTGTAAACCGTGAAGTTACCACGTACCATAAATCCATAAAACTCACCAATCCATGTTTGCTCCACATTTTCCTTTAGGTAGAACGGAGATATGTAAGGCATACTGTCAACTCGAAGTTGAGCTAGACAGGCAAAGACATGAGAGCAAGGAACATGCAGTAGCTTTGGCTTGTTGCATGTGCATTCAGCCCGTCCATCAAAAATCATTCCAAGATTAACTTCATGAATTATCACAGTTGTATCTTGTCCAACGCCTCCTTTTCCTTTGCAAATAAGTTGGAAGCGGTGCAGATCACTGCCTAGTCGGGTCACAATGTGTTCTGATGCCTTCGTTACAGACTTGTCGAGGTGCTCATACATCTTCTTACAAAACGGTGTCTGAATTGTTCTGCTATGATTCAGAGCCGCTGCACGTCGCTTTTGATAGTACTTAATAATACCAAACAAAATACCTTCTACGATTCCAATTAGGGGTTGAGCGCGCAAGCCTCTTATAACCCAATTGTAAACCTCTGCTAGGTTTGAAGTCATGATACCCCACCTAACAAAAGAAATTAAGGGTTACAACACATAATGACTAACATTACAAGCAATTGCATTGCAATAACTACTCACCTTGCACCAAATGTGTCGTACAATAATGCCCACTTCTCTTTAGGCTCCGCCTCTATCCAGTGAGAGAAACACTTGACGCGTCGACCTCTCCGTCGACGAACGTTAGGATTATCTAACCTATCGCCAAGTGCCGGCAAATCGGGTGTGACCCCTGCATCAGCAGATGTCGCTGCCTGCTTGCTCAACTCAACCAGGTGCGCCTTTGTAAGCTTATCTAACTCTAGCCATATTGCATTAAACTTGGCTTCCTGGTTCTGGCAGCACAATTTCTTAAACAAGTCCATTAATTTTTTGCTCCTAAATTTGTTATAGAAATTGGCCGCCATATGTCGCATGCACCACCTGCTCTGTAAGTCAGGCCATGGATACGGCTCTGCAGAATCCTCTTGCAAACTCTTCACCGCTGAAAGTAAGCCAGCATGCCGATCATGAATGATACAGACGTTGGGCCTGTCAAACACAACACCAGCCTTAAGATGCCGAAGAAACCACAACCAGCTTTCCTTACTCTCACCCTCAACGAATGCGAAAGCCAATGGAAGTATCTGTTGGTTTGCATCAACTCCGATTGCAGTGAGGATCTGACCTTTATACTTTCCAGTCAAGAAGGTGCCATCCACACAAAGCACCGGACGACAATGCTTGAAAGACTCAATACATTGTCCCATAGAAAAGAAAGCACGTCTAAAAATATTTGGCCCATTATTGTTTACTGTTTCCTGAAATGAGGTATATGTCCCAGGATTCCTTTCTTTCAATACCTCTAGCACACGACGCAGGTTGCAGTATGATGCCTCATATGTACCCCAACGCTTCTCGAGGGCAAGTTGCTTAGCCCGCCAAGCTTTCTGATATGTTATTTCATATTTGAATCGTCTTCGTATAGCTCGCTGTATAAAGGAACACTCCATATCTCTCTTGTCAATTATCTCACTATATAATTCATTAGCAACCAGTGACGCTGTTAGGTTACGATGCTTTCTTCCTAAGTTCTGCAGCATACACGTATGATTGGTCACTTTAGAAGCTTGCCAGTACAAAGCATTTCTGGGCTTGTATGCATGGACATAAAAGTCACACCCAACAGTCCTGCACTTCACATTGTATTTTGATGGGCTAGAAGCTGTGACAAACACCTCCCTCAGTGACATTAAGGCCCACCGTGAAACGGTATCTT
>CM014274.1:67795894-67836095 GCA_004135705.1 Alloteropsis semialata
GGACGTGAATCAGGGACGAGATTAGAGGACGTGAATCAGGGACATGAATCAGGGACGATATTGGCGGCGAGGGCGACGTGCGCGGTGTGGAAGGAGGACGGTGGAAGGTGCTGTGGGCCCGGCGGGTACAGAAGAGACACAAGGTGAAAAAAATTGGGGCGCGATCGGTGATTTTAACGGGGAAACCACGCCGAGATCGTTCCCCCCCCCCTTTTGGTCTTCGTCCTGCCTGACGGGTGGGCCCAAAAGGGTGATTTGTGAGGTGAGGGTAGGATCAAGGTTGTGTAGGATTTGACATCAAAAAACTCCCTCTTTATAGTATAGATATAGGGGCGGCTGTCCACACCAGCCTTGTTTTTCCTTTTTTTTTCCGTTACCGACGGCATGGCCGAATCGTGTTCCAGTATGTATTCGCTACTTGCTGTGCTGGTGGTACATTTTAGAAATTGGGTCGGACAGAATGGCAGACGTGTACAGAATCATGCGTATCATTTCTAGCCCGTCACGCAAGCGTGCATGCATGCGATGGCCATGCGTGTTGTGCTCACGACTTGATTTTATTTCTTTTTGTTTGTTGGGAGTAGCCATGTCAGTAGGTTTCGGACAAATATATCTAGATATCCCTGAAGATATGTCAATCTCCGGGACAGATAGTGTGGCTTCTTCTTACCCTTGGAGGAGTAGGTATCATTAGGCTTTGTTTGGATAAAAGTGTATTGGAGGATAATGAAGGGCATTGAGAGATAAATGAACTATTTTTTTTCTTCAGTCCCTCCCATTCTCCTTTAATCCACAAGTTGTCAAACAATCTTTTAGTTGGGCCATACCGTATAAAATCTCCCCTTCAACTAGTGGTTATTTGGTGTGCTAAAAAAAACTAGTGCGGTTATTTGGTCATTGATTCCGCGTGCGCCTTCAACCTTAACCAAGTTTACTACTCACACACACAGTCCTAAAATTCAAGGTATTTTAGTTTGTCCTAAATCAAACTAATCTTAGTTTGACCAGCTATATATACAAAAGAACAATAATATTTACGATATCAAATTTGTATAACATGATGAAATATATTTTCATAATTTATCTATTTGAAGTGTTAGATGTTAATACTCTTTTATATAACTTAGTCAAACTTAGACTAGTTTGACTTAAGATAAATCAAAGTGCATTTTATTTCAAAATTCTTGCATTTTGAGTTGTTTTCAACTTCCACACAACACTACTTTTATCAGTAACATATGAGTGTACAACTATATTTGGTACAAAATGTGTTCCGATAACGAAAATGATACTTTTTATCTTTTTTCTCCGAGGAAAATTGACAAAGTTATTAACTCGGTCAACTATGGTCTAGGACCAAATATATACATCAAAGATGAAATAAAATATACATACTATCGATTTCTGTAAACAGGAATGGGAAGCTGCGATTTCTGGAGCGGAATTACAGAGTCGCAGATTGTGCGCACCAATTCTGCTTCACCCGGGAAATTAATAACCAAAAGTAGCCAAGCAGCGCATTTTTATCGCGGGTTTTGTTTGATACAGAGGCTGCTACTGTCGCCAACTTGGGCCCAGAAGATGCTTTCCCTCCTCAGGGTGTCTCTAGTGGAGGTTCCATAGACTCTTCTAGGGCACGTTTGGTTTCTGTAACGATTCAGCCTGGCTCGCACGGCATATGCAGGCCCCCGCTAGACCAATGCCATGCGCTAGGCCTGTTGTTGAATATTCAAACTCATATCCAAATCCACACCCACCTCAAATGGGGAAGGTACGGGTAGAAAATTAATTGTCCATTACAAATGGAGAGGGTAAGGTATGTGGAGAAAACTATTTATCTACTAGAGATATACAATATCTAGTACAAAGTTAATTATCTATTGGATGTGGGTAAGAATGGGGAGGGTAAGGATTGGGTAATAGATATTTGGAGTTAGGTATGAATAAGAGTGTGTTTGCCCATACCCTCCCCGATGAAAGGCCTACATGGGCAGTGCAGCTGAGATGGCTAATGAAAAAAAGAATCTCCGGTCGTTTTTCACGTTGTGCTATTTTAAGCAAGAAAATCAGGACTTGTCTGTGTCAGAGCATATGTGAGTTAGAGCCTCTTTGGCACGGCTCACACCAGCTTCAGCTTGTCCGTAAAAATACTATTTAGAACTGTTTAACACTGTTGAATACTGTAGCACGAAGTTATTCCGCAACCCGAGGAGAAAAAATGAACTGGAGGAGGGGACAAGCCGGAGAAGCCAAAATTTGTAGCTTTGCCGGCTTCACGCTACAGTGTTCTACAGTAGATAAACAGTACTTGCACAGTGCATAAGCTGAGATGGCTAATAAAAAAAGAATCTCCGGTCGTTTTTCACGTTGTGCTATTTTAAGCAAGAAAATCAGGACTTGTCTGTGTCAGAGCATATGTGAGTTAGGGCCTGTTTAGTTCGGTGAGAAAGTTTGCGAAATTTACTGTAGCAAAACTAAATCAAAGATTAGAAGGACTAAACATGAAGCTGTAATGAGCTGTGCCAAAGAGGCTCTTAGTACGCCATATTGGCATATGATGCGGTTAGGATTCAGAATCTGCTTTGTGCCGAATATCCAGTTAATTAGTACGTGTTTCCGAATGTATCAATTATGCGCTATAGAGAATATTCTTTTGATCGTCTCAGTTGATTTTCTCTATGGTTGGTCGTTTGATTGGTGTTTTTTTTTAGTTTTACCAATTTTGCGTGGCTGGCTGGCTGCGGTTCGGGACAGAGAAAATCTCTGATCCATCACCTACGATGGGCGATCAATTTGCGTGGCCTATCCTCACATATCATCGTTGTGTACCGTGCGGGAGGCGGTCCTGAGCGATTGCGTACCGAGTACAGGACGCCGCTGCAGGTATTTTTCCGCTACCGGCGTCCTGAAGGACCTGGTACCGGACCCCACTGCGGATAGCCTGAGGACCGCCCCTCTCTACAAGCTGCTGCAATCGACACAAGGTGAGCCGAGCCCAGCAGCCGCGTTCGTCTGGAGCAACCGTGCTCCCCCACGCGTGCGATTCTTCGGGTGGCTGTTCATCCGTGGCAGAATACAATGCAAGCTTGCCCTGCACCGCAAGCATGTCCTGGATGACCCCACCTGCGACGTGTGTGGTGCGCCCCAAGAATCGACTGATCACATCCTCTTCGAATGCGCGCCGGCACGGACTCTGTGGCGCTCCATCGGCTTCTGCCCTAAAGACATGCGCGCCGAGCTCATCCACCAGACCGCGCGCCCCGCGACCCTGCCCGCAACACACTTCGTCGTCTTCATCCTCCTTTGCTGCTGGCAACTGTGGAAACGGCGAAACAGCCAGGTCTTCCAGCAGGAGGTTATGAATGCGCGACAACTGCTTCAGGCCTGCCAAGCGGAAGCAAAGCTTTGGGCCTGCCGATTGCCGCCGGACGACGCCGGCATCGCTGACATCTGGTGTTCTCTGTTTGCTTCGGCAATGTAAACCTTATGTAATCCTGTAAACTGTTGTACTTCGATCATACGGGCCGTTTTGAGGGCAAAAATGAAATACAAGGTGGGGGGATCCTCCCCCCCCCCAAATTAAAATTAAAAAAAACTTTGCCGCGCTATTGCTCTATTTAAGTACTCCCTCCGTCTCAGGATATAAGGCACGCACGTAATTCAAGATTCAAACTTTAAAAACTTTGACTTATGATTAATCTTGTATAATAAAAATTTTGTCTTACAACAATAATATCATTGTATTCATATTTAAAAGTAGTATTATACGACTATAATTTTATTGGTGCAAACATTATATTATAAGAGATATTAAGAGTCAAATGTTATTATTGAAGACCGTGCCAAGTTTGACCGCGCCTTATATCCTGAGACGGAGGGAGTATTTAGCCAGCTATTAGCTGCTTTAGAGGGCCTGTCATGCCTTAGCTGGCTATTTAATTAAAACAATATATGCTTCTTACATCTACTTCCTCTCTATATATGCCCCATGCATGGTAACCATCTCAAGCAATCAGAGACACACCCACAGAGAGATGGAGGGAGGGATGACAGTTGCATCAGCTCTTCACGCAAACCGGCCAGGAGCACAAGCTCGCAAGGAGATAGCCGGGACCGATACTTCGCTGCATGAGAAGAAGATAAGGGAGCCCGGGAGATGGTCACTCCATGGCAAGACGGCCCTGGTCACCGGAGGCTCCCGCGGCATCGGGTGCGTACAGCTCAGCCCTATCTGGTCGATCTCCATGCTGCGTCCCAGATCGAGGTTTTTCATAACATTTTTGACATGTTGGTAGGCTTGCCGTGGTGGAGGAGCTGGTGGCACTGGGAGCGGCCGTGTACACATGCTCCTTGGAGGAGGAGGAGCTCGGCGAACGCCTCAAGGAGTGGCAGGCGATGGGCCTCCCCGTTGCGGGCTCTTTCTGCGACGTCTCAGTGCAGGACCAGCGGGAGCGCCTTCTCCGCGAGGTCGCCGACCACTTCGGTGGCAAACTTGACATCCTCGTGAGTACAAACAAAACTAACTAATGAACGTTTTCGTATTGCGAGGCCTTTATTAGGCGATCGTTCGCCGCCATCGCTTGCAGCGATCGATTTCTCTCTTTACTGTTCTTCTTCCTTCTCCACCTTTCTTCTTCCTCTGTCGCTCCTCTGCCACCTCGGCGCCTCCCTTCTTCCCCATCTCCGGTGTTGCTGTGACGCCCCCGCCCCGCCCACTGACCCGTCTCCGGTGGCTAACCGCCGCCGGATCCGCCGCCGCCACCCGCCCGCACGCTAACCCGGCTCCGCCGGGCCATTGCTGTGACGCCCCCGCCCCTCCCTGGCCCAACCGCCTTCCCCCACCGCCCGGCCGGCGGCGTAACCGCCGCCTTGCCTTAGCTGCCCCCGTGCCCGCCACCACCGCCGGTCCGGCCTGCCTCCACCGACCTTCCCTCTATGGCCGGGAAGCATTGAATCCCCTCCCTCCCCAAACCCGAAACCCCAAACCCCAAATCCAACCCCCAAACCCTAAGCACTAACCTTGATGGACGCCATGGCCTTCTTGCCGGAGCTCGCCGGTCGATTTGGAGGAGAGCCCCCGCCTTCTTGCCCGCCTCCGGCTCCGGCGGCGAGCCGCCGCCGCCCTCCACCCTCGGCCGGCACTAATCTCCGAAGGATTAGTGCAGCGACGCCATGGTCTTGCCGGAGTTCGCTGGGCGGGACAGAGGAGAGGAAGAAGACGGGCGAGAGGAAGAAGACGCGCGGCAGTGAAAGGATAAGGCGGGGGGCATCGCGGTCGTGGTGGGGTCCACATGCCACGAGCGACACGTGTTCGCTCGCTGCGACCGGTCACGGCGCGCGCGCTTTATAACGTTTTCGTATTGCGCTGTCTCATTGCGTTACTCAAAGTACTATTAGTGCCTCACGGCATCGCCGGACCCTGGACGTACCACAGGCAGCGTATAGTGCTTAGCTTGGCGGTAGCCGGTAGGGGTGGGAAGAGAGTGTGTCAAAGAGAGAGTACATATATAGCATACTATGTGGAAAGCCCAAGTATATCAGTGTTCAATAATAATACTTGTCGTTTTGGACATGGTTCTAAAACTTTGACTAAAACCACTATCGGAAGAAGGGCTTTCGGTCCACACAAAAAAAAAATCAATACCAGTCACAGAAGACCCTCCAAATTTGGCAGCTCCCGGACTAAAAGTCATCTTTGAGGACCAGGCGGTATAACAGAACCCGGTACTACTCTATACAGTTTTTTTACATGTCGTATTAGTTTTTCCCTAAATCAAAGTTGTTAAATTTTGACCAAGTTTCTAAAAAATATGACATCTACGATACCAAATTTGTTGTTTGAATCCACCATAGAATATAGTCCAATAGTACATATTATTTTAATAATAAATATTATTATATTTTTCTATATAACTTTGACATAGAACAAACCAAATACGACATTTATTAGACACGGAGGGAGTAAAAGCCACCATTTATTATCGGGTGGTGTTGTGATCCAGTACTAATGGGTCATTCACGGGCTAATTCAAAAGAAAAACACCTAGTACTTGGTCAGCTGTGGTGTGTAGGTGAAATTGTAAGAAAGTGTGAGGCAATAGGTCTCTGATTCAAACCCGCGCACCACAGAAGCACATTTTTGCGCGAGAAGTCTGGTGATTTGTGACATGCATGTGTGCAAGCCTCCACAGGATTTAAAATATTTGCTCAGTACTAAAGGCCGAGACTTTTAGCCCCAGTTGGTCAGTACTGGTTCCAATGTGGGTTCCGACCTGATACTGAATGAGGGGTTTTCCAGTAGTGCACTAACATTTAAAGTATTTTAGTTTGGTAAAACATGAATCACATGCACGTATTTGCTTAGAAAGTATCAAGAGATATTCTGAATGTGGTATGCATAGATACCATGATCTAAAAAAAGTATGAAGTGATACTCTGATCTAAAAAAGTATGTAAATTGGGTTAAAAAAAAGTATGTAAAGAACTAAAGATACCATGATTTGGAGAAAAAGTATGATACTCATAGTTTAAAGATACGGTATGTAATACAGTGAACTGGAATGCGGCGGCCTAGTAAAATCTAACGCAGGGAACACCACCGCCGGGCGCCGGATGCAACTAACATACATGTATGGCTGCCAGGTGCCGTAAAAGAAATGTTTATGAAATCCATACAGAAAACTAGGGCAAACAGAACAACTTATCTTTCAAGCCATGATATTTCTGCACTCATCTAGTCATCCATCCATTTTTTTTAGTGAGACTAGGTCACCTCCATGCATTTTTTTTTTAGCAATCAGGTCACCTGGATGATATGGCCCCTGCGTGATGTCAATTTGATTCCAGGGCCAAGCTTTAAGAGCAGTTCATCAAGAAAGATGCAAATGACTACACGCACGTACCTGTTCTCCGTTGATTTGCCGGACACAGCAGATTGCACAAGAATGAAAGCAGGTCCTCACCAACACCACGGCGACAGGAAGCAGAAAAATGACTGGTGCCCAGACAGTATGTGCAAGTCGCAGAGGTGTCCCGCACGTAGGCGTCACGAACAACTCAACGAGAACGATCTGCATTAGCTAATCTAGTTGGATGAATGCTTAAAAAATCAGATGCGCGTATAAGGTCATACATACCTGTTCACTTTGCCGGACAACAAAACCAAAGATCACGACATGGGGATTCTCGTATCCCTGATGGCCTGTTTGGATAGAGATGTATTATAGTGGAATAAAAGGGATTGAGGAAAAAATAAACTAATTTTTTCTTCAATACCTCCCATTACCCTCCAATACACTAGTTCCCAAACAAACCCTGAGGAGAGAAGATCGTCCGGGCGCGGCGGCGCCTGCAGACTGGACAAGGAGTCAAGGACGAGGATGACCGAGATGGGCATGGGTTGGAACAATCCGGACGAAGGCATTGAGTTTTAAATTCAAATCTCTAGGATCAGGTGGATCGAGAGATAATCACGGGGAGGGATAATAATGGTATATGAATATTTTCTTTTACCTCACCGTATATACACCACGGCGCTACGGTCGCGAAAGGTGCTGATGTCGCTATCGGATCTGCTGCTCGCTACCCGATAATACGAGATCGCGGGCCGCTACATGCGCCTCACCATGGGAGTAGCTACATATATATATATATATATATATATATGTATAAGGTTGTAGTTAAAGTTGTGTTTTGTAGACTGAGACGTTGTCCAAAATGACAACTACTAGAAGACTGGAGCTGGAGGGTGTTAGTTTTTTTTTAAAAAAAATGAATATGAAATGACCGTCCATGCCCCTATTGATTAAACAGCAAAATATAACAATTTATCTTCTTTTATGGGAATTATTTAGGAGACCAAGAGAATGAAAATATTGCAATAATTACAATCTTTTTATGTTTAATTGACAAACATTGTGGGACTATTACTCCTGAGGGGACAGATGAACAAACTAATCAGAGGGGTAGAGTTAATTCAACAACCTTGAGTGGTGGAGCCACACAGAGCGGCTAGATGGGTAAGGGTAGTTCATGAATGTTGGTTATGCACTTGTGTGCGGCAAAGGATTTTTTTGTGACATGACACATAGTGGTTAATTAAATAAAGAGAAAAAGTTGTCTTTTCATGAAGATACGTTTGCGTCAATAACTAAGACTGAAAAAACATGCTAACGTTTTGGGTCCACTCTCAAACATAGAACAATTAATTGACGTAGACGCAAATAGAAAACAATTAATTTTTTTAGCACAACTTCCATTGCGTACACAATTATGCAGATAGCTTCTAGATACAGTTTCGAAAGGACAAGTACAAATTCCCATTTTCAGACAGTAATAACTAATGCACACAACTCATAATTTCTGCAGAAGATCTTTTTACATGATAATTATGTAGTACAACATTCATAAAATACGCCACTCATACGTATAATTTTTGCAACCACTTTCATGAGTGTTGTTAGAAAATTATACACGTAACTGACACCTATAGCCGATTTAGTTGAATAGAAATGATATAACCAAAGAATGGGAAAAGGAATAGAGAAAAACAGAGCCGTGCAAGTGCACACGCGCGCGGTCGAGCCGCATCATAGTCTTCGCGCAGGTGTTGTGGAACCTGCATGTCAAAATTTGTATATTAATAAAAAGTTCATAAGCAGCTCCACTGCACCTTTTGTCTTCAATCTTAGAGCAAACAGTAGTCCACCATTAGTGATGAAATAAAAGGATTTATCCTATTCTGGTATGTTAATTGACATGTTTTATCACAATCTATATTCATTCCGTGTTGTGATTTTCTCATATTGTACTTATGCCACTGTTACAAATGCAGTTACATATTTCACTGTGCAGACTACATTTTGCTCGGTCTCTACAATCTGAATACTAAAGTTGATAATATCGACTTTCTTGTTTACTCTATTAGGTAAACAATGCAGGGATAGCCATAAGGAAATCAGCTATGGAGCATTCTACAGAGGAATACTCATTGTTGATGGCCACTAATCTTGAATCTGCATATCATTTGTGCCTACATGCTCATCCTCTTCTAAAAGCATCTGGGTCAGGCAGCATTGTTTTTATATCTTCAATTGCTGGAGTGGTTGGCTTATTTAGCGGACCAATTTATGGTATGACTAAAGGTACAGACCTGTACAATTTTACATTCCTTCAATTTATCGAGCATGTTCTGAACATAAGTTTGCTCAAGACATGTTGCATGCATAACCAGCTTTTGATGTTCTTTGTAGCTTCACTGATCCAATTAGCAAAGAACTTAGCATGCGAATGGGCGAAGGACAACATAAGAACTAACTCTGTGGCTCCGGGGTACATCTCCACTTCACTTACAGAACGAGTAAGCTCTTTTTTTTTCTATTATGCATCCTGCGAAAATTTCTGGACCCCATCAATTGGTTAGAGAATGATGTCATGTTCATTTTTGTAGTCCATATTGTAGTCCATCGTTAGTAGGACACAAAAAATACACTTTCATATGCTTAGCTGGGGCTTACTTGAACCGCATACACATGAAGATTCCTGCCATTGTACCTATGTGATAGTACTTGGACACTTTGGCTATCACATATAGTTCTTATCTCCGAAGATATCACATCCACAAAAAGAGATAAAACATGACATAAATTATAAATATAACAAACGAGGCGGCTTCGGCCGCCGGCCAGGGTAGCCACGTCATCCGAATTATTTCCTCTGTCTGATGATCATCCAACGACCATTGATAAAATATATATTCCAACCATTTTACATTTAGACCCTTGAATTTTTATGTAATTATTCTACGCTTATCTAGATCTCTTAGCTAAACATTTTCGTCTGGCCGGTGGCTATCCAACGGCTAGTGATACAACATGTGGCCAAGCCATTTTATATTTAGATCCCGAGTTTTTAATTAACCTGTGTTTATCTAGACCACGAGTTTAACATTTCGTCCGTCCGATGGCAACGGCCGTACAACTGCATGTGATCCGGTCATTTTACATTTAAAAACCCTGAGTTTTCATATAATCAACCTACGCTTATTTAGACCTCCGTGTTTTTATATTTAGATCCTCAAATTTTTATGTAATCAACCTGCATTTATCTAGACCCCTGAGTTTAATATTTCATTCGTCCGATGGCCATTTAACGTCCAGCGATACAACAAGTGGCATGGCCATTTTACATTTAAAACCCTCAGTTTTCATATAATCAACTTGCGCTTATTTAGACCTCCGCATTTTCATGGAAATCAACCCGCGCTCCCAAGGCTAGCCATTTTACATTTAGATCCCTAAGTTTTTATGTAATCAACATTCGCTTATTTAGACATCCGTGTTTTCATTGAATCAACCTGTGCTCCCAAAGGCTAGGTGACGGTGTCCCATTGGCCGAAAGTCTCTATCCTCACGCGTCATTGGTGGCTGCTCCTTGCTCTTCTGCCCTATCGGCGGCTTCGGCCGCCGGCCATGGTAGCCACGTCATCCAAATTGTTTCCTCCATCTGATGATCATCCAACGGCCATTGATATAATATATATTCCAACCATTTTATATTTAGACCCTTGAGTTATTATGTAATCATCCTACGCTTATCTAGATCTCTTAGCTAAACATTTTCGTTTGGCCAGTGGCTATCCAACGGCTAGTGATACAACATGTAGCCAAGCCATTTTATATTTAGATCCCGAGTTTTTAATCAACCTGTGTTTATCTAGACCACGAGTTTGACATTTCGTCCGTCCGATGGCAACAGCCATACAACTGCATGTGACCCGGTCATTTTACATTTAAAACCCTGAGTTTTCATATAATCAACCTACGCTTATTTAGACCTCCGTGTTTTTATATTTAGATCCCCGAGTTTTTATGTAATCAACCTGCATTTATCTAGACCCCTGAGTTTAATATTTCATTCGTCCGATGGCCATTCAACGTCCAGCGATACAACAAGTGGCATGGCCATTTTACATTTAAAACCCTGAGTTTTCATATAATTAACTTGCGCTTATTTATACCTCCGCGTTTTCATGGAAATCAACCCGCGCTCCCAAGGCTAGCCATTTTACATTTAGGTCCCCAAGTTTTTATGTAATCAACATTCGCTTATTTAGACATCCGCGTTTTCATTGAATCAACCTGTGCTCCCAAAGGCTAGGTGTCGGTGCCCCATTGGCCGAAAGCCTCTATCCTTACGCGTCATCTGGTGGCTGCTCCTTGCTCTTCTGCCCGTCCATTGATGTGCCCATGTGTCGCTCGTCGATAGGCTGAACACTCTCGATACCCCTCGAATGCCCTGGCAGTCAAATATCTGGCCTTCCCATCCCAATAGATAGATGTGTTTCTTATCCTTCACCTACCCATCTACGTTTTCGGGCTTGTCACATCCCTCGATTTGATGCGTATAGATCGATTTGGTTTGCCTATAGATTGATTTGTTCCGTGCTCTTCTCGTGGACACTACGTTGTTACCGTCCCTGCTCCCTCCCACGGCTCAATGACGACACCCGGGACTCGCTGCGCTGCTCAAAAATATTACATGTTGTATATAAATATGTGATTATCTAATATTACTAATATTCTACCCATTTTTAATGCTTAACACAAAACAAAAATTATGTTAATCATGCAACACAATGCGTGCTCCACACCGCGCGCATGGGCGCGCGCTAATCACTAGTAGCCATTAATATCCATAATATCAGGAGCATATCATTTGGCATAAGCCAGCCAGTACAAATCCATAAGACCGTCTCAAACATAATAAACCATACATCACACAGGAATTTAAGCTATGACTTTACATATCCAAACTCGAAAGTCATTATATCTTGAGCATAGAACTGCACACAAAGACTAAATTGTACCGGTTGCCATAGGTGAAGTGGTAGAGTTTGGATCCGAACCTAAATTATGCTTGACTTTCAGTACATGGATGTACTGAGAGTGCCTAGATATGTGCTCTGCCAACAGAGTATAGAAGATACTCCCTCCAGTTCCAAAACCTAAGTTTTTCCAACATTCTTGGAGATTTAAACCATTTTACGTTTGACCAAAATTTGTAGAGGATTACAAAGATTTATGGCACCAAATAGATATAACTATGAAAATATATTTGATGATGAATTTAATGCTACTTATTTGATATAATAAATGTCAGTACTTTATCAGAAAAACTTGATCAAACTTAAGATGCTTTGACTTTTCAAGAATATTGGAATGACTTACAATTTGAAACGGAGTGAGTACATATAATCATGCAAGTGTATATAACAAAAAAGGGATAATATGGTTTCCTAGCATTATATATGGACATAGAAAGTATTTCAAGTAACTCTTAGTATCATGCACACGGAACATCATTAACATGAACCAGAATACCATATCAAAGTTGAAGATCCAATACAATCTCAATGTCAATAAGGAAAAGCTCCCTCCCTTGTCACAGCGGCCAGTGCTGGATCTAACACAGAAGGAATAAGAAGCATAACCCATGCTTGTTAGACTAGCAGAACATAGGGTTGTCCATGACCATCGATGTGGTGTGATACGTAGTCTGTAGCACATGGCTGATGCGGTGCGTTGGCATGACATGTGTGCGAGCTGGATGCTCAGCTTCGCTGTGCAACTTGGAAGAGGGAAAAGAACAGATTGAAGAGGAGGATGAGGAGGAGGAGGCGCGGGGGGGGAGGGGGGAGGAGGAGGGGGGTGTTTGGTGGTGGTTTGCGGCGCTTGGGTTGGCTGGTGGTAAATGGTTATCCGAATTCGAGAAAAAATATATATGTATATCCATATTCGCATTCGATTATTATATGGTACCTTAAGTGGATTTATTCGAATTCGCATCCGAATTCGAAATAAAACGTGGATATGGATGGATATCCGATATTATTCGAATTGGTATAGCATAAGCACCTCTCTAAACCTTGCAATAAATATATTATTTTGATTTACTTTGAAACCAATATAGTTATTGATTTAGTTTACTCAAAATAATTTATTTATTAATAAAAATATATTTATATAATTTATTTATCAATGAAAACTATATTTATATAATTTATTTATTGATATTTATTTTCATTTTTATTGAATATTTTTATAAAAATATTTTCAACTAATAATTTTGTATGCATGCATTGTATTTGATCTATGCTTGTATGTTTTATGATGATTTCATTCTTCCAAAACAATAAAAAAATATAAAAAACTTGCTAAATGCTATCACTCAACTTAAATGGATATCCGAATATTATCCGCATTCGAGCTATTCATTTACCACTCGAATTCGGGAACATTTGTAATCGAATTCGAATTCGACTTAATATGCGGTAAAAAGTGCTATCTGAATTTGATACCATCCGAATCAGATCAGATTGCCATCCCTAGGCGGGGGTGAAGACCCAAAAAAAATAAGGGGGAGAGGAGATGGGTCCACGGGGCGCTGGGGCCAGCTTGGCCCTGCTGAAAGGTTTGATGGGCTCAGTTGTGTTGGACTTGGGTCCCAAAAGTTAACTAGGGTAGAAAGCAAAGGGTTTTAGTGTGAATTTATTTAAATTCAAAATTAGACTTCGCTCAAATTCAATATGAAAACAAAATAACAAAAATTACTCATGCATTATGGTCTAGCTCTAACAAACAATTTAACTAAGTTTGACTTTGGTTCATATGTTTTCAAATATTCACACACATATATAAAGTTTTAAGTTTTCAAATTTTTCACGATTTACGTGCCACATCACTACTATAGATTGATTTTCATAGGTAGTTCACAACTTATTTTCACAACCGGTTTTGTGGATGCGACTGATACTGATTTAAAGTGGCACTTAATATGGTGGCTTTCATAGCCGCTTTGAATAATTCTACAAACTATTGAAAAATATGAACCGGCATCAAACAAGATTTACTGACATGGGATGCGCCCCCCCCCCCCCCACAATGGACCAGCCAACCTCTCCTCCAACATGCATGCCTCCCCTTACCACTACACCGTACCATCAAATATGACTAATTAGGGGATGCAATCCATTTATAGTAATGTTTCTAAATATTTATAAATTTCTAGAGGCCACACCAAAGGTCCAATGAAGCTACAATTTTTTTTTTTGATCTCCTACATGCTCCTAGTTCAAGGAAAAAACTCAGCGTATACAAATTAATTCATAAGTATTGAAAATTCATTTAATCATTAAAATAGAACATCATTTCAAAAGATTTTGAAACCTCTCGATGGTGACTTATATGTAGTGTAACACATATAAAAAATATATCCATGTAATATGAGCAGAAACAATGTTTTAGGGTGTGCAAACTTTAATGTTTTCCTTGATATTATGAAGAGTGTGAGAGATGTATGTTTTTTGAACAATGTACAGCCTAATTTTCTTAAGGTGTGTTGATTTTTTTAAGACTAGGGTTAATTGGATATATGCCATTACAATTTGCACGGTTTGGAGATATGCCATTACAATTCACCTATTCGCACATATGCCATTACAATTCTTTGTTTGCTTGAGATATGCCATTTTGTACGTATTTGATGCTCTTGGACTCACGTGCAGGCTCTGTCATTTTCGTATAGACCAAAATGCCCCCATTCCATCTCTACCGTTCAGCCACTGACTCGTGGGCCCCAAGCACTATCCCCTTTCTTCCCCAGTCTGCATCTTCTCTCTTGCCCGTCACCTCCCATGGCGACCGGCACGGCGGGCGTGCACGGCCGTCGGTGGTCGCGCGCCGCTGAGGACGCGAGCAGCAGCAGGAGCACGCCTACGAGCCAACCGCGAGCTCGAGCCCCTCCTCGCATCGGCGGCGGCGCTCGCGGGTCCCATAGAGGCGGACCGTGAGCTCGAGCCCCTCCTGGCGTCGGCGGCGGCGCTCGTGGATCTCCGTAGGGGCGGACGCATGCGTTGAATCGAGAAACTCAATCCCATACTAACTGATCTAGCGAAGGAGGAACACTACCATCCGCGACATTCGAATGCGAGGCTCGAGTCAGAAGTCGGCGCTGGCATGACGAGCGCTTCATGCACTGCACGGCCGTTGAGCTCACGGGCTCTTAGCGGGCACAACCGCACAAGGGCAAGAGCTAGCAGCAAGCGGCAAGCACACCGGGCAGTCCGGCACTCAGGCCGCAGACCGCACCTCCACAAACTCCCGTCAAGCACTGGAAGCTGAACGGCTAGGCATAGCACAACAGCACGCACAACAGCAATGCCGTGGCGCGAGGCGTCGTCGGCGCCGGCGGTGCTGACGGCGGCCCTCCACCCGTGGCTCGTCGCGCCGTGCCCGTGCGGCCTCTACTCCCACGGCATGCACTTCCACTGGCCCTTCTCCAACAACAGCAAGGGCAAGGGCGTGTACCTGCCCCACCGATCCGCGGCCCTCCGCGGCACGAGGTTCGACAGCGCCGACGCCGCCACCGGCTGCGTCCTCACCGGCGGCTTCTTCGACAACGTGCGCACGGCCAACCTCGTCAACCCGCTCACCGGAGACGCCACCCCGCTGCCTCTGCTGCCTTACTAAAGCACCGCCTGTATCCCCAGGCTGTCGAGGGGCGTCTTCTGCAGCAACGGCGCCGTCCCATAGTGGCGGGCGGCGGGAGCATGAGCTGGCGGCCGCGCGATGGAGACGAGGGCCGACACCCTCGGCACCGCGGCGGGCTGTGCCTCCAGGGCGACGAGGATCCCGAGCCCGACCCCTCCGACGGCGTCGCTGTTGTGCCACCCCCGGGGCGACGCGCGGTCCAGCGGGCTCGTCGGCGACGGCAGGCCGTCGGGCGCGTCGGACTCTCAACCATGGCTCGTGGCTGTACACGATTGGGGAAGAAAAGGAGGAAGAAAAGATGGATGGAGTGGCCGGTTGGGGAAGAAGAGGAGGAAGCAGATGATGTAGGGCCCACACGTCAGCGAGTGGAGAGTAGAGAGGTAGCAGGGGTATTTTGGACCATACGAAAATACAGAGGCCTCCGGGTGGGTCCAAGAGAATTAAAGACGTATATAATGGCACGGTTCAAAGTATGTGGGAATTATAATGGTATTTATGCGAATAGGTGAATTATAATGGCATATCTCCAAACCGTGCAAATTGTAATGACATATATCCAATTAACCTAAGACTAGACACCTATAAAAGAACTCCATGCCAATTTTTATAATTTTTGGAGTGGTTTATAAATTATTATTTCTTTTACAAGTGAACTTATAAACCTTTTTAGTTTTTCATATATTTTTTAGGATATGATCTAACCTACGACATAATTCTTTTGATACTATTTCCTATATTTCTTTAATAATTATTTGATATACATGTAGTTCAACTTAAAATTACTGCCAAATACCAAGAAATTCATTTAATCATAAGAAAATAGCAATTCATTTCAGAAAAAATCAAAGCTCATCCATGGCAGTTTGTATATTGTATAACACATGTAAATAAATATTTTATGTAAGTATGAGCAAAAATAATGTTTTAGAGTGTGCAAACTAGAAGAGGCTGCAGTGATCTTTTATATAATATTTTTGAATGTTCATGATTTTCTAGAGGCCACATCTAAGGTACGTTTGGGTTGAAATTTTTTGTGGTTGTTCCTTATTAAAAATGTCAGAAAAATAGTAGGAAAATAAAAAATTGATGAGTTATTAGATCACAACCAGGTGGAATTGCTAAAATAGATTCACATGTGGTTTGTGGCTAGAACTGACTGTCAAAATAGATTTTCACAGGCGGTTCATGGCTGGAACCGGCTGTGAAAATAGAGTTGATTGTCACATCCCGGTCAAGCCACGAACCACCTCTGAAAATCATTTTCCACAGTCGTCCTACTTATGAATCAGATGTGAAAATATTTTAGCACCACTTTTTAAGAACTGGCTGTGAAAATGGAGCCTTGTAATACCAATTCTGTAGTAGTACGTTGTCGTATGTTACATGAACTACATCCAATTGAAGCTGTTCTTCGGTCTTAGGGATAATTTGTTGTTGATGTACTGTGTATGGGATCTAATTGGCTAGGGAAATGTTTGCAAGGATTAAGATCCACAAGGAATTTTGTTTGAGGCTCCCACAAAAATGCTTTGTTGCTGGTATATCTGAAAGTCGGAAAGTATTCTTGACATAATAATGGCACCATAAATCCATAATGTCAAACGGAACCAAATCTTTCCATGGAGTTGGAAAAAGTCCGAAGTAACCCAAATAATAAATTTTGTTTTTGCTTCCTATATTTGCCTCTTCCTTGGTAACAATTTACTGCAGCAACACATGGAACTAAGTTTACGCTAGATTTTTCTTGTATCCGATATGGAGATGCTGCTGATGTAGGACAAATTATTAATCTACAGGAGGGCCCTCCTCTCATATTATTGTTCCGTTGTGCAGATTTTCTCAGATAAGGAACTAAAGGAAAGTATTGTGAGGCGAACCCCAATTAGGCGTGTTGGACAACCAGAGGAAATATCTTCCATGGTTGCATTTCTTTGTATGCCTGGTTCGACTTACATTACTGGCCAGACGATCTTGATTGATGGTGGTCTCACAATTAATGGGTGCTATCCAGAAAAATGACTTATAGCCAGGAGCTCAGATGTCCCTTGGCATATAAATGGCCATATAGCAGGTGGTTCTCTTTAAAGTAAAAATAAGTAAACTTTGCTGGATTGTCGACATAATTGCACGGCTATAGCCGTTTCCCAGTTCTATAATAATTGGAGTTTGTATTCCATATGATGTACTTTCTAATTTAGATTTTGAACAAGCAAGAACATAAGTGTATTACATACAGCTTTTTTCGCCTCTATGAGAATAATATTCAGGCTGATACTAACTGTTAGGAACAATTATAATTCATATTTTTTTATTCTTGTGCAGTTGCATTGCTTCATAAGTTCAAAACTGATATCATTTTTATTACAAAACAAAGGCGAAATTATTGTCCAACATACATTAAAGAACATTTGTTTGTGTGTTAGATTATGGGGTTCACTTGTGTGCCTACTCTAACTGAACATCCATGTTTTGTGTCCGAAACACCAACCATGTAGTAAGAGAAACAATATTTATTTGCGTATCTAGCTATTACTTTACCTCATGAGATACACATACATCCATTATATAGATCAACCTTACAAAGATCCAAATACTAGTGTGGCAATCTTCCAGAACGAACAAAGAAATACCCAGTATTGGTCATAATTAATACAAATCTAGTGCAAAAAAGATCCAAATACTGGTGTCGGTCTCCCATTCCCTGATGATGCTTCTGCTGGCCCTTGCTCTTCAAAGGCGACCTGGAACAGAAGCAAGACAAGAACAAACTTATAAAAAAAAAAGTTAACCAGACGCAACATGAACAACAGCATGGGGATGCAAGGCCCGGAGCTGGCTGTGCGCCAGCCGGCTTGCCGTGCTTCGACACAATCTGCTATGTGCTGCTTGTTTCTTCTAGCTGGCCATGTGCTGCTTCTTCTAGCTGGCCATCTGCCGATTGCTTCTTACCAGTACTATGCATGTCACCCTGCTGTGGATCCAACAGCCATTGTTGTGGACCCAACTGTTTCTGACATGGATGCAACATGGTTCCTGTGGCATGCCAGTGATGCCCCTGTCCATGGCCATGGCTAGGGATGGACTCGAATCGAATATGCAAGGAATCGAATATGGACATTACCTTTTACCATATTTTGATTCGAATATGAATGCGAATCATACCAGATATGAATTCGAATTTGAATCTTGTCCAGCCTTATGGGATACGAATACAAAACGAATGCCTCGAATACAGATTCACATTCCGACAGATGGTTTTGTTGAGTCTCCGTTCTTCATGGATAGAGATAATATCGGATATTTTATTTGTTTCCACATTTTACGAATATGATATAGATTATGATAGAGAAATATACATAAAATTTGGATATCCATTTATCATCCGAATAAAACTGGATACGAATATGGATATCTATATTAACATTTTAGGCAGATCCGAATACGGCCATATCTATCCCTAACCATTGTTGAGAAAGAGAGAGAAGTTTATGTGTGTTTGTGGGGGGAGGGGGGGTGGGGGAGGGAGGGGTATATAGCGGGTTGTGGATTGGATAGTTCCACAATGAAAGTGTAGACAAGATATAGGCCACGAACATGGCCGTTGAACACAAAAACATGCTGCGCCAAATACTCAAGCGCCGCGAATATAGGTCAAATTAATTGTATAAAATCAGCTCCAGTCCAGGTTGTGTTGACGCGAAAACGTGCCGTGCCAAATACTCAAGTGCTCGAATGTGCAGCACGCAGGGTGCACCTTGCAGCGCCGCTGCGAAAAGAGGTCTGACCGGTTTTGAAAGATGTCAGACCGGTTTCGCCGGGAGCCCGATGAGAGACCAAGAACTCTTGCCCTGGAGGGACCTCGTTGGGGTAGGCGTTCCTTGGGTTGCCCTAGGATTGACAGGCCAGCTAGGGTGCCTCCTCATGCCATAGAGACGAGAGAAGAACAACACATGAGGTTGGAAAAGATTAGGGCAAAGCGAAAAGGTAAAAAGATAAATGTATTTGATAGATTCGATTGGATTCCCCTCAATTGGCCGTGGCCCTTTATATTTATACGGAGGGGAGGTCTTGCCTCATTAGGAATCGAAGATTACATAAATCCCGTGTCAAAATACAATTGCTAACTCAGACTACACGAACAAAACCAGTCAGACCGGTTTCCCGTAGTGTTGATCTTCCCGAAGCCATAACTCTCTCATCCGAACTCCAAATTGGATGTTCTACATATGCATATTGATCGCCTCGACGATAGCATGCAATGGTGAAGTCCAATTTGTATTTGGAGCATACTGCCAAAACCGGTCTGACCAGTTTAGGCAATCTAGTCAGACCGGTTTGCCCATGCGTGCCAATTTTAGTTGCGAACAGTTTGCAAATTTCATTACAACCGGTAGTAGTGTAGTGTGGTTATTTATACTGTGCAGTTTTTTTTATTATCTTATAGTTAATATCAATGTCCATCATTAATTTGAGCTCCACATTTTGACTTTCTTGATGAAACGTTTTTGAGATCCGAGAACACTAATTTAGAGCTGCACAATTTTGGAACTTTCTAAGAAAATTTTGGTATTATTAAAATTAGAAATTATTAAGAACCTAAGAAAACTAGATAACAATGTGTATTCTAAAGATATTATTTATCTCACACGTAATTCCAACAAAAGTCAATAAAAAAAATTATATAAATTCTTAAAAATGTTATTTGCCGAAACAACATAAAATTAGATTTCTTACATATGAAAACATGTTAAATCCTGGTTATATAAAATTTACATGTTAGAAAGATAAAGTCTTCTTCTGATCACCTTGAATAATGGTACTGAGAAAAGTATGACTATATGGAGATAAGCTATTTATTAGTGAACACTAAATAGAGCTAATGTACACCTCACTTTGATTTTCATGTTGAAACTCTTTTGGCAACCCCATAACACTTTATTTTGGCCCACGCAAATGTTAGACTGTTTTTTTGAGAAAAAAAGGCATTATTAAAAATTATAAACTATTAAGTAAATCTCTAAACTACGAATGCTGGGGAATTCCCGAGCAGTTGTTGGGCCATAGTTGCCTGTTTTTTCTGGTACAGTTAGATACAAAGAGTAATTAATAATTTGCAGCCGAGTATACTATTATTTGACTGTACAATATGTTAGAATTATAGGTATTTTTGACATATTTTAATTCTGAGTATACTCAATTAATATTTGATATATTTTTTGAAAACACGCAATACCGTAGAAACACTTTCCCTTCAATAACGTAATGTCTAGAAAATAGAAATTCCATTTCTGAACCAATGGACGACTTGTTTATTCATGGAAGACACAAATATGCATCAAATCATACAATGCATGCAAGAAAATATGCAGAAATTTAAGCTGATGCGATTAAAGCACAAGGCTAGATCCCTTGAGTTTCTCTTCCACAATGCAATCAAGCTTTCTCCCCATCTCTTCACTCATGTGATTTACCCAATCCCCCACTTTCCCTTTTCTGAAGAACGCGGACTTCTCAAAGACTACATTGCCACGCCGAGTTACGTGTCCTGTCTGGTTGCTGTGGCCATGGTGGCCTGGCCCTGGCGTGTCACGTTCCAGAGGGTCGAGTCAAGTCTGTGTGCGCAGGTGTGCTGCGGTGAACGAACGCGGATGGTGTTGGCTGGGGAGTGGTGTGCGTGTTGCCGGTCTGTTCGGGGTTGGTCGCGTCGTGTGGACGAGCATGCGGCTCGTGGCGACGTCCGTTGCGAACCGAGCAGATCATGGCGGATAGGTCCGGTGGGGAGGTTAGCTCCGGCGTGTCCTGGCCTATATGTAAGCCCGTGTACTCCTGTGCTCAGTTGATCGAGCCCAGCTATCAATCAAAGCCAAGATACAGACGAGTAGTCGCCGCGGCGTTCGTCGCCGGAGAAAACTTTTGTTCATCTTCTTTCTCGGGCAGCTGCTGCAAGAGTGAGTGAGTGCGAGCGATCCTGGTGTTCCTGACAAGTGGTATTAGAGCAAGGTTGATAGCGAAGATCGGCGAGTCCCCGAAAGGCGAGACTGGGGACAGCTCCAAGAGCGGTGAACGCATCGTCGCCAACTCCGGCGTGGCGGAGCTTCCGCTGCTGACCAAGGGAAATTACCATGAGTGGGTGTTGGTCATGCAGGTATCAATGGAGGCGATGGAGTTGTGGGACCCTATTGACGATCCTTAGCCACACCTTTTTACCCTTGTTTATCTTCAATAATGGCATGAATTTGATATCTAAACTATTGATTATACTCTATAACCGGGATGTTTTCGCATATGCATGTGTTTTTGGAGGATTTCTGTTTACGCAGGTTTTTGGGCTAAATTGGAGCACATATGGAAAAGGCTTGTGACCAAGGACGACTCGGTGAAAGATGAAGGCCAGAAGCCCGAAGAAGAGGGTAGGCCGGCCGGCCCCACATGGCCTAGGCCGGCCAGCCTATGTCATTCCAAGCCCCGTTCGTGCTCATTTTTGGTGAACCATCCTTCAAGAATATTTGAAAGGCAAGTGCTTCAAGATAAGGTCAAGAGACTTCGGGGTCAAAGCAAATCAAATGGAGAATTTGGAAGGTTATCACCTCCCATTCTTATCTCGAAGAGATATCCCGAAGCAAAAGACGTCCAAAGGCCCACATGCATAGATGGAACAACTACTGAAGCTTCCAGAAGACTTGGGGAGAAAGATGAGGACGAGACGGCCAGGAAAGAGCCAGGCCAGCCGGCCTGGGCCTCTCTGAGCCAGCCGGCCTAGGCCCCCCTGGCGTCGCCTCGCCCTCCCCTTCGACCTAGGGTTTTCTTGTGGTATAAATAGCCCTTGTGCCCCCTGCCATGCATAATTCATTCATCATTCGACGCCGAGGAGCAGAGGAGCTAGAGGGACACCTTTCAGAGAGCTGAGGGTCGTGCTAGTTGTCTAGGGTTCTACCCTAGCTGACGTGGGAACCCTGCGAGGAAGACCACGTCGGAGTTCCGGAGCTAGGATCATCAAGATCAAGGTAGGATCCCAGTGGTGATCTTGTGATGTACTATCATTCATGGTGAAGTTTTTTTGTGTTTCCGAATCTTTAGCGATCAAGTACCTCTTTCTATGATTTCGTTCTATCTTGGTTTTGCTTCTTCTCCAATCTATTCTCGAGATAGATTGCTTGGGGTGTTCTTGTAGCCATGGTGGCTAGGGGTTCATACCGGATCTACCAAGTGGTTCGACACGTTCACTTGTGAACGTGCCCTTAAGTTACCCACGCCGATAGGGAGCATCGTGACAGGGTGTGATCTCGTGTAAGGTGGGGCTTTCGGGAGTTTGACCGGAGGTCGTGATTTAAAGATGCTTTTTATTGAGGTTCACATCTATCTTATATCATTTTATTTGGCTCGGAGCTACAACATATGCATGATTTAGGCGATCTAGATTGGTTATCTCTAACTCTCTCTTGCTACCTCCGGTGTTTGGTTTTAGTAGATTAAATCCGTTTTGCAACTCTCTTTCAAGATAAAGGATTTCTATGCTAGTTGGATTGTTTTTTATATCTTTAGTTCCACGGATTGGTAAACCTTGGGGGAGTACTCTAGGGAAAAAGCTACAACTGATCCGTGCGCTTGCGGTTCATGATTGATGTGTCTAAGGGCCGTCAACAAGCTTTTTTGGCACCATTGCAGGGGAACTATCGATTAAGATCCGATTTGACTAGCATTCGTAAATATTTTTTTCTTGATTTTCTTTTGATTTCTCTCTTTTAGATCTCTTATTTTCTCTTTTATAAAAAATAGATCTAATCCACAAAAATCAATATAATCTAGTTTTATTTTATTTTTATTTCATTCTATCTTTTTCTTTTAGATCTCGTATATATTTTGCTTTCACTAACCCTAACAGGAGATGGATGGCTACCTCTCCAACAAACCAAAAAATTTTGTGGATGATCCAGAAAAACTTTACAAGCGAAGGAGACGCGAAGCACAAGCTAAGAAGCTGAAATTAGTAGATCCGAAAGGCAAGACCGGAAGTTCATCGTCCTACACCTCAAGAAACTCCACCACCAAGTCCAAGGAAGCCGCCACCGCAACCCGAGATGGCGCTACTGGAATGTATGATCGGAGAGCTATGCATCTCGGACATCAAGGATTTGCCTATCCAAGACCCCAATGATATTGGGGGGCCGTTCAAGATCAAGACTTCAACCATCCTTATGGTGCAAAGCTCGCCCTTCACCGGAAAAGAGATGCCAACCTTCACCTTCAAGCATTCATCCAACTATGCCGCACCTTCGACATGCAAGGAGTAACTCAAGATCAAGTGAGAGCGAGGCTCTTTCCGTTCTCTCTACTTGGGAGAGCACTTCAATGGTTTCATTCTCTACCGGCAGAGACGGTGCAAAATTGGGAGACCTTGATGAAAGCTTTCATGGCGGAGTTCTACTCGTCGGGCAAGACTCAGATTTTGCGCAACAAGATTGCTACCTTCGCGCAAACCCCGATAGAGACTATTGTGGAAGCCTATGAGCGCTTCAATGACTACATCCGAGCTGTGCCACATCACAAGTTTCCAAAGGAAGATATAGTCCAGAAGTTCTACCAAGGCCTCACGACAGCATCAAGGGCAATCATCGACGCATTGGCCGGAGGATCCATTATTGAGCTTACCCCGACGCAAGCTCTCAAGCTATTCAAGAAGGTGGCGGACAATGATGCGTGGGCATCATCGGGACGGCTGCACCCTACACCGTCCGCGGTCGTTGCTAAAAGTGTTTTGCAGGTGGAGTGTGTTGACACCAGATTTTGACTCGGCTGGAGTTGTGTGCGACGGAGTTGACGTAGAGGCCGAGTCTGATTCTGAATCAGCCTCCGATTCCGATTGGAAGACGTCTGATAGGAGTCCTGATCGGACACGAAGGAAAAGGCCGGAGCACGTACGACTTCTAAGGGGAGACGCGTCTGGAAGCTTCTTCAAGGCCTGATTGTGCGTTAAGATTTGTAATAGATCTAGTAGTTTAAGATTAGATTGCTTTAAATAGATTAGAGATATTGTCGTAGCCGGCAAGCTTTAGCTAGATTTCAGGGTATAAATATAAACCCTGCGCCATTGTAAAAAATGTTCACACAACCATTCAATCAAACACAACTTTCGGCCTAACGTGCCACCCAAACCCTTTTCGTCGAGTTCTTCAGCAAACAGGGTTGCATCGTCTTGACCTCCGGTTTGTCTGGAAGTCCGACACCCTTATCGAGTTAATCTAAGCTTTAGATTGAGGCGTATCACCCTTCTTCGTTTAGTTAATTCACCAATTTATCGAGTCGTTCTAGGCTTTAGATTGAGGCGTATCGCCCTTCTTCGTTTAGATCGCTCACCCTTTATCGTATCTTGCTGTTTTATCCTATTGGCTTACATCTATCAGAGAAGATCTATTCTATTTTATCATAATTCAAGCCTCATAATAGATTTGTTCTTATTGTTTATATAGCTGATTTAGATCTAATTCGCAAGTTACAAATAGATCTGATTTAAATAAGTTGTTTGATATAAATTGATCTATCGGAATAAATAAATTAATTGGTGCCCTGCTAGCAACGCTGTCTCGAAATCGATCCGATTGTTAGTGACACGAGAATTAATTTATTTATCGCCTTTGGAAAGATGTATATTAAAGAATAAGTTTAAATTAGATCTATTTCCGATTCGGCCTTTATGGTTGATGGTTTAATCTAACGTTGTATCTTCACGATTCGATTTTCATAGCCGATGGTCTGTTTCAATACATGATACATCTTCACAAATCGGACTCATAGCCGATGGTTTATGTTCTCAAATCGGACTTCCGTTCATGATTGATCCGATCCGTTGGGACGAATCGGGGCTTTGGCCGATGAGTTCCTTGTTGTTTACTGATTAAAATCTACCTTGTCAATTTCAGGTCAAATTGACTGGCACGCCGCAAACCTCGAGATTTTGGACCTGCACTGAAGTGAAGCAAATCTTCCAGGCCACAGTGTTAATTTCCGAGAGTCAACGCCTGACTTTTTAGACGTCAACAGAGCGTGTTGGCGGCTCTTAATGATAAAATCCTACCGCCAACATAGATACAAAAGAATGATAAAACAAATAGACATAGGGTTATTTACTAATGAATTCCACTAGTTTTGGTGCATATGTGCTTACAAGGACAAAGTGGCAAAAGAAGGACCAAAGTGGGCCCAGGGCCAAGTCGTCCGACCCCACCAGGTCGGCGGACCTGGGCCCAGTCCCAAATGAGTCCAGCTTTCCCCATGCAGAAGAAGCACACCTGGAGAACATCTTAACCGCTGAATCAACGTCGGTTTGCATCAAAGGCATGAGATGAACCACCCATGGATTGAAGGGCCCACACCTGAAACCAAATGTACTCATGTCAAGCGTACCCACTTGGAAGCGACCTCAGGGCCCACATGTCAGCCACCCAGAGGAAGATGGGCCCAAGAGGCTCCAGGTCGGGGCGCGCGCTCGAACCGGTTACCCTTTGACGCGTACCTGCAAACCACCTCCAGGAGAAAATCTGCACCGTGGACGACCTGGCCTGGCTCGGTAGATGCAGCAGGCCGCAACAACCTTTTGATTGGTTTGTGTTTGCACTCAGCCAGGCTTCATAGAGATCCTGTTTGGTTGCCTGTCCAGCACTCAGCCAATCGATCTTTTTATCTCACTGCACACTCACCCAAGCGCTGGACTCTACACCACGTGGGCCTGTCCGCGGGGAAACAGATGAATTCTACGTACCTGCATAGCCTGGCCCGGAGGCGGTTGTTGCATGAACTCAGCCAGGCTTGGATTCTCATCCAATAAATCAAACTAATAGCACATTCTAAAAGATTCTGCATGTGGTGAGCTTGGCTGGAGGAAGACACAGGGAACCAAACGTGCCCTTGTAGAATCTGGTTTCACGTAATAGAATATTAGGAAGAGGAAGAAAAAAGAGAGAGTGAAAATTAAAGTTGTAGGTCCCATTTATAGATTCACTTCCTAGTTCGATATTGGAACTAAAACAACATATGACATCAAGTTATTGTGGGACCCATTTATAGAACCACGAGTGATTTTGTACATTGGAGATGCCCTCACTCATTCCTTGCTTATTCCTCCTTCCGCTTTTGCTAAAGCCATTGCTTGCTTGGGCCATATTGGTTGGTTGGGCCATAATCGTGATGTCTTGACTCCGGTCGGTGTCGACCCAAAACTGTAGGGGCAGATGTGGAACTAACTTTTTCCGAGGCAAGCATGAGGGTTGAGTTTTGACACCATATGGGTATAGATCGGCAACATAAGATTTTTTGTTATTAGAATCATATCATCATGAAAAAATCCTGTAAAAGTCAATTTGGTTTAAATAACATAGCAATAGACCCGCAAGTCAATGTGCTTTCTTATTCCAAAGTCATTCTCTAAAGGTGACGACTTATACTATACGATTTCAGATCAGATGGAGTTGTTCTCTCCCCTTTTTGCAGGTAGAAAGGGTGAACCCAATAACTGAGTACTTGTTTTAAATTTGGAATGCAGGTCATTTTATGAGATGAGTGCCACCTAGCCAAACTTTTGAGTTTTGATCACACCATACAGAGGATATATACATTGGCGGCATATGGTTTATGATATTAGAATCATATCATCATGAAAATCTTTTCAAGTTGAAAGGATCAATATGCCTAAGAGGGGGGTGAATTAGGCTTCTAAGAAAATTTTGCGGAATTAAACACCTAATCACGCCAATTCACCCCATGTGCCTATTCCTAGCTAGTGTGACTACCCAATCGGAAAAAAGAGTTTTGCAACCTAGTTCCAATCCTAGTCTAGCATGGCAATTCTAGAAATGTAAAAGCGGGAACATAAATGCTGAAAGTAAATTGCCAAATGTAAAGAGAGAGTTAGGAAGCCGGATTTTTTCCCGAGGAATCGAAGAGTCGGCACTCTCCCCTAGTCCTCGTTGGAGCACCCAACACGAGGGTGTTGCTCCCTCTTGATCCAACACGAGGATCAAGTGCTCTCTAGTTAATGTCGATTGTCCCCTCCGGAACGGTGGACTCCAAACACCGTGCACATCTTCTTGGGCCTCTCACAAGTCGCCTCCTTGAGAGATCACCAAGAACACCACCACCAAGCCGTCTAGGAGATGCCGATCACCAAGAGTAACAAGCAAAGGCTTCACTTGCCCTGCACAAGACAAGAGACAAAGGTGGATGCACACTTGCTACTCCCTAAGCACTAATGATGTTCCTAATCTTCACACTCAAGAACTTCTCAATCACTTCTAGTGCTTTGCTTGCTCTTAGATCCCAAATATGACTATAAACTTCCTCAGGTCGCAAGAGAGCTGAAATGAGCTTATACAAGAAGTATTTATACCCCCAAGCAAAGCAACTAGCCGTTGGGCTCCAAATGCTGCTGAAGTCGTGCCGACCGACTGTTGCGGTGGTATATGAGTACCACCACCGCAACAGTCGGTGATGCTTTCCAGTACAAATCCCAACGGTCACTGACAACATGACCGACTGTTGCGGTGGTGAAAAATCCTCTTCTCACCGCAATAGTCCGTCAATCCAGAGACGAACTGGTCTCTGGCCCTGGAGGACCGACTGTTGTGGTGGTACGCAAGTACCACCACCGCAACAATCGGTGGTCTTCTGACCCTGGGCCCAGCTGGCCCATGACTGACCGACTGTTGCGGTGGTACCTGAGTACCACCACCGCAACAGTCGGTGGCTTCTGCCCTTTATGGCCCTGATGGCCCTACCACGACCGACTGTTGCGGTGACCATCTTGGTCACGACCGCAACAGTCTGTGGTTTGCAGAAATGCACTCCCAAGTTATCAAACTCGTCCAATTCAAATCCTTTTGAGTTTATAACTTCTTCCTTAGCTTCCATGGCTTCATCTAAGCTACCTAGTGCTAGAATTTCACAAGTGTGCATCACCTTTATACTCTAGTCTTATTTAGGTCAAGCTACAACTCATGCTACCCTTAATAGAACGGCCAAAGGAAAAACAAAGACCTATACTAATCCAAGTGCCTCTCAACTCCAAACGGCACTTGGGACTAGCTTGTCCTATCGCTTCTCGCATATTCTTTGATCCGACATATATCAATCAAATGATGGGGGCCAAGAATACCATAAAAACCCATCATTGCACTAACTTAATGAATGCCGCTGCAACACACACGTTAGTCGCAATGATCATGTTGTCATTAATCTCCAAAATCAAATTAGGGGCCTAGATGCACCTTCAATCTCCCCCTTTTTGGTGATTGATGACAACACAACCTCAAATAATATATTTGTGAATAAAAGGAGATGGGAATAGAAACACAACGCGTATGAAAAGGATATTAAGGACAAGCACATACGCAAAACAAGCATGACATGGCATAAATATATGAAATAAAGCACAAACACATGTCATCAACCAAAGTAGCAAGCCAAGGAACGAATGCATAAAAGTAGATATGATGCATGAGAGTTCACATCAAAGAACCAAAAGCTATGCTAATAACTACCCCTAACTCTCACATCTCCACCTTTGGCGTCAAGCACCAAAACAGACTAAGCATCTGAAGCGGGAGGAGCCTGAGCTGAGGGGTCCTCGGGAGAAGGAGAGAAAGTCCTTGCGGCTGCGTCAACTGGGTCCTCGGTCTCTGAACCGGTAACCTGAGTCTGAGGAGCTGAAGAAGAGACGGCGACCTCTGCAGGGACCAAAGTAGAATCTGTCATCACTGTAGCTGAGAGTGTCGGGTCGTCGGTCTGCTGGGGCTGCTCTGGAGCTAGAATCTCTGAAACGAACTGATGTGGGTCAGGTGTGCTCTCGTCTGTCAGCTATGAGTAGGAGGCCTCAAGGGACCTCGACACAAAAGAAGTAGCAGCTGACACTGAAGCGGAGACCGAAGCTGAAGTAGTAGCCTGAGCAGCTGGACTGGTGAAACCCGCAAGCAAGGTGGGCTCCGGTGTCGAGAACTGAGTAGGAATATCTGGAAGCGGGGTCACGTACACGGGAGGAGGCGGGAGGAAGCCACCAACACTAGCCATAGGTCTAATCGGTGAAAAAGGGTCTAGTGCTGGCCCTGCCGAACTCTGAAGAAGCTGTGGAAGAGCAAAAGCTGGAGTCGGCGGTAGGGAGGGCATCCAAATCCCCATCTGCTGGAAGAGAAGCTGGAAATACATGTCGTTCTGCCTGCGCTGTGCCTCCTGCTCGGTGGCCAGACGGCGCTGCTCATCAAACATACGCTGCTGCTGCTCAAGGATCGAAGCAAACCTGAGATCGTTCTTCTCATCCTTGGCGGTCTGGGCAGCCTGAATGCTCGTCACTGTCTGTCCAAGTGCCACTATATAGTCTGCAATAGCTCGAAAATTGGGCATAGCTGGAGGAGCTGGGGCTGCTGCTGGAGGAACTGAAACTGGAACTGTGGACGGACCAGAGGAGGCTGGAGGTCGTCAAGGTCTGCACCTGCTGTACTGGACCCACCAGCCTCGGCGTCGTGAGCTCCTCGGTATGGCAGTGAGTCTGGGAGCACATACTCCGAGTCTGAGCTGTCCTCCTCCGAGAGGTCAGAGCTGTCGAGTATCTGCTCAAGTCCAGCTGCGTGCTCTGCCTCTCGAAGGGCCTGGTCCTCTGCTGCCTGCTCTGCCTGCTGCTCAGGAGGGACTGCCTGTCTGATCATCGCAATCGGCCTCTGTCCTCGGCGACGGTCATTAGGCTTGGCAGCCTTGTAGGTCGGGTAAGTGAGCGCCCTCTCCTCTAACTTAGCGAGGTTCTCCTCACGAGGACCTGCTAAGTGAGCTAGTATGTGTGACAGAATATGAGCATAGGGCAGAGTGTGGCCGACCTTCATCCCATCTGAAATCACGTCCTGGATCTCTGCCATCAAGAAGTCAATCATATCGAACGGACGGTGGCCCACTATGTGAGCGAGGAGCCACTGCTGCAGCACTATGATCGTCTCACGGTTCCCTGACCGGGGGTGCAGAGAACGACGAAGTGCCTCAAGAATCACATACGCTAGCGGTGTCAAGTCCATCGGATGCCTAGGTGAAGCTGGACCAAAGGGTGGCCTGAAGCACGGTGCCATCATCTCGGCTGACGGAGGCACTACTCCACTGGACAGAGGTCGTCGAGGTGGAATAGCAGAAGGGTAGCACCTCTCGTGGAGCTTCTCGGCGTAGAGTGGAAGCTCGAGAAGCCCATGAAGATCCTGTCGCCTCAAAGTGTACTTCTTCCCCCGATACATGAAAGTCATCGTAGAGCGATCCAGGGGCATCCAGACAGTGGTGTAGAAGACACGTACCCACTCCCTGACGAAGGTGGTGGGCAGAGTGAAGAGCTCCAGCAATCCAGGCATATAGGAGAAATAGGACTCAAGCTCAGTAGGCTCAACTGGCACTGCTCTGGCTATCCTGGCGATGTCCATCCTCCTGTGAAACTTATAAAGTGAGATACGAGCCAGGTTGAATGCATTGTAGAACACCTGCTGCAAGGGAGTCCACAACGGGCCTGTGAGAAGCCACCTAGCAGGGAACCACCTGGTCTCATTCTCGATCCTCAATCTCCAAATCAAACGAGATGAGGCTCTGGAGACCTCCTCAACTGACGGCATCTGAGAGGGCTGCCTGTCTGAGTCTGAGCTGTCGGACTGCTCGGGAGTCGAGGAAGGCTGGGCCCGCTTCCTTCTACTGCCAGAAGAAGCGGGCTGGCGAGAGCTCTGCTGCTGGGGAGGTGGAGAGGTCACCTGCACACAGATACGACCTGAGTGTCTGAGAGCAGTAGCAGGAGGGCCCTCTGGAGCAACTGGTGACCCTGTCTGGTCACGGATACTGAACTGGGCAGAACGCCCTCCAGCCTCTATGCGCTCCTGCGCCTCGACAACAGCCATGGTGGTCTCCCAATCATCAGGACCACCCTTCTTTGCCTTCTTCTTCGGCGGCTTTGGGGGTGCCTTCGCCTTGCCCTTGTCAGAGGGCGGAGGACGGCGAGGCGGTGAGTCCCCATCGCCGGGACGTCCTGGTGTCTTCGTCCTAGCCATCACTGAACAGTTAAGCACTGACATTGAGCTGCAATAGAATCACTGCCTCTACAAGAAAACCACTGGCAAGCTGCTAGAAATCCACAGACTCTGCAAGAAATCCACGGACCACTGTCACTGCAACTGCCAGAACTCCCCCTGACACGGACCTTTGTTGAGGCTTGGCCTCAACGTCCAAAGAAAGTACCCGAGGCTTGGCCTCGAGCAACTGCCACTGAAACTGTGTCAACCAGCTGCCATCTGTCACTGCCACTGACCACTGTCACAGCCCGAGAACACCCTGCACGCATAGAAATGATAGGAAAGGATGCATATACATTAATAAGCATTTTCTAGAGAAAAGAATTCTATAAGCATGAATAGGTGAGAGCTCAGAAAAAGCGGCTAAAATCCTATGATAGATAAGGCATTGATCATGGGAGTGACATAAGCTAGAGTATTGTGATATTGACATGAATTTGGAGTAGAATATGGCATTTAGACTCAAACTCTAGCACATTGTCCAAATGAAGAAGAACTGGCATGAAAAATGACATGGAAAGGGGATAGGATATGGCATTGAAGCATAGGCTCTAGATTATGATGAAGAATGTCATTGGAAATTTGGGCAGCATATCCCCTAAAGGTTGAGCATTATGAGACCACCACAAAAGAAGTTCTAATCCAATCCACATATCATTCATGGCATATATGAATCACTACATCCATCATCTATAAGCACACATTCATCCAAGCATCATTCATCACCATGATTTTGAATTGACAGAATAAGTGAGACAGTATGATCTAGATTTGAGCTTGGAATCACCTTGAGAGAACCACTGCAGGGAGAAGAGGTGAAGCAGGACAGGGCCAGCGAGGCAGGGTCCTGGGCGACGCTGCAGCCAGGCCCGTGGAGGGACACGACGGCTGGAAGGGGCGGCGGCGCAACTCCGGAGGTGAGGAGGAGCGGCGGCGGCGTGCGAGTCCAGTGGCTACGGCGGCGGCGCGGGGACACGTGGAGGTGAAGGCGGGAGCACGTGGATGGCGGTGATGGAGAGCACGGCGGCGCGGCTGTGGTGAGAGAGCGGCGCAATGGAGGTGGCGGCGACGCGTGGGTGCGGCGGCTGGCGGTGTACGGATGAGCGGTGAGCAGCGGCGGAGAGAAAGAGAGAAAGATGACGGCGGTTAGGGCTGAAAAGAAACGGACGGCCCAGATTGAGCGGTTGAAACACTGAACACATGAGATCCACGGGTGACCGACTGTTGCGGTGGTGGGGTCAAACCAGCACCGCAACAGTCTCTCAAACCAGAGGCTATTTTCTTTTGCCCGCGTATCCACCCATTGTTGCGGTGGTCATTTGAGCCAAGACCGCAACTTTCCGTGCTGAGGTACTGTCTCCAGATTTGAATCACCACCGATTGTTGCGGTGATGAGATTTTGATTGAGCACCGCAACAGTCCGTCAATCCAGGGAGCATTTTCAGATTCGACCTGGACCACCGACTGTTGCAGTCATGCATTCCTTCAGCACCGCAACTTCCTGGAATTTCTCTGAAAACTTGATTAGCAATCACAGATAACAGACTATTGCGGTGACCTCTCCATTTAGCACCGCAACTTGCTGTCAAAGTAGATTTTTCACTTTTCAATTTGATTTTGATTTGGAATTGCTGAACTAAATCTTATCTCATGTCCAAGGGTCCAATAAGAAACAAATAAACACAATCTTGGACTGAGACAAGGGAACCTCTCTCAAACCCTCATTTTAAAATATTTTCAATATTTTGCCTTAGGCTAAATAAACATTTTTGGTTAGAAAACCAAACCAAAGCATAGAAGGGCACCACACACTTAGGAGTTTCAGAAATTGTCAAAGACAAAGAAAGCTCCCCCTAAATGCGTGCCGCAACCAAATGCCAACAAAACGACTAAAACAACAACCATGCATATGCATGCAAATGCAAAACAAGAATTTAAGGTATAAATTTAAATCTATCTTGTCACATTTGATCCCCGTGCAAGCTTGCTCATGATGAGCCTCACCCGAGTCTAAAGCAACCAAGAGACCAAACGGCTCCAACCTTTCCTATCTCATCACTATCTTGCAAGGGTTAGACAAGCACCTAATGCATATGACAAGATATACAAATGCAATGCAAGCACAAACAGCCCTACATTAGTAAGTTAGTGAAAGTTAGCAAAGTCAAGCACATTGAGCTCATTCCTCAACCTAGAAATCGTCCTCTCATCTAGGGGCTTTGTGAAGATATCCGCCAATTGATCTTCCATCGTAACACCTTCTAATGATATGTCATTCTTAGCAACATGGTCTCTAAGGAAATGATGGCGAATATCAATGTGCTTTGTTCTTGAGTGTTGAACTGGGTTGTTAGCAAGCTTAACCGCACTCTCATTGTCACACAACAAAGGTACCCTTTCCAGAACTATGCCATAGTCTAAAAGGGTTTGTTTCATGTATAGGATTTGAGCACAACAAGAACCGGCGGCTATATACTCGGCTTCGGCGGTGGACAAGGCAACACTATTTTGTTTCTTAGAGGACCAAGAAACAAGGGATCTACCAAGCAATTGGCACCCTCCGGAGGTGCTTTTTCTATCAACTTTGCAACCCGCATAATCCGAATCGGAATAGCCAACGAGTTGAAATCTAGCTCCTTTGGGATACCAAAGGCCAATGCTTGGTGTGAGCTTGAGGTACCTAAAGATCTTTTCACGGCTACTAGGTGTACCTCCTTAGGATTGGCTTGGAATCTAGCGCACATACAAACACTAAACATGATATCGGGCCTAGATGCGGCAAGATATAACAAACTACCAATCATAGAACGGTAGAGAGTTGGATCAACCGTGTTACCTCCCTCATCTAGGTCAAGATGTCTATTTGTAGCCATTGATGTAGAGATGCCCTTGCAATCTTCCATCTTGAAGCATTTGAGAAGGTCTTTGGTATACTTTTCTTGACAAATGAAAGTCACTTCTTCAAGTTGCTTGATTTGAAACCCAAGGAAGGATGTGAGCTCTCCAATCATAGACATCTCGAACTCTCTTGACATCATTTCACCGAACTCTTTGCAAAAGTCTTCATTTGTTGAGCCAAAGATGATATCATCAACATACACTTGACAAATGAAGAGATCTCCATCAATCTTCTTGGTGAATAGTGTTGTATCAACTTTGCCAATCTTGAAATCTCTTGAGATAAGGAAGTCCCTAAGGCGCTCATACCATACTCTAGGAGCTTGTTTGAGACCATAGAGTGCCTTGGACAACTTATAGACGTGGTTGGGATATCTTGCATCTTCAAAGCCCGTTGGTTGATTAACATAGACTAGCTCATTGATATCCATTCAAGAAAGCACTCTTCACATTCATTTGATACAGCTTCATGTTATAGCTTGAAGCATAAGCAAGAAGGATGCGAATTGCCTCTAGTTTTGCCACCGGTGCAAAGGTCTCTCCAAAATCCAATCCTTCAACTTGAGAGAACTCCTTTACAACTAGCCTTGCCTTGTTCCGCACTACAATACCTTGATCATCTTGCTTGTTGCGAAACACCTATTTGGTTCCAATTACTCTTGCATTCTTGGGTCGCTCTTCAAGAGTCCAAACATCATTGCGGGTGAAGTTGTTCAATTCTTCATGCATTGCATTCACCCAATCTGGATCCTTGAGAGCTTCATCTATATTGGAAGGTTCAATGCAAGAAACAAACGCATTAAACTCGCAAAAGTTATTATATTGAGTTCTACGAGTTCTTATCCCCTTTGTTGGATTTCCAATGATGAGGTCTTGTGGATGAGCTTGAATTCTTGGATTGTGTCTTCTCTCAACCACTTCTTGAGGGGCTTGTGGAGCATCAACTTCTTGAGCTTGTACCTCAACTTGATCTTGTGGTACATGGGTATCCTCAAGTGGAAGAGGTGGATCTTCCACTTGAACACTATCATCTTGCTTATCACCACCATCAACTTGGGGCACCATGGATGAAAAAGATGGAGGATCAACAACTTGAACTTCATCATCATCTTTTTCTTTTGGCTTGATTGCTCCAATAGGCATGTCATGGCCTCCCTCAATGGTTCATTACCTACATCATCACAATTTTCATGTGCTCCTTGGGAGCCATTAGATTCATCAAACTCCACATCATATGTTTCTTCAACTAAGTCGGTGGCATGGTTGAATACTCTATATGCTTTAAACTTCAATGAGTAACCAAGTAGAAAACCAATATCACAATGTTTTTGAAACTTCCCTAGGTGTTGCCGTTTCTTGTAGATATAGCACTTGCAACCAAACACCCGGAAGTAGGAGATATTGGGCTTTCTCCCAATGAGCAACTCATAAGGGGTCTTTATCAATAAGCGGTGAGGAATGAGCCGATTGGATGCATAGCATGCGGTGTTGATTGCTTCGGCCCAAAACTTCTCATGAGTGTTGTATTCATCTAACATAGTTCTTGCCAAAGTAATCAATGTCCGGTTCTTCCTCTCAACTACACCATTTTGTTGAGGAGTATAGGTTGCGGAGAACTCATGCTTGATTCCATTGTCATCACAATACAACTCAATGCTTGTGTTGTCAAACTCTTTCCCATTGTCGCTTCTAATCTTCACCAAAGGTTGCTTGTATTCATTTTGAGCTTTCTTGGCAAAAGACTTGAATATGTTGGCCACTTCGGTCTTGTCTTGAAGAAAGAACACCCAAGTGTATCTTGAGTAATCATCCACAACCACCAAGCAATAGAGATTTCCACCAAGACTAACATAAGTTGTTGATCCAAATAGATCCATGTGAAGCAACTCTAGTGGTCTTGTTGTTGATACATAGGCCTTGGATGGATGAGTGTTTGCCACTTGCTTGCCGGCTTGACAAGCACTACAAAGTTTGTCTTTCTCAAACACTATATCACTCAACACACGAACCAAATCCTTCTTCAAGAGCTTCTTGAGAGTACCCATGCCAACATGTGCAAGCCTTCTATGCCATAACCAACCTTTTGACACTTTGTTGAATAAGCAAGTTGACAAACTAGCTTCACTAGAGAAGAAATCCACAAGATAGAGATTGTTGTATCTAAAGCCCTTGAATATAAGCTCATCATTATTTGACTTCCTTGTGACTTCTACACCTTCATCGGTGAATGTGACTTTGAAACCATGATCACACACTTGAGCCACGGACAATAAGTTGAAGTTCAATGAATCAACCAAGAGAACATTTGAGAGTGAATGATCATTGGAGATAGCAATCTTGCCCAAATCTTCAACGTTGCCCATTGAATTGTCACCAAATGTGATCTTGTCATGCCCACTAACATCTTCATCTAATGAGGTGAACATCCGAGGATCACCGGTCATATGTTGAGTGCAACCACTATCAAGTACCCAATGGTGTCCTCCGGTCTTGTAGTTCATCTACATCCACAAACATGATCAAGCTTGGGGTTTAGTCACCCAAACCTTGTTGGAAGCTTGAGTGATAGAACTAGAACTAGATGCAACATCGGTAGTGGAGCAATGAGGATGAGCTTGTGCACTAGCAATGGGAGTCTTGGGCACCCAAATTTGCCTAGGCCGTGAATTATCCTTGCGGCCATAGAACCTCACAACAAACTTGCCATTACCCAATCTTGACAATGCATAAAGAGTGTTGAAAGCCATGGGTCTTATCTGACTTGCTAGCTTGGGAGGAGGAGGTGTCTTGCATTGAAAGGACAAGTGACCTTCTCTCTTGCATTCCATGCAATATCTTGGTCTTGGACCGGAAGGAACATTTGGATGTTTTGACATGACCTTGGGAGAAGGATACTTGAATGCATTCTTGCCCTCATTTGCCTTGACCAAGTTGGCATACAATCTTTTCCCATCACACATTGGGTCATACTCATTCTTGTTATTGACTTGTGCAACTTGTGGCTTGATATTCTTGAGATCAATAACTTGTTGCTTGAGCTTTGCATTTTCAATCAATATAGATTCATTTTCTCTCTTGAGCAAATCATTATCAAGAGAGATCTCATCATTGCAAGATTCCACAACAATACTCTTGCCCTTGCACTCGTCACAAATGGAAGAGATCTTGAGCATATCAACCAAGTCATCATATGGCAAGTCATCACAAGAAGTAGAGCAATTAACTTTCTCTACTTGAGTAGGTTCAACACACTTCTCATTTGACATAGCATCAAGGTTGGATTCAAGATTCTTGTAGCTAGTGTTGAGCTCTTGAAAATCATTGTTCAACTTTGCATAATTTGACTTGAGTTCATTGTAAGATTTCATCATGTCATCATGGTTATCCTTGAACTCTAAGTTACTAGGCTCAAGCTCATTCACTTTGTTCTCTAGTTCTTTCTTGACTAGCTTCAATTTTTTAACCTTTTTCTTTGAGCCAATGATTGCCTCATTATATTCATTGAGAGTATCAACAAGATCATTATAAGAGGGATGCTCATACTCATCATCATTACTACCACTAGCATCATCATCATCATCATCACTAAAGCCATGGTTGCTTTTGCTCACCTTGTGATCACCTTTTGCCATGAGGCAAATGTGGGAGCTTGATGTAGAGAATAGTGATGGTGGAAGTGGAGGAAGAGAAGCCTTGATAGCAAGACCGGTAATGCCTTCATTTTCACTTTCACTTGAAGAGGAGGAGGAATTATCCGAATCTTCAACATCGGTCACCCACTCTTCAATATAAGCCTTGGCTTCTTTCTTCTTGCCTTTCTTGTGATGCTTCTTCTTCTCATCTTTCTTCTTATGATGCTTCTTCTTATGATCTTTCTCATCATCACTTTCTTCCTCTTGATTCTTGTTCTTTTGCTTTCTCTTGTCGGGAAGAGGGCATCCATTAGCCAAGTGACTTCTTCTTGTCATTGGTGAATAACTTCTTCTTCTTGTAATCAAAGTTCACTCCTTTCTTGTTGAGCTTCTTGAGCATCTTGTTAGTTTTCTTCATGAAGAGCGCAAGATCAATATCATCATCACTTTCATGATCACTTGAATCTTTCTTGACAGCCACCTTCTTCTCTTTGCTTGCCTTGAGTGCAATATCATTCTTAGAGGAAGAGGAGGAGCTTTGATCTTGGGCAATTCTCATATATTGCTCAAGTCCGGCAATCTTGCCAAGAACTTGAGTGATAGTGACAATCTTGAGATCAACTTGATGAAAGTATGTGACAATATTTGCATACTTCTCTTTTGGTAGAATACTAAGAAGTCTTCTTATGATATCCACACTTTCCATCCTTCCTATATCAAGATCATGCAAATCCTCTACAAAGACACCAAAGCGAGAGTACATTTGATTAGCATTTTCATGAGGAAGCATTTTGAAAGCATTAATTCTATCCATGATAATTTTATAGCGCTCCTCACGCTCATCCTTGGATCCAATGTGCATGTCGCACAACTTATCCCAAACCTCCTTAGCATTCTTGCTACTACGCACACGATTGAACACCTCTTTGTTTAAGCCACGAAAGAGGATGTTACAAGCCTTGGTGTTCCACCTAACGGTGTTAGCCTCTTCAGGAGTGAGTGCATCGGCTTTCTTAGGCTCGGGATAGCCATACAATGTGGCATGGTACACACCGACATCCACGGCCTCAAGGTAGGCCTCCATACGAATTCTCCAATAGGAGAAATCGTTGCCATCGAACATGGGAGGGGCTCCATCCCCGTTAGACATCTTTCTCTAGGCGGTGAAGCCTAATCCAAGAGCACGAGGCTCTGATACCAATTGAAAGGATCAAGATGCCTAAGAGGGAGGGGGGTGAATTAGGCCTCTAACAAAATTTTGCGGAATTAAACACCGAATCAAGCCAATTCACCTCATGTGTCTATTCCTAGCTAGTGTGAATACCTAATCAGGAAAAAGAGTTTTGCAACCTAGTTCCAATCCTTGTCTAGCATGGCAATTCTAGGAATGTAAAGGTGGGAATGTAAATATGGAAAGTAAATTACCAAATGTAAAGAGAGAGTTAGGAAGCCAGATTTTTTCCCGAGGTATCGAGTGCTCTCTAGTGAATGTCGATTGTCCCCTCCGGAACGGTGGACTCCAAACACCGTGCACACCTTCTTGGGCCTCTCACAAGTCGCCTCCTTGAGAGATCACCAAGAACACCACCACCAAGCCATCTAGGTGATGCCGATCACCAAGAGTAACAAGCAAAGGTTTCACTTGCCCTGCACAAGACAAGAGACAAAGGTGGATGCACACTTGCTACTCTCTAAGCACTAATGATGTTCCTAATCTTCACAATCAAGAATTTCTCAATCACTTCTAGTGCTTTGCTTGCTTTTAGCTCCCAAATATGACTATAAACTTCCTTAGGTCGCAAGAGAGCTGAAATGAGCCTATACATGAAGTATTTATACCCCAAGCAAAGCAACTAGCCGTTGGGCTCCAAATGATGCTGAAGTCGTACCGACCGACTGTTGTGGTGGTACATGAGTACCACCACCGCAACAGTCGGTGATGCTTTCCAGTACAAATCCCAACGGTCACTGACAACATGACCGACTGTTGCGGTGGTGAAAAATCCCGTTCTCACCGTAACAGTCCGTCAATCTAGAGACGAACTGGTCTCTGGCC
>CM014274.1:67837095-67882742 GCA_004135705.1 Alloteropsis semialata
AATAATTATTTGATATACATGTAGTTCAACTTAAAATTACTGCCAAATACCAAGAAATTCATTTAATCATAAGAAAATAGCAATTCATTTCAGAAAAAATCAAAGCTCATCCATGGCAGTTTGTATATTGTATAACACATGTAAATAAATATTTTATGTAAGTATGAGCAAAAATAATGTTTTAGAGTGTGCAAACTAGAAGAGGCTGCAGTGATCTTTTATATAATATTTTTGAATGTTCATGATTTTCTAGAGGCCACATCTAAGGTACGTTTGGGTTGAAATTTTTTGTGGTTGTTCCTTATTAAAAATGTCAGAAAAATAGTAGGAAAATAAAAAATTGATGAGTTATTAGATCACAACCAGGTGGAATTGCTAAAATAGATTCACATGTGGTTTGTGGCTAGAACTGACTGTCAAAATAGATTTTCACAGGCGGTTCATGGCTGGAACCGGCTGTGAAAATAGAGTTGATTGTCACATCCCGGTCAAGCCACGAACCACCTCTGAAAATCATTTTCCACAGTCGTCCTACTTATGAATCAGATGTGAAAATATTTTAGCACCACTTTTTAAGAACTGGCTGTGAAAATGGAGCCTTGTAATACCGATTCTGTAGTAGTACGTTGTCGTATGTTACATGAACTACATCCAATTGAAGCTGTTCTTCGGTCTTAGGGATAATTTGTTGTTGATGTACTGTGTATGGGATCTAATTGGCTAGGGAAATGTTTGCAAGGATTAAGATCCACAAGGAATTTTGTTTGAGGCTCCCACAAAAATGCTTTGTTGCTGGTATATCTGAAAGTCGGAAAGTATTCTTGACATAATAATGGCACCATAAATCCATAATGTCAAACGGAACCAAATCTTTCCATGGAGTTGGAAAAAGTCCGAAGTAACCCAAATAATAAATTTTGTTTTTGCTTCCTATATTTGCCTCTTCCTTGGTAACAATTTACTGCAGCAACACATGGAACTAAGTTTACGCTAGATTTTTCTTGTATCCGATATGGAGATGCTGCTGATGTAGGACAAATTATTAATCTACAGGAGGGCCCTCCTCTCATATTATTGTTCCGTTGTGCAGATTTTCTCAGATAAGGAACTAAAGGAAAGTATTGTGAGGCGAACCCCAATTAGGCGTGTTGGACAACCAGAGGAAATATCTTCCATGGTTGCATTTCTTTGTATGCCTGGTTCGACTTACATTACTGGCCAGACGATCTTGATTGATGGTGGTCTCACAATTAATGGGTGCTATCCAGAAAAATGACTTATAGCCAGGAGCTCAGATGTCCCTTGGCATATAAATGGCCATATAGCAGGTGGTTCTCTTTAAAGTAAAAATAAGTAAACTTTGCTGGATTGTCGACATAATTGCACGGCTATAGCCGTTTCCCAGTTCTATAATAATTGGAGTTTGTATTCCATATGATGTACTTTCTAATTTAGATTTTGAACAAGCAAGAACATAAGTGTATTACATACAGCTTTTTTCGCCTCTATGAGAATAATATTCAGGCTGATACTAACTGTTAGGAACAATTATAATTCATATTTTTTTATTCTTGTGCAGTTGCATTGCTTCATAAGTTCAAAACTGATATCATTTTTATTACAAAACAAAGGCGAAATTATTGTCCAACATACATTAAAGAACATTTGTTTGTGTGTTAGATTATGGGGTTCACTTGTGTGCCTACTCTAACTGAACATCCATGTTTTGTGTCCGAAACACCAACCATGTAGTAAGAGAAACAATATTTATTTGCGTATCTAGCTATTACTTTACCTCATGAGATACACATACATCCATTATATAGATCAACCTTACAAAGATCCAAATACTAGTGTGGCAATCTTCCAGAACGAACAAAGAAATACCCAGTATTGGTCATAATTAATACAAATCTAGTGCAAAAAAGATCCAAATACTGGTGTCGGTCTCCCATTCCCTGATGATGCTTCTGCTGGCCCTTGCTCTTCAAAGGCGACCTGGAACAGAAGCAAGACAAGAACAAACTTATAAAAAAAAAAGTTAACCAGACGCAACATGAACAACAGCATGGGGATGCAAGGCCCGGAGCTGGCTGTGCGCCAGCCGGCTTGCCGTGCTTCGACACAATCTGCTATGTGCTGCTTGTTTCTTCTAGCTGGCCATGTGCTGCTTCTTCTAGCTGGCCATCTGCCGATTGCTTCTTACCAGTACTATGCATGTCACCCTGCTGTGGATCCAACAGCCATTGTTGTGGACCCAACTGTTTCTGACATGGATGCAACATGGTTCCTGTGGCATGCCAGTGATGCCCCTGTCCATGGCCATGGCTAGGGATGGACTCGAATCGAATATGCAAGGAATCGAATATGGACATTACCTTTTACCATATTTTGATTCGAATATGAATGCGAATCATACCAGATATGAATTCGAATTTGAATCTTGTCCAGCCTTATGGGATACGAATACAAAACGAATGCCTCGAATACAGATTCACATTCCGACAGATGGTTTTGTTGAGTCTCCGTTCTTCATGGATAGAGATAATATCGGATATTTTATTTGTTTCCACATTTTACGAATATGATATAGATTATGATAGAGAAATATACATAAAATTTGGATATCCATTTATCATCCGAATAAAACTGGATACGAATATGGATATCTATATTAACATTTTAGGCAGATCCGAATACGGCCATATCTATCCCTAACCATTGTTGAGAAAGAGAGAGAAGTTTATGTGTGTTTGTGGGGGGAGGGGGGGTGGGGGAGGGAGGGGTATATAGCGGGTTGTGGATTGGATAGTTCCACAATGAAAGTGTAGACAAGATATAGGCCACGAACATGGCCGTTGAACACAAAAACATGCTGCGCCAAATACTCAAGCGCCGCGAATATAGGTCAAATTAATTGTATAAAATCAGCTCCAGTCCAGGTTGTGTTGACGCGAAAACGTGCCGTGCCAAATACTCAAGTGCTCGAATGTGCAGCACGCAGGGTGCACCTTGCAGCGCCGCTGCGAAAAGAGGTCTGACCGGTTTTGAAAGATGTCAGACCGGTTTCGCCGGGAGCCCGATGAGAGACCAAGAACTCTTGCCCTGGAGGGACCTCGTTGGGGTAGGCGTTCCTTGGGTTGCCCTAGGATTGACAGGCCAGCTAGGGTGCCTCCTCATGCCATAGAGACGAGAGAAGAACAACACATGAGGTTGGAAAAGATTAGGGCAAAGCGAAAAGGTAAAAAGATAAATGTATTTGATAGATTCGATTGGATTCCCCTCAATTGGCCGTGGCCCTTTATATTTATACGGAGGGGAGGTCTTGCCTCATTAGGAATCGAAGATTACATAAATCCCGTGTCAAAATACAATTGCTAACTCAGACTACACGAACAAAACCAGTCAGACCGGTTTCCCGTAGTGTTGATCTTCCCGAAGCCATAACTCTCTCATCCGAACTCCAAATTGGATGTTCTACATATGCATATTGATCGCCTCGACGATAGCATGCAATGGTGAAGTCCAATTTGTATTTGGAGCATACTGCCAAAACCGGTCTGACCAGTTTAGGCAATCTAGTCAGACCGGTTTGCCCATGCGTGCCAATTTTAGTTGCGAACAGTTTGCAAATTTCATTACAACCGGTAGTAGTGTAGTGTGGTTATTTATACTGTGCAGTTTTTTTTATTATCTTATAGTTAATATCAATGTCCATCATTAATTTGAGCTCCACATTTTGACTTTCTTGATGAAACGTTTTTGAGATCCGAGAACACTAATTTAGAGCTGCACAATTTTGGAACTTTCTAAGAAAATTTTGGTATTATTAAAATTAGAAATTATTAAGAACCTAAGAAAACTAGATAACAATGTGTATTCTAAAGATATTATTTATCTCACACGTAATTCCAACAAAAGTCAATAAAAACAAATTATATAAATTCTTAAAAATGTTATTTGCCGAAACAACATAAAATTAGATTTCTTACATACGAAAACATGTTAAATCCTGGTTATATAAAATTTACATGTTAGAAAGATAAAGTCTTCTTCTGATCACCTTGAATAATGGTACTGAGAAAAGTATGACTATATGGAGATAAGCTATTTATTAGTGAACACTAAATAGAGCTAATGTACACCTCACTTTGATTTTCATGTTGAAACTCTTTTGGCAACCCCATAACACTTTATTTTGGCCCACGCAAATGTTAGACTGTTTTTTTGAGAAAAAAAGGCATTATTAAAAATTATAAACTATTAAGTAAATCTCTAAACTACGAATGCTGGGGAATTCCCGAGCAGTTGTTAGGCCATAGTTGCCTGTTTTTTCTGGTACAGTTAGATACAAAAAGTAATTAATAATTTGCAGCCGAGTATACTATTATTTGACTGTACAATATGTTAGAATTATAGGTATTTTTGACATATTTTAATTCTGAGTATACTCAGTTAATATTTGATATATTTTTTGAAAACACGCAATACCGTAGAAACACTTTCCCTTGAATAACGTAATGTCTAGAAAATAGAAATTCCATTTCTGAACCAATGGACGACTTGTTTATTCATGGAAGACACAAATACGCATCAAATCATACAATGCATGCAAGAAAATATGCAGAAATTTAAGCTGAAGCGATTAAAGCACAAGGCTAGATCCCTTGAGTTTCTCTTCCACAATGCAATCAAGCTTTCTCCCCATCTCTTCACTCATGTGATTTACCCAATCCCCCACTTTCCCTTTTCTGAAGAACGCGGACTTCTCAAAGACTACATTGCCACGCCGAGTTACGTGTCCTGTCTGGTTGCTGTGGCCATGGTGGCCTGGCCCTGGCGTGTCACGTTCCAGAGGGTCGAGTCAAGTCTGTGTGCGCAGGTGTGCTGCGGTGAACGAACGCGGATGGTGTTGGCTGGGGAGTGGTGTGCGTGTTGCCGGTCTGTTCGGGGTTGGTCGCGTCGTGTGGACGAGCATGCGGCTCGTGGCGATGTCCGTGCGAACCTGTGCTCAGTTGGTCGAGCCCAGCTATCAATCAAAGCCAGATACAGACGAGTAGTCGCCGCGGCGTTCGTCGCTGGAGAAAACTTTTGTTCATCTTCTTCCTCGGGCAGCTGCTGCGAGAGTGAGTGAGTGCGAGCGATCCTGGTGTTCCTGACAAGTGGTATTAGAGCAAGGTTGATAGCGAAGATCGGCGAGTCCCCGAAAGGCGAGACTGGGGACAGCTCCAAGAGCGGTGAACGCATCGTCGCCAACTCCGGCGTGGCGGAGCTTCCGCTGCTGACCAAGGGAAATTACCATGAGTGGGTGTTGGTCATGCAGGTATCAATGGAGGCGATGGAGTTGTGGGACCCTGTTGACGATTCTTAGCCACACCTTTTTACCCTTGTTTATCTTCAATAATGGCATGAATTTCATATCTAAACTATTGATTATACTCTATAACTGGGACGTTTTCGCATATGCATGTGTTTTTGGAGGATTTCTATTTACACAGGTTTTTGGGCTAAATTGGAGCACATATGGAAAAGGCTTGTGACCAAGGAAGACACGATGAAAGATGAAGGCCAGGAGCCTGAAGAAGAGGGTAGGCCGGCCGGCCCCACATGGCCTAGGCCAGCCAGCCTATGTCATTCCAAGCCCCGTTCGTGCTCATTTTTGGTGAACCATCCTTCAAGAATATTTGAAAGGCAAGTGCTTCAAGATAAGGTCAAGAGACTTCGGGGTCAAAGCAAATCAAATGGAGAATTTGGAAGGTTATCACCTCCCATTCTTATCTCGAAGAGATATCCCGAAGCAAAAGACGTCCAAAGGCCCACATGCATAGATGGAACAACTACTGAAGCTTTCAGAAGACTTGGGGAGAAAGATGAGGACGAGACGGCCAGGAAAGAGCCAGGCCAGCCGGCCTGGGCCTCTCTGAGCCGGCCGGCCTAGGCCCCCCTGGCGTCGCCTTGCCCTTCCCTTCGACCTAGGGTTTCCTTAGAGTATAAATAGCCCTTGTGCCCCCTGCCACGCATAATTCATTCATCATTCGACGCCGAGGAGCAGAGGAGCTAGAGGGACACCTTTCAGAGAGCTGAGGGTCGTGCTAGTCATCTAGGGTTCTACCCTAGCCGACGTGGGAACCCTGCGAGGAAGACCACGTCGGAGTTCCGAAGCTAGGATCATCAAGATCAAGGTAGGATCCCAGTGGTGATCTTGTGATGTACTATCATTCATGGTGATGTTTTTTGTGTTTTCGAATCTTTAGCGATCAAGTACCTCTTTCTATGATTTCGTTCTATCTTGGTCTTGCTTCTTCTCCAATCTATTCTCGAGATAGATTGCTTAGGGTGTTCTTGTAGCCATGGTGGCTAGGGGTTCATACCGGATCTACCAGTGGTTCGACACGTTCACTTGTGAACGTGCCCTTAAGTTACCCATGCCGATAGGGAGCATCGTGACAGGGTGTGATCTCGTGTAAGGTGGGGCTTTCGGGAGTTTGACCGGAGGTCGTGATTTAAAGATGCTTTTTATTGAGATTCACATCTATCTTACATCACTTTATTTGGCTCGGAGCTACAACATATGCATGATTTAGGCGATCTAAATTGGTTATCTCTAACTCTCTTTTGCTACCTCCGGTGTTTGGTTTTAGTAGATTAAATCCGTTTTGCAACTCTCTTTCAAGATAAAGGATTTCTATGCTAGTTGGATTATTTCTTATATCTTTAGTTCCACGGATTGGTAAACCTTGGGGGAGTACTCTAGGGGAAAAGCTACAACTGATCCATGCGCTTGCGGTTCATGATTGACGTGTCTAAGGGCCGTCAACAAGCTTTTTTGGCGCCATTGCAGGGGAACTATCGATTAAGATCTGATTTGACTAGCATTCGTAAATATTTTTTTCTTGATTTTCTTTTGATTTCTCTCTTTTAGATCTCTTATTTTCTCTTTTATAAAAAATAGATCTAATCCACAAAAATCAATATAATCTAGTTTTATTTTATTTTTATTTCATTCTATCTTTTTCTTTTAAATCTCGTATATATTTTGCTTTCACTAACCCTAACAGGAGATGGATGGCTACCTCTCCAACAAACCAAAAAATTTTGTGGATGATCCAGAAAAACTTTACAAGCGAAGGAGACGCGAAGCACAAGCTAAGAAGCTGAAATTAGTAGATCCGAAAGGCAAGACCGGAAGTTCATCGCTACACCTCAAGAAACTCCACCACCAAGTCCAAGGAAGCCGCCACCGCAACCCGAGGTGGCGCTACTGGAATGTACGATCGGAGAGCTATGCATCTCGGACATCAAGGATTTGCCTATCCAAGACCTCAATGATATTGGAGGGCCGTTCGAGATCAAGACTTCAACCATCCTTATGGTGCAAAGCTCGCCCTTCACCGGAAAAGAAGATGCCAACCTTCACCTTCAAGCATTCATCCAACTATGCCACACCTTCGACATGCAAGGAGTAACTCAAGATCAAGTGAGGGCGAGGCTCTTTCCGTTCTCTCTAGTTGGGAGAGCACTTCAATGGTTTCATTCTCTACCGGCGGAGACGGTGCAAAATTGGGAGACCTTGATGAAAGCTTTCATGGCGGAGTTCTACTCGCCGGGCAAGACTCAGATTTTGCGCAACAAGATTGCTACCTTCGCGCAAACCCCGATAGAGACTATTGTGGAAGCCTATGAGCGCTTCAATGACTACATCCGAGCTGTGCCACATCACAAGTTTTCAAAGGAGGATATAGTCCAGAAGTTCTACCAAGGCCTCACGACAGCATCAAGGGCAATCATCGACGCATTGGCCGGAGGATCCATTATTGAGCTTACCCCGACGCAAGCTCTCAAGCTATTCAAGAAGGTGGCGGACAATGATGCGTGGGCATCATTGGGACGGCTGCACCCTACACCGTCCGCGGGTGTTGCTAAAAGTGTTTTGCAGGTGGAGCGTGTTGGCGGCTCTTAATGAAAAAATCCTACCGCCAACATAGATACAAAAGAATGATAAAACAAATAGACATAGGGTTATTTACTAATGAATTCCACTAGTTTTGGTGCATATGTGCTTACACGGACAAAGTGGCAAAAGAAGGACCAAAGTGGGCCTAGGGCCAAGTCGTTCGACCCCACCGGGTCGGCCAACGTGGGCCCAGGCCCAAATGAGTCCAGCTTTCCCCATGCAGAAAAAGCACACCTGGAGAACATCTTAACCGCTGAATCAACGTCGGTTTGCATCAAAGGCATGAGATGAACCACCCATGGATTGAAGGGCCCACACCTGAAACCAAATGCACTCATGTCAAGCGTACCCACTTGGAAGCGACCTCAGGGCCCACATGTCAGCCACCCAGAGGAAGATGGGCCCGAGAGGCTCCAGGTCGGCCGACCCCCCTAGGTCGGCCGACCTGGGCGCGCGCTCGAACCGGTTACCCTTTGACGCGTACCTGCAAACCGCCTCCAGGAGAAAATCTGCACCGTGGACGACCTGGCCTGGCTTGGTAGATGCAGCAGGCCGCAACAACCTTTTGATTGGTTTGTGTTTGCACTCAGCCAGGCTTCACAGAGATCCTGTTTGGTTGCCTGTCCAGCACTCAGCCAATCGATCTTTTTATCTCACTGCACACTCACCCAAGCGCTGGACTCTACACCACGTGGGCCTGTCCGCGGGGAAACGGATGAATTCTACGTACTTGCATAGCCTGGCCTGAAGGCGGTTGTTGCATGAACTCAGCCAGGCTTGGATTCTCATCCAATAAACCAAACTAATAGCACATTCTAAAAGATTCTGCATGCGGTGAGCTTGGCTGGAGGAAGACACAGGGAACCAAACGTGCCCTTGTAGAATCTGGTTTCACGTAATAGAATATTAGAAAGAGGAAGAAAAAAGAGAGTGAAAATTAAAGTTGTAGGTCCCATTTATAGATTCACTTCCTAGTTCGATATTGGAACTAAAACAACATATGACATCAAGTTATTGTGGGACCCATTTATAGAACCACGAGTGATTTTGTACATTAGAGATGCCCTCACTCATTCCTTGCTTATTCCTCCTTCTGCTTTTGCTAAAGCCATTGCTTGCTTGGGCCATATTGGTTGGTTGGGCCGTAATTGTGATGTCTTGACTCCGGTCGGTGTCGACCCAAAACTGTTGGGGCAGATGTGGAACTAAGTTTTTTCGAGGCAAGCATGAGGGTTGAGTTTTGACACCATATGGGTATAGATCGGCAACATAAGATTTTTGTTATTAGAATCATATCATCATGAAAAAATCTTGTAAAAGTCAATTTGATTTAAATAACGTAGCAATAGACCCGCAAGTCAATGTGCCTTCTTATTCCAAAGTCATTCTCTAAAGGTGATGACTTATACAATACGATTCCAGATCAGATGGAGTTGTTCTCTCCCCTTTTTGCAGGTAGAAAGGGTGAACCCAATAACTGAGTACTTGTTTTAAATTTGGAATGCAGGTCATTTTATGAGATGAGTGCCACCTAGCCAAACTTTTGAGTTTTGATCACACCATACAGAGGATATATACATTGGCGGCATATGGTTTATGATATTAGAATCATATCATCATGAAAATCTTTTCAAGTTGAAAGGATCAAGATGCCTAAGAGGGGGGTGAATTAGGCTTCTAACAAAATTTTGCGGAATTAAACACCTAATCAAGCCAATTCACCCCATGTGCCTATTCCTAGCTAGTGTGACTACCTAATCGGAAAAAAGAGTTTTGCAACCTAGTTCCAATCCTAATCTAGCATGACAATTCTAGGAATGTAAAAGCGGGAACATAAATGCGGAAACTAAATTGCCAAATGTAAAGAGAGAGTTAGGAAGCCGGAATTTTTCCCGAGGAATCGAAGAGTCGGCACTCTCCCCTAGTCCTCGTTGGAGCACCCAACACGAGGGTGTTGCTCCCTCTTGATCCAACACGAGGATCAAGTGCTCTCTAGTGAATGTCGATTGTCCCCTCCGGAACGGTGGACTCCAAACACCGTGTACACCTTCTTGGGCCTCTCACAAGTCGCCTCCTTGAGAGATCACCAAGAACACCACCACCAAGCCGTCTAGGTGATGCCGATCACCAAGAGTAACAAGCAAAGGCTTCACTTGTCCTGCACAAAACAAGAGACAAAGGTGGATGCACACTTGCTACTCCCTAAGCACTAATGATGCTCCTAATCTTCACACTCAAGAACTTCTCAATCACTTCTAGTGCTTTGCTTGCTATTAGCTCCCAAATATGACTATAAACTTCCTCAGGTCGCAAGAGAGCTGAAATGAGCCTATACATGAAGTATTTATACCCTAAGCAAAGCAACTAGCCATTGGGCTCCAAATGCTGCTGAAAGTCGTGCCGACCGACTGTTGCGGTGGTACATGAGTACCACCACCGCAACAGTCGGTGATGCTTTCCAGTACAAATCCCAACGGTCACTGACAACCTGACCGACTGTTGCCGTGGTGAAAAATCCCGGTCTCACCGCAACAGCCCGTCAATCCAGAGACGATCTGGTCTCTGGCCCTGGGGGACCGACTGTTGCGGTGGTACGCAAGTACCACCACCGCAACAATCGGTGGTCTTCTGACCCTGGGCCCAGCTGGCCCATGACTGACCGACTGTTGCGGTGGTACCTGAGTACCACCACCGCAACAGTCGGTGGCTTCTGCCCTTTATGGCCCTGATGGCCCTACCACGACCGACTGTTGCGGTGACCATCTTGGTCACGACCGCAACAGTCTGTGGTTTGCAGAAATGCACTCCCAAGTTATCAAACTCGTCCAATTCAAATCCTTTTGAGTTTATAACTTCTTCCTTAGCTTCCATGGCTTCATCTAAGCTATCTAGTGCTAGAATTTCATAAGTGTGCATCACTTTTATACTCTAGTCTTATTTAGGTCAAGCTACAACTCATGCCGCCCTTAATAGAATGACCAGAGGAAAAACAGAGACCTATACTAATCCAAGTGCCTCTCAACTCCAAATGGCACTTGGGACTAGCTTGTCCTATCGCTTCTCGCATATCCTTTGATCCGACATATATCAATCAAATGATGGGGGCCAAGAATACCATGAAAACCCATCATTGCACTAACTTAATGAATGCCGCTGCAACACACACGTTAGTCGCAATGATCATGTTGTCATTAATCTCCAAAATCGAATTAGGGGCTTAGATGCACCTTCAATCTCCCCCTTTTTGGTGATTGATGACAACACAACCTCAAATAATATATTTGTGAATAAAAGGAGATGGGAATAGAAACACAACGCGTATGAAAAGGATATTAAGGACAAGCACATACGCAAAACAAGCATGACATGGCATAAATATATGAAATAAAGCACAAGCACATGTTATCAACCAAAGTAGCAAGCCAAGGAACGAATGCATAAAAGTAGATATGATGCATGAGAGTTCACATCAAAGAACCAAAAGCTATGCTAATAACTCCCCCTAACTCTCACATCTCCCCTTTGGCGTCAAGTACCAAAATAGACTAAGCATCTGAAGCGGGAGGAGCCTGAGCTGAGGGGTCCTCGGGAGAAGGAGAGAAAGTCCTCGCGGCTGCGTCAACTGGGTACTCGGTCTCTGAACCGGTAACCTGAGTCTGAGGAGCTGAAGAAGAGCCGGCGACCTCTGCAGTGACCAAAGTAGAATCTGTCATCATTGTAGCTGAGAGTGTCGGGTCGTCGGTCTGCTGGGGCTGCTCTGGAGCTAGAATCTCTCAAACAAACTGCTGTGGGTTAGGTGTGCTCTCGTCTGTCAGCTATGAGTAGGAGGCCTCAAGGGACCTCGACACTGAAGAAGTAGCAGCTGGCACTGAAGCGGAGACCGAAGCTGAAGTAGTAGCCTGAGCAGCTGGACTGGTGAAACCCGCAAGCAAGGTGGGCTCCGGTGTCGAGAACTGAGTAGGAATATCTGGAAGCGTCTCGTACACGGGAGGAGGCGGGACGAAGCCACCAACACTAGCCATAGGTCTAATCGGTGAAAAAGGGTCTAGTGCTGGCCCTGCCGAACTCTGAAGAAGCTGTGGAAGAGCAGAAGCTGGAGTCGGCGGTAGGGAGGGCATCCAAATCCCCATCTGCTGGAAGAGAAGCTGGAAATACATGTCGTTCTGCCTGCGCTGTGCCTCCTGCTTGGCGGCCAGACGGCGCTGCTCATCAAACATACGCTGCTGCTGCTCAAAGATCGAAGCAAACCTGAGATCGTTCTTCTCATCCTTGGCGGTCTGGGCAGCCTGAATGCTCGTCACTGTCTGTCCAAGTGCCACTATAGAGTCTGCAATAGCTCGAAAATCGGGCATAGCTGGAGGAGCTGGGGCTGCTGCTGGAGGAACTGAAACTGGAACTGTGGACGGACCAGAGGAGGCTGGGAGGTCGTCAAGGTCTGCACCTGTTGCACCGGACCCACCAGCCTCGGCGTCGTGAGCTCCTCGGTACGGCAGTGAGTCTGGGAGCACGTACTCCGAGTCTGAGCTGTCCTCCTCCGAGAGGTCAGAGCTGTCGAGTATCTGCTCAAGTCCAGCTGCGTGCTCTGCCTCTCGAAGGGCCTGGTCCTCTGCTGCCTGCTCTGCCTGCTGCTCAGGAGGGACTGCCTGTCTGATCATCGCAATCGGCCTCTGTCCTCGGCGACGGTCATTAGGCTTGGCAGCCTTGTAGGTCGGGTAAGTGAGCGCCCTCTCCTCTAACTTAGCGAGGTTCTCCTCACGAGGACCTGCTAAGTGAGCTAGTATGTGTGACAGAATATGAGCATAGGGCAGAGTGTGGCCGACCTTCATCCCATCTGAAATCACGTCCTGGATCTCTGCCATCAAGAATTCGATCATATCGAACGGACGGTGGCCCACTATGTGAGCGAGGAGCCACTGCTGCAGCACTGTGATCGTCTCACGGTTCCCTGACCGGGGGTGCAGAGAACGACGAAGTGCCTCAAGAATCACATACGCTAGAGGCGTCAAGTCCATCGGATGCCTAGGTGAAGCTGGACCAAAGGGCAGCCTGAAGCACGGTGCCATCATCTCGGCTGACGGAGGCACTACTCCACTGGACAGAGGTCGTCGAGGTGGAATAGCAGAAGGGTAGCACCTCTCGTGGAGTTTCTCGGCGTAAAGTGGAAGCTCGAGAAGCCCATGAAGATCCTATCACCTCAAAGTGTACTTCTTCCCCCGATACATAAAAGTCATCGTAGAATGGTCCAGGGGCATCCAGACGGTGATGTAGAAGACACGTACCCACTCCCTGACGAAGGTGGTGGGCAGAGTGAAGAGCTCCAGCAATCCAGGCATATAGGAGAAATAGGACTCAAGCTCAGTAGGCTCAACTGGCACTGCTCTGGCTATCCTGGCGATGTCCATCCTCCTGTGAAACTTATAAAGTGAGATACGAGCCAGGTTGAATGCATTGTAGAACACCTGCTGCAAGGGAATCCAGAACGGGCCTGTTAGAAGCCGCCTAGCAGGGAACCACCTGGTCTCGTTCTCGATCCTCAATCTCCAAATCAAACGAGATGAGGCTATGGAGACCTCCTCAACTGATGGCATCTGAGAGGGCTGCCTGTCTGAGTCTGAGCTGTCGGATTGCTCGGGAGTCGAGGAAGGCTAGGCCCGCTTCCTTCTACTGCCGGAAGAAGCGGGCTGGCGAGAGCTCTACTGCTGGGGAGGTGGAGAAGTCACCTGCACACAGATACGACCTGAGTGTCTGAGAGCAGTGCAGGAGGGCCCTCTGGAGCAACTGGTGACCCTGTCTGGTCATGGATACTGAACTGGGCAGAACGCCCTCCAGCCTCTATGCGCTCCTGCGCCCCGACAACAGCCATGGTGGTCTCCCAATCATCAGGACCACCCTTCTTTGCCTTCTTCTTCGGCGGCTTTGGGGGTGCCTTCGCCTTGCCCTTGTCAGAGGGCGGAGGACGGCAAGGCGGTGAGTCCCCATCGCCGGGACGTCCTGGTGTCTTCGTCCTAGCCATCACTGAACAGTCAAGCACTGACATTGAGCTGCAATAGAATCACTACCTCTGCAAGAAAACCACTGGCAAGCTGCTAGAAATCCACTGACTCTGCAAGAAATCCACGGACCACTGTCACTGCAACTGCCAGAACTCCCCCTGACATGGACCTTTGTTTAGGCTTGGCCTCAACGTCCAAAGAAAGTACCCGAGGCTTGGCCTCGAGCAACTGCCACTGAAACTGTGTCAACCAGCTGCCATCTGTCACTGCCACTGACCACTGTCACAGCCCGAGAACACCCTGCACACATAGAAATGATAGGAAAGGATGCATATACATTAATAAGCATTTTCTAGAGACAAGAATTCTATAAGCATGGATAGGTGAGAGCTCAGAAAAAGCGGCTAAAATCCTATGATAGATAAGGCATTGATCATGGGAGTGACATAAGCTAGAGTATTGTGATATTGACATGAATTTGGAGTAGAATATGGCATTTAGACTCAAACTCTAGCACATTGTCCAAATGAAGAAGAATTGGCATGAAAAATGACATGGAAAGGTGATAGGATATGGCATTGAAGCATAGGCTCTAGATTATGATGAAGAATGTCATTGGAAATTTGGGCAGCATATCCCCTAAAGGTTGAGCATTATGAGACCACCACAAAAGAAATTCTAATCCAATCCACATATCATTCATGGCATATATGAATCACTACATCCATCATCCATAAGCACACATTCATCCAAGCATCATTCATCACCATGATTTCGAATTGACAGAAGAAGTGAGACAGTATGATCTAGATTTGAGCTTGGAATCACCTTGAGAGAAACACTACAGGGAGAAGAGGTGAAGCAGGACAGGGCCAGTGAGGCAGGGTCCTGGGCGACGCTGCAGCCAGGCCCGTGGAGGGACCACAACGACTAGAAGGGGCGGCGGCGCAACTCCGGAGGTGAGGAAGAGCGGCGGCGGCGTGCGAGTCCAGTGGCTACGGCGGCGGCGCGGGGACGCGTGGAGGTGAAGGCGGGAGCACGTGGACGGCGGTGATGGAGAGCACGGCGGCGCGGCTATGGTGAAAGAGCGGTGCAATGGAGGCGGCGGCGACGCGTGGGTGCGGCGGCTGGCGGTGTACGGATGAGCGGCGAGCGGCGGCGGAGAGAAAGAGAGAAAGATGACTGCAGTTAGGGCTGAAAAGAAACGGACGGCCCAGATTGAGCGGTTGAAACACTGAACACGCGAGATCCGCGGGTGACCGACTGTTGCGGTGGTGGGGTCAAACCAGCACCGCAACAGTCTCTCAAACCAGAGGCTATTTTCTTTTGCCCGCGTATCCACCCATTGTTGCGGTGGTCATTTGAGCCAAGACCGCAACTTTCCGTGCTGAGGTACTGTCTCCAGATTTGAATCACCACCGATTGTTGCGGTGATGAGATTTTGATTGAGCACCGCAACAGTCCGTCAATCTAGGGAGCATTTTCAGATTCGACCTGGACCACCGACTGTTGCAGTCATGCATTCCTTCAGCACCGCAACTTCCTGGAATTTCTCTAAAAACTTGATTAGCAGCCACAGATCACAGACTATTGCGGTGACCTCTCCATTTAGCACCACAACTTGCTGTCAAAGCACATTTTTCACTTTCCAATTTGATTTTGATTTGGAATTGCTGAACTAAATCTTATCTCATGTCCAAGGGTCCAATAAGAAACAAATAAACACAATCTTGGACTGAGACAAGGGAACCTCTCTCAAACCCTCATTTTAAAATATTTTCAATATTTTGCCTTAGGCTAAATAAACATTTTTGGTTAGAAAACCAAACCAAAGCATAGGAGGGCACCACACACTTAGGAGTTTCAGAAATTGTCAAAGACAAAGAAAGCTCCCCCTAAATGCGTGCCACAACCAAATGCCAACAAAACGACTAAAACAACAACCATGCATATGCATGCAAATGCAAAACAAGAATTTAAGGTATAAATTTAAATCTATCTTGTCACATTTGATCCCCGTGCAAGCTTGCTCATGATGAGCCTCACCCGAGTCTAGAGCAACCAAGAGACCAAACGACTCCAACCTTTCCTATCTCATCACTATTTTGCAAGGGTTAGACAAGCACCTAATGCAAATGACAAGATATACAAATGCAATGCAAGCATAAACAACCCTACACTAGTAAGTTAGTGAAAGTTAGCAAAGTCAAGCACATTGAGCTCATTCCTCAACCTAGAAAATGTCCTCTCATCTAGGGGCTTTGTGAAGATATCCGCCAATTGATCTTCCGTCCTAACACCTTCTAATGATATGTCATTCTTAGCAACATGGTCTCTAAGGAAGTGATGGCGAATATCAATGTGCTTTGTTCTTGAGTGTTGAACCAGGTTGTTAGCAAGCTTAACCGCACTCTCATTGTCACACAACAAAGGTACCCTTTCTAGAACTATATCATAGTCTAAAAGGGTTTGTTTCATGTATAGGATTTGAGCACAACAAGAACCGGCGGCCATATACTCGGCTTCGGCAGTGGACAAGGCAACACTATTTTGTTTCTTAGAGGACCAAGAAACAAGGGATCTACCAAGCAATTGGCACCCTCCGGAGGTGCTTTTTCTATCAACCTTGCAACCCGCATAATCCGAATCGGAATAGCCAACGAGTTGAAATCTAGCTCCTTTGGGATACCAAAGGCCAATGCTTGGTGTGAGCTTGAGGTACCTAAAGATTCTTTTCACGGGCTACTAGGTGTACCTCCTTAGGATTGGCTTGGAATCTAGCGCACGTACAAACACTAAACATGATATCGGGCCTAGATGCGGCAAGATATAACAAACTATCAATCATAGAACGGTAGAGAGTTGGATCAACCGGGTTACCTCCCTCATCTAGGTCAAGATGTCCATTTGTAGCCATTGGTGTACAGATGCCCTTGCAATCTTCCATCTTGAAGCGCTTGGGAAGGTCTTTGGTATACTTTTCTTGACAAATGAAAGTCACTTCTTCAAGTTGATTGATTTGAAACCCAAGGAAGAATGTGAGCTCTCCAATCATAGACATCTAGAACTCTCTTGACATCATTTCACCAAACTCTTTGCAAAAGTCTTCATTTGTTGAGCCAAAGATGATATCATCAACATACACTTGACAAATGAAGAGATCTCCATCAATCTTCTTGGTGAATAGTGTTGTGTCAACTTTGCCAATCTTGAAATCCCTTGAGATAAGGAAGTCCCTAAGGCGCTCATACCATGCTCTAGGAGCTTGTTTGAGACCATAGAGTGCCTTGGATAACTTATAGACATGGTTGGGATATCTTGCATCTTCAAAGCCCGGTGGTTGATTAACATGGACTAGCTCATTGATATATCCATTCAAGAAAGCACTCTTCACATTCATTTGATATAGCTTCATGTTATGGCTTGAAGCATAAGCAAGAAGAATGCGAATTGCCTCTAGTCTTGCCACCGGTGCAAAGGTCTCTCCAAAATCCAATCCTTCAACTTGAGAGAACCCCTTTGCAACTAGCCTTGCCTTGTTCCGCACTACAATACCTTGATCATCTTGCTTGTTGCGAAACACCCATTTGGTTCCAATTACTCTTGCATTCTTGGGTCACTCTTCAAGAGTCCAAACATCATTGTGGGTGAAGTTGTTCAATTCTTCATGCATTGCATTCACCCAATCCGGATCCTTGAGAGTTTCTTCTACATTGGAAGATTCAATGCAAGAAACAAACGCATTAAACTCGCAAAAGTTATTATATTGAGTTCTACGAGTTCTTATCCCCTTTATTGGATTTCCAATGATGAGGTCTTGTGGATGAGCTTGAATTCTTGGATTGTGTCTTTTCTCAACCACTTTTTAAGGGGCTTGTGGAGCATCAACTTCTTGATCTTGTACCTCAACTTGATCTTGTGGTATATGGGTGTCCTCAAGTGGAAGAGGTGGATCTTCCACTTGAACACTATCATCTTGCTTATCACCACCATCAACTTGGGGCACCATGGATGAAGAAGATGGAGGATCAACAACTTGAACTTCATCATCATCTTTTTCTTTTGGCTTGATTGCTCCAATAGGCATGTCATGGCCTCCCTCAATGGTTCATTACCTATATCATCACAATTTTCATGTGCTCCTTGGGAGCCATTAGATTCATCAAACTCCACATCATATGTTTCTTCAACTAAGCCGGTGGCATGGTTAAATACTCTATATGCTTTGGACTTCAATGAGTAACCAAGTAGAAAACCAATATCACAACGTTTTTGAAACTTCCCTAGGTGTTGCCGTTTCTTGTAGATGTAGCACTTGCAACCAAACACCTGGAAGTAGGAGATATTGGGCTTTCTCCCAGTGAGCAACTCATAAGGGGTCTTTACCAATAAGCGGTGAGGAAAGAGCCGATTGGATGCATAGCATGCGGTGTTGATTGCTTCGGCCCAAAACTTCTCAGGAGTGTTGTATTCATCTAACATAGTTCTTGCCAAAGTAATCAATGTCCGGTTCTTCCTCTCAACTACACCATTTTGTTGAGGAGTATAGGTTGCAGAGAACTCATGCATGATTCCATTGTCATCACAACACAACTCAATGTTTGTGTTGTCAAACTCTTTGCCATTGTCGCTTCTAATCTTCATCAAAGGTTGCTTGTATTCATTTTGAGATTTCTTGGCAAAGGACTTGAATGTGTTGGCCACTTCGGTCTTGTCTTGAAGAAAGAACACCCAAGTGTATCTTGAGTAATCATCCACAACCACCAAGCAACCAAGACTAACATATGTTGTTGGTCCAAATAGATCCATGTGAAGCAACTCTAGTGGTCTTGTTGTTGATACATAGGCCTTGGATGGATGAGTGTTTGCCACTTGCTTGCCGGCTTGACAAGCACTACAAAGTTTGTCCTTCTCAAACACTATATCACTCAACACACGAACCAAATCCTTCTTCAAGAGTTTCTTGAGAGTACCCATGCCAACATGTGCAAGCCTTCTATGCCATAACCAACTCTTTGACACTTTGGTGAATAAGCAAGTTGACAAACTAGCTTCACTAGAGGAGAAATCCACAAGATAGAGATTGTTGTATCTAAAGCCCTTGAATATAAGCTCACCATTATTTGACTTCCTTGTGACTTCTACACCTTCATCGGTGAATGTGACTTTGAAACCATGATCACACACTTGAGCCACGGACAATAAGTTGAAGTTCAATGAATCAACCAAGAGAACATTTGAGAGTGAATGATCATTGGAGATAGCAATCTTTTCCAAACCTTCAACCTTGCCCATTGAATTGTCACCAAATGTGATCTTGTCATGCCAACTAACATGTTCATCCAATGAGGTGAACATTCGGGGATCACCGGTCATATGTTGAGTGCAACCACTATCAAGTACCCAATGGTGTCCTCCGGTCTTGTAGTTCATCTACATCCACAAACATGATCAAGCTTGGGGTTTAGCCACCCAAACCTTGTTGGAAGCTTGAATGATAGAACTAGAACTAGATGCAACATCTGTAGTGGAGCAATGAGGATGAGCTTGTGCACTAGCAATGAGAGTCTTGGGAACCCAAATTTGCCTAGGCCGTGAATTATCCTTGCGGCCATAGAACCTCACAACAAACTTGCCATTACCCAATCTTGACAATGCATAAGGAGTGTTGAAAGCCATGGGTCTTAGGTGACTTGCTAGCTTGGGAGGAGGAGGTGTCTTGCATTGAAAGGACAAGTGACCTTCTCTCTTGCATTCCATGCAATATCTTGGTCTTGGACTGGAAGGAACATTTGGACGCTTTGCCATGACCTTGGGAGAAGGATACTTGAATGCATTCTTGCCCTCATTTGCCTTGACCAAGTTGGCATACAATCTTTTCCCATCACACATTGGGTCATACTCATTCTTGTTATTGACTTGTGCAACTTGTGGCTTGATATTCTTGAGATCAATAACTTGTTGCTTGAGCTTTGCATTTTCAATCAATATAGATTCATTTTCTCTCTTGAGCAAATCATTATCAAGAGAGATCTCATCATTGCAAGATTTCACAACAACACTCTTGCCCTTGCACTCGTCACAAATGGAAGAGATCTTGAGCATATCAACCAAGTCATCATATGGCAAGTCATCACAAGAAGTAGAGCAATTAACTTTCTCTACTTGAGTAGGTTCAACACACTTCTCATTTGACATAGCATCAAGGTTGGATTCAAGATTCTTGTAGCTAGTGTTGAGCTCTTGAAAATCATTGCTCATTTGACATAGCATCAAGGTTGGATTCAAGATTCTTGTAGCTAGTGTTGAGCTCTTGAAAATCATTGTTCAACTTTGCATAATTTGACTTGAGTTCATTGTAAGATTTCATCAAGTCATCATGGTTACCCTTGAACTCTAAGTTGCTAGCCTCAAGCTCATTCACTTTGTTCTCTTGTTCTTTCTTGACTAGCTTCAATTTTTCAACATTTTTCTTTGAGCTAATGATTGCCTCATTATATTCATTGAGAATATCAACAAGATCATTATAAGAGGGATGCTCATACTCATCATCATCACTACCACTAGCATCATCATCATCATCACTAAAGCCATGGTTGCTTTTGCTCACCTTGTGATCACCTTTTGCCATGAGGCAAATGTGGGAGCTTGATGTAGAGAATAGTGATGGTGGCGGTGGAGGAAGAGAAGCCTTGATAGCAAGACCGGCAATGCCTTCATTTTCACTTTCACTTGAAGATGAAGAGGAATTATCCGAATCTTCACATCGGTCACCCACTCTCCAATATAAGCCTTGGCTTCTTTCTTCTTGCCTTTCTTGTGATGCTTCTTCTTCTCATCTTTCTTCTTGTGATGCTTCTTCTTATGATCTTTCTCATCATCACTTTCTTTCTCTTGATTCTTGTTCTTTTGCTTTCCCTTGTTGGGAAGAGAGCATCCATTAGCCAAGTGACCTTTCACACCACAATTGAAGCATGGCATGTACTTGAGTGACTTCTTCTTGTCATTGGTGAATAACTTCTTCTTCTTATAATCAAAGTTCACTCCTTTTTTGTTGAGCTTCTTGAGCATCTTGTTAGTTTTCTTCATGAAGAGCGCAAGATCAACATCATCATCACTTTCATCATCACTTGAATCTTTCTTGACAGCCACCTTCTTCTCTTTGCTTGCCTTGAGTGCAATATCATTCTTAGAGGAGGAGCTTTGATCTTGGGCAATTCCCATATATTGATCATGGCCGGCAATCTTGCCAAGAACTTGAGTGATGGTGATAATCTTGAGATCAACTTGATGAAAGTATGTGACAATATTTGCATACTTCTCTTTTGGTAGAATACTAAGAAGTCTTCTTATGATATCCACACTTTCCATCCTTCCTATATCAAGATCATGCAAATCCTCTACAAAGACACCAAAGCGAGAGTACATTTGATTAGCATTTTCATGAGGAAGCATTTTGAAAGCATTAATTCTATCCATGATAACTTTATAGCGCTCCTCACGCTCATCCTTGGATCCGATGTGCATGTCGCACAACTTATCCCAAACCTCCTTAGCATTCTTGCTACTACGCACATGATTGAACACCTCTTTGTTTAAGCCACGAAAGAGGATGTTACAAGCCTTGGCGTTCCACCTAACGGTGTTAGCCTCTTCAGGAGTGAGTGCATCGGCTTTCTTAGGCTCGGGATAGCCATACAATGCGGCATGGTACACACCGGCATCCACGGCCTCAAGGTAGGCCTCCATACGAATTCTCCAATAGGAGAAATTGTTGCCATCGAACATGGGAGGGGCTCCATCCCCGTCAGACATCTTACTCTAGGCGGTGAAGCCTAATCCAAGAGCACGAGGCTCTGATACCAATTGAAAGGATCAAGATGCCTAAGAGGGGGGTGAATTAGGCTTCTAACAAATTTTTGCGGAATTAAACACCTAATCAAGCCAATTCACCCCATGTGCCTATTCCTAGCTAGTGTGACTACCTAATCGGAAAAAAGAGTTTTGCAACCTAGTTCCAATCCTAGTCTAGCATGGCAATTCTAGGAATGTAAAGACGGGAATGTAAATACGGAAAGTAAATTACCAAATGTAAAGAGAGAGTTAGGAAGCCAGATTTTTTCCTGAGGTATCGAAGAGTCGGCACTCTCCCCTAGTCCTCGTTGGAGCACCAACACGAGGATTAAGTGCTCTCTAGGGGATGTCGATTGTCCCCTCTGGAACAGTGGACTCCAAACACCGTGTACACCTTCTTGGGCCTCTCACAAGTCGCCTCCTTGAGAAATCACTAAGAACACCACCACCAAGCCATCTAGGTGATGCCGATCACCAAGAGTAACAAGCAAAGACTTCACTTGACCTGCACAAGACAAGAGACAAAGGTGGATGCACACTTGCTACTCCCTAAGCACTAATGATGTTCCTAATCTTCACAATCAAGAATTTCTCAATCATTTCTAGTGCTTTGCTTGCTCTTAGCTCCCAAATATGACTATAAACTTCCTTAGGTCGCAAGAGAGCTGAAATGAGCCTATACATGAAGAATTTATACCCAAGCAAAGCAACTAGCCATTGGGCTCCAAATGCTGCTGAAGTCATGCCGATCGACTGTTGCGGTGGTACATGAGTACCACCACCGCAACAGTCGGTGATGCTTTCCAGTACAAATCCCAACGGTCACTGACAACATGACCGACTGTTGCAGTGGTGAAAAATCCCGTTCTCACCGCAACAGTCCGTCAATCCAGAGACGAACTTGTCTCTGGCCCTGGAGGATCGACTGTTGCGGTGGTACGCAAGTACCACCACCACAACAATCGGTGGTCTTCTGACCCTGGGCCTAGCTGGCCCATGACTGACCGACTGTTGCGGTGGTACCTGAGTACCACCACCGCAACAGTCGGTGGCTTCTGCCCTTTATGGCCCTACCACGACCGACTGTTGCGGTGACCATCTTGGTCACGACCGCAACAGTCTGTGGTTTGCAGAAATGCACTCCCAAGTTATCAAACTCGTCCAATTCAAATCATTTTGAGTTTATAACTTCTTCCTTAGCTTCCATGGCTTCATCTAAGCTACCTAGTGCTAGAATTTCACAAGTGTGCATCACCTTTATACTCTAGTCTTATTTAGGTCAAGCTACAACTCATGCCCCCTTAATAGAACGGCCAAAGGAAAAACAAAGACATATACTAATCCAAGTGCCTCTCAACTCCAAACGGCACTTGGGACTAGCTTGTCCTATCACTTCTAGCATATCCTTTGATCCAACATATATCAATCAAATGATGGGGGCCAAAAATACCATGAAAACCCATCATTGTACTAACTTAATGAATGCCGCTACAACACACACGTTAGTCGCAATGATCATATTGTCATTAATCTCCAAAATCGAATTAGGGGCCTAGATGCACCTTCACAAGTATATAATTAATTAGATTTAAATAATAGTTTAATAGACACCCGCAAGGCAATGTGCCGTCTTATACCAGGTCCATACTCTAGACGTGGCGACTTGTAGAAAGGGTTAACCCAATTATTGAGTAGTACTTGTTCTTTTCTTGGCTAGACTTGGACTTAAGTAGTGCATGATTAAGCCTATACTAGTACTGCACTAGCACTATAATAAGTAACTAAAAGAAGCAAATTAAACTGTTTACCAATATGATGCGGTTAACGCAGGCCGTTAGCTAGTATATGGCTCACAATTCACATGCATGCATGATTCATGCCGATATAGATGCCACGCATGCAGCTAGCCAGACAAGTGTCTATGTATGCTCCCGGACATATTCTTCTCGGTTGCTTGCTATAGCTAGCTGCATCTATCATTGGGTAGATTTTCCCACATTATTGTCCTACCATGTGTCGACTGTCTAACCTGCTGGATGCGTGGAACGCAACACGTGGTTTTTGTACTGCCTAATGGCCAGAGTTTGGGTGAGTGATTCAAATCAAACACGGCTTCCGCCCTTCTTTCTTCCACAAGATCAGAATCTTTTCACTTTCTACGTGTAAAGATTTTAGTTTGAACGGCGTGCATGTCGCCCGCGGTAACCTAATTTAACTCAGGCCGCAACATGCACAAAGAAGCTGCGAACATTGGGATGTAACACGTGGCATGATGTTCCTCTCACACTTGAATTCTTCAAAGCATCTCCACGTGAAACACACATCAGATCTGACCGGTTGATGTACGACGGCTTATGTCTGTGCGCCAACTATCGTCGTCGTATACGTGCCACAACCAGCGAGCTGAAAACCTACAGGAAGTGAGAGTTACGTCGTATACTATACTGAATTCCGATTGTCTGAATTCTGACAGACACGCCCTGCACAAGATTTCCGATTTTCACGGGTCATGCTAGCGGTCGTCCTCAACCGCTGCTAGAGCACATATACTTCACGCCACCCTGATCACATGAATTATTCATGAGCATCATCCTCAGGTTAATTAAGTTTCAAGAGTTGAAATCGTCAGATGTAAGACAAGGAGTCAAGGAGCACAGGCGATCGATAAGTAGTTCATAGTGACAAGAATGCCGGATACATGGACGCACATATATATATATATATAATAATTCAAAGCTAATGCTGCTACATATATAGTGCATGCATGTGTCATGATTGTTGTTTTCAAAGTATGACCTGCGAGGAGTGCGAGCAGAGGTTGCGTACCTTGCCGCGTGGTTCGTAGGATACAAGTCTGCCTAGTGTGCCGGCGACATCAATCTAAGTTAGATTTTTCTCTAATAATAACGTGCACTGACTGTATTCCTCCTTTGGAGCGAGCGACCACTTGCGCGCGCACACACACACAGATCGCGTAGCTCGTGTGTTTACTTCACGAACAATCAATCTATAACTCCTTCATACTTGTTTTGCTTCGACATATTTATTATCTGTAGTAGTCCTTTAATAGTTCTTATATATAGATATATATTTACATATATACTTTGTTTCGTCAAACGTGTCAAAGAAACCGGAGACAACGTCGCACATATATCTCCGGGCTGCAAATAAACCCCGCGGCTTTTCGGACGCGTAGTACGTCCTCCCCCATAAAATCCGTGACCACCGCCGGCTCAAGCATCTGCATGGAGAGCCGTTGATTTGCAGGTGAGGTAACTGCAGGGCATATATATGCAGGCGGGCGTGGGGACATATATGGTTGAGGCTGTGGCCTTGTGGGATGCAGATATGTAGCCTTGTGTAGTTGTGTGATCCTGTTTGCAACGACTAGACTAATTAACGAGAGGGCGGATCCTCTTATAAAAAAACCGAGAGGGATCCGATCCGATCGATCGATCGACTACTGGTTGGTGCAATATAACAGGCCAACCACATAGTAGCTTGGTCAATAATGCATGCGTGCAGCTCGCCCTCTAGCACATGGCGTTAGCTCGCTGCATATGAACGCTTGTCCGGCCGGTCCCAGCTGACTGATTGACAGATCGACCGGCCCCGCTAATGTTGCATCTTGCATCTCTTCATCTCTGGATAATCCTTGCATCTCCTCATAATCTCCGGATAATGTTGATCGATCAGGTATGATCAATAATCGTCTGTATGTTGCGGGTTAAAGGAATCTTATGAGAGGAACCAATTATTGTAGCAGATCCATCGATATCCGTTGGGATGATCGCATTATTGCAGCAGATGGTGATGATACGGTTTATCCGGAAGCGAGATATCATTCCACATGCATACATACGTACATTTATATGTATATATGTATGTGTATCTATATGTGGCTGCGCCTGCGGCTGCCTATAAGCAAAGTCTTGTTTTTCCTTTTCTCTTACTGGCGGCAGCATGGGCGCGTCGTGTTCTTCAGTATTTTCTTTTTGAGAGATCATGTTCCAGTATTGTATTTGTTACTTGCTGGTGGTACCAACGCCAGTTCAGAAATTGGACCGACGATGATCGGACAGAGTGGCAGACATACGTATACACAATCCTGCGTATCGTCTGTAGCCCGTCACGCAAGCTATAGGCCGGCTGCATGCATGCGACGACCATGCGTGTTGTGTTAACGACTGGAATTTTCTTTTGCTTTTTGGGCGCATAGCCATATGCCAGTATGTTATGTATCCTTGAGATATGTCAATCTCCGGGACGATTTTTTTTCCTTTTTTGGCGAAAAAAGCCAGTGGTTATTTGTTGGCTATTCATTTGGTGAATTGGCGTGCACCCTTGACACTCTTATCTACACAAGCTAATCAAGTTTACTCTATGATGAAGGTACTGCATATTTATTTTAATTGCTTCAACCTTTGCACACAACACTACACTAAATTCATTTATCAATCAGTAAAATTAGTACAGTTTAATTTTGTTCAAAATTATGTCTGATTTTTCTCCCGATGGAAAAGATATATATGGTCTAGGAACCAAACATCTAAAATAAGAGAAATTTTACAATGGTTGAAAAGGTACCAGGAGGTACTACGAGGTACCGGCTGGTATCTTTCCTATTTTGGTAAGGTACCAGGAGATATATTTTCTATTTTGGCATTGGTCCCACCTAATTTAGTACCGTTTGGTACCTTTTTCTAGGTACCTCTTGGTACCTCTAGGTACTTTTAATGTTTCAACCGTTGAATAGCCTAATAGACAATCCTAATTTGTTTCAATCATTGTAAAATTCCTCCTAAAATAAACATTCACGATATCTGTAAACTGGAATGGGAAGCTGCAATGGAGTGGCATGCATACAGAGTTGCAGATTTTGCATACCGATTCTGCTTCACTCAGGAATCAGGAACTAACCAAAAATAACCAAGAAGCAGCATGCATGCAGCACCTTCCAGAATATGCTAACCGGGCTAGTACCAGCAAAAGTCAAGGCTCTGGTGTCGTGCGCTATACCTACTGTGGCCTAGGTATGAGCCTATGACGCGTACACTCCCGTCGGTGCAAGTACTACGCAACATCGATTCCACGTGACGGTGGTGTTGGTACTTTGCTTGTTGGTTTACACTGCTCCTGTGGCCGAGTTGGGCCCAGAAGATGCCTATTTCCCTCCTCACTCATTTCTGGCTTCTTCCTTCTTTCGCTTTTGCTAAAGCCACTGCTTTGCTTGGGCCATGTTGGTTAGTTGGGCCGAAACGGTGTTGTCTTGACGCTGGTCGGCTATGCAGCACGGATACGGATATGTGTACCAGTATCGGACGGATACGGATACGGGGATACACCATTTTCACAAAAAACCTGATACGCCGATACGTCTCAACAATTTTTTAATATAAATAAAAGTTCGCAAATTTGTTCAGACTCATCAATAATCAAAAGTTCACACTTCACAGTAATCACTAAACAAAAGTTTGATAGTTCACAAATGATAAATATAAGTTTAATTTAGACATGGCAATTAAGAAAACATAACTACATAAGTGCACTTAAGTTCTATTACATAACAAAGTAACGAACACAGATACACTGCTTCTGCTTCTTGCTCAGGTGCTTCATTCTCCACCATAGAAGCCTCCTCATCACCAATGCCAAGACCAAAAGATACAGCTTGTAGCTCAGGCTCATCAAGGGAGAGACCAGCCACTTCAAGAAGACCTACACCACCTAGAGAATCAAACTGATCTCCCCCCACATCCCACATTCTTGTTTCTCCTGTCTTGTATGCATCTGTTCTTCTTGACAAATGCCTCAAATTTGAGTGTACAAAGACTAAATCTTCAGCACGCTCTGGAGTTAAGGCATTCCTTTTGACACTATGATCAAAGCTATATGTACTCCAGTTTCGTTCACAGCAAGAAGATGAAGCTGGTTGGCTGATCAATTTCAACGCCAAAGTCATCAACAAAGGAACAGACTGCCCATGATTTGTCCACCAAGTCATGGGAGAAACAGCCCATCTATCATGAATTGAATCAGGATCATTGAATTCATTGAATTCTTCCGAACAACTTGAGAACCTTGAGTATTATTCTTTTACTTGAGCTAATTCTTTTGGCATACGAAAGAACTTTTTGAAGCAAGCCATCCTCATTTGTGATACTTCTTTGTCTTTGTGTGGAGGAACACGGCCAGCACCTTCTTGAAGCCACTGCCTGGTGTAGTATCTACAATTTCGACATTATATTTTTACTATTTCAGAAAATGAGCACTTACAGAATTGAAGAATGAAGTGTAGTGCAGATTTTTTATCTTGGATTGAGTGAGTGAGCCATACAATGCAGTGGATTATTCCCCTTTTTTCCATCTGGAAATCAATATGCCATGAATAACCGAGTATAAGTCAGACACTTGATCAGCTTCCTTCCCTTCCCAGATATATCTCTTTCTTCACTTTGTCAATCATTGAATCCCACATGTCATAGATTAAGTGAAGACATGGTGTGTCTGTGTCCGCCATTCTTATCATATCATATATAGGAGTAGTAATCTTGAGAATGTGCTCCACATTACTCCACCACAACATCACTGAGAATCTTCTCCTTCACATTTTGGGCATTCCTAACAGTTGAAGCATCCTCTCTGTAGACACTCCATTTGTCACTGATCACCATTTGCTGGAGAGACATTTTTACCTATGCTAGTCTTGCAATGCCCAAGTTTTCTCAATTGCTGAAGCAGGCCCCCTCTTCTTCTTACTATTATTGACTGAAGGAGAAGGAGCAGTAGGCAAAGAAACAGTACATGCTTTTCCTCTTTCCACTATTTCTTTGCACCTTTCAACTTCCCTCTTCATCTCAAAGTATTTCAGGAGACACCTTTGGACATAGATTAATCCCATTATTTTTCTTTCGCAGCAAGTGAGCTTCCACTCTAGTATAGCTAGTTGATTTGCTCATTGAACAGTATTTGCATTGCCATAGAGTATTGCCTCGACCTTTCTTAGGTTTCTCTAAAATGATGACATGATCCCATAGAGGAGCCTTGATGTCAGTAGTTGCCGTAGAACCAGAACCTACGCTACCAGTACCACTAGCACTAGCACTGCTTGAATTTGTTGCTGCCATCTACATCACGAAGGGGATTGGAAAAATTGAACAACAAGAAGTCAGTTAAGACTAAAGAGTAGATCTAGAAAGGATGCTAAAAAAATGTTGGTCTAGAAAGGGAAGGCCGTCAGTCAGTGAACAAGTTGAAGAGGATTGAAAAAAAACTCACCGGAGATTCCTGGAGATTCGTTATCGGCGGAGGTCCGTCATCAACTCGTCGTAGGCGGCGCCCGGCTCGAGCGACGGGAGCACCAGGCGGCTCCGCTCATGCAGCAGTGCAGAAGGGCGAACCGACGAGGCGGCGAAGGGTGCACAAGCGGTGACGCTCCGGTGGCACGGCGGCGCTCTGGCAGCGTGGTGGGCAGGCCAAGCACACAGGTGGTAGCGGGGATGAGGCGCAGCGCAGCTCGATAGGGTGTGCGGCGGTGCGGCTGGGGATGTGGCGCGGGTGCTAGGGCATCGGGGGTACTGAGTGCAGGGAGCTTATTGGGCCGAGCCGTATCTCAAAAACCAGGCAATACGTACCCATGAACGTATCATGTTTTTTCTATTTATTTTTAATTTGGATACTTATTGATATGTATCTACCACGTATCGGTGCCATATCCATATCGGATACGTATCCGATACGTGATACGACACCATCCCCAAGTATCCGTGCAGCATAGCTGGTCGGTCTCCATGCAAAACTGTTGGGGTGGATGTTGAGCTAACCTTTATTTTCTAAGGAAAAACATGTGTATACCCAGCTTGTCATGGAAACTGAATGTCTTGTCGATAGAGAAACATGAAAAATATGGTGTTGATCTTAGCAAAACGATGCTTTCAGGCTTATTGAGACTCACATACATCCATGTTTACATAGTAGTGTCAAAACAAGTACCATCAAAGTGCATGGGAATAGTTAATGTACTATACATAACAGTGTCAAAAAAATGTAATTTTATAAAAAAATAAATTTATTATACATCCCTAAACTATTCTGGCATTTTTATCTGGGTTCATAAACTTTCAAAGTGATTAGGAGTCTTTCTAACTTTTTAAATGGTTTATTTTAACTTCACTTGAGGTCCAATCATATCATCTTGATTCACACTTGAAATGACCAAATCATCATGTTGAGAATTTATAGTATCCAAATCATGGTATAAAAATAACATGATCGAGAAGCTCAAAGAGAAACCTGCGAATAAATGAAGTAAAACCACAAGACAGAGTGAACCAACGCTTTGCACCTCAACAATCAAGTTACATCACAATAATAGGTCATGCAAAAGAATTGGCGGGAGATTCAAATCAAGACCACATATACTTGCGATGGTAAGTGTAGGTGGAGCACTGCAACAGTTGGACTGTAGCAGGTGCAAACATGGTAGATAAGGCCAGACCTATACCAAGGGTTGGTGGATAGCTTGCATGTGGGTGAGAGGGTACAACAGGTGAAGCGAACTATGTTGGCTACATCATTTATCATAGGCCACGATACATGAGGTGTCGGTACGTGGATGCTATGGCTTTGCTCTATAGGTTTTGTAAACCAGATATCTTCCTCACAATGACTTGCGATCCAAATTGTCTTGTTTCTTCGTGCCTAGGGATGGGTGACTTGGGTTCTTCCCTAGGGATGGGTGACTTTGGTTCGGAAGAATATGGAGGATCAGGAAGCATATCATTAGCATCCTCAAAGAGGGGTGTTTCTAACTCGAAAGCCTATTGTGATATTCTTGGATCTAAAGTTGTCTCTATATTTGTGGCATGTCTGCACACTACATCATTGATGGTGCCCTCAAGGCTCTCTACTAAGTATGGCATGGCCGAATGAATTTTTTTGATGTGTTGGAAACCTTTCCATGATTACATATAGTTATGTTAACATAGGAATGTGCACCTTTGTGTCATCTTCGCATTCCCGAAAGTGGCACGGATCGTGTGTTTTTAGTGTAACATTAGTGCTTAACTTCAATGGATATTGTTCCTTTTCTTTTTCACAAATGGTCTTGTTTACTTTCGCCTTCACATTCGTGCTGCTCTCATTGTTCTTCTTGCTCTTGTGATCCACTGTCTTATCATGGAAAGTGATTTAGTGTAACAATATGCTTACATTTATCATGGAAAGGACAAGAGTATTATGTTGAGACTTATTTACACTGGACTCAACATTAATAGTGTTCTCCCATGCTTTGATCTAAAAATGGGCACATATAGTTTATTTCAGTGTAGGTTAAATCCTGGTTCTTCAGGGAATGCCTAATGCCTTAGTGTGATGATTGGCAAGGGACAGTTTGAACAAGACAGAGCAAAGCCTAATGACTTAGATGTAATATCTCCATGTGTCCCAATTGTAGTAGATAGCTGGCAACCAATTGTTTCTTAAGACTAGGAACATGAAAAGTAACAAATGATGACAAAACTGAATGGTCACTTGAAGTTGTTTATTGCAGGCTTTCTTCATGGAATGCTTCGCTGAATTAGCTACATTTTACTAGTCCTGTGAATCCATCATATGATTTGTTTGAATCTGAGCAACGCTCACTTTATACCGTAAGTATCCAATTTAGATGCTAAGTGAAATCCAACTGTCATGATGGTTTACTTGTCCAATCTATGTTGTACATTTCCAGTAAGTTATGCCAGATGTTAGTTAGGTAATGCCTATCACCTGAAGGATTAAAAGTCATGTTGGTAAATTAATATTTGTTTAGCTTGACATAATTTTGTTGGATTTATGTTGTTGAAGACAACTTTGTGGGACTCAAGTTGATTGTTGCTGCAATGTCAATAAAATAGTTGCTTTCATTCTTCTTGGCAACCTCATGTGGTAAATTAATATTTTTTAGCCTAACATAATTTTGTTGTATTTATGTTGATTCGAGACAATTTTGTGTTGGACTTAAGTTGATTACTGCTGCCAATGTCAATAACATAGTTGCTTTCATTCTTCTTGGAACCCACATGTATCACATAGGAAATTCGGGGAAATGGTGTTGGGGTTAAACAAAGGGCCAGATACATGGTGCAACCCTTGCTATGTGACATCGGTAGCTAACATCCTTCCAAGCAATTCAGAGGATTAAAGAACTAGGTTTCAATAATCTACTCGACTTGCACCTAGATGCCCTTAGCTATAGAAAAATCTGCGAACTGCTCATAGAGCCAGATCTAATCGAACTCCGCATCAAGAATGATATATGTTTGTGGATCACAAAGAAGGTGGTGCAACATGTTCTTGACATGCCAATTGGCTCTGTTAAGGAGCTCCCAAGTTCAATGGAAATAGAAAAGGAGGCAGTTGAAAAATACCATAGGATGTACAAAACTTTTAAGTGTGTGACTACAAAGTACAAGAAAAAATTGATGTTGCGAATTAGGAAAAGGACAGTGAAGGTGGTGAGGGCCATGGTGAGAGCATGGACATGGAGACCAGTGTTGCCCCTGCTGCGGATCAGGAATAGGACAATCAAGATGTTGAGGGCCATGGTGGGGACAGTGCTGAGGGCCATGACGATGAGGTGGAGGCCAAGAAGATGCTTGCCGGAGATAAAAGAAGCCTTCTCAACATGATTACATTGCGTTGTTGGTTGAAAAATCTGGTGACAAGGACGTCTCCAAACATATTGACACAGACATGCTTGTCAGGCTTTTCTTTGGGGTGGTGTTAGAAAGAATGCTATTGCCAGCAACCTCAGTTTATGTAACAACAACTACACTTGAAGCAGTACATGACCTTGGAAAATTTACGTTACATTGATCGGCCATATCTGGTCTATGAATGCTTAAAGAAAGCTTGTTCTAAGTTTAAGAAGAAACTGAGTTCGACGAATGGTTGTGTAGCTGCTGCAAGTAAAAGCTATTATTTGCAGCAGTTCCTAGTACTTACCATTAAAACAGCTACACAACCACTCATCGAACTCAATTTCTTCATAAACTCAGAACAAGCTTTGTTTAAGCGTTCATAGACCAGATATGACCAGTCAATGTAACGTAATTTTCCAAGGTCCTTTACCGCTTCAAGTGTAGTTGTTGTTACATAAACTGAGGTTGCTAGCAGTAGCATTCTTTCTAACACCACTCCAAACGAAAGCTTGACGAGCATGTCCGTGTCAATATGTTTGTGTTGCAAATCAAGAACTGTATGAACAAATGTGAATCCATGTCATCTTTATTGATCAATGGGGTTACATATTTATATGGGATCAAAGGCAGTAATTAGCCTCTAATCCAAGTGGGAAAAGGCTCCCACGAACCCACGATCTCCAGGGATCGTGTGCGAGTTTGTGGGCGAGGCCCACGACGCCTTTATGAGTAGCATGGTTGACATCTATTGTCTTAAAATCCTGAAGACGTAGATCGTTCCACTCATAAGAAGCTTCTGGAAGAACATCCTTCTTCTGCTGTTCATAGCGTTTCTTGAGCTTTGTCCATAAGACTTGTGGATCTTCCTCATACATGTATTCAGACTTCAAGTCTGGGTGGAGATGGTTCCTCATGATGAGTAAGGCACCAAACCTGAGTGTTTCCGGTATAGGCGCAGCACCCTGAACAAGGACGGCCACACACTGGAAAAGTCCGCGGGTCGATAGACTCACTTTGATGTCCGTCGCCCATTGAGGAAAATTGTGGCCATCAAGAGCGAGAACCTCAAACTCTTTCAACCCCATTTTCCTACTAATTGAACTCTAACAAACATTCTTCTCGATAAATTGGAATAACCAATTGGCGATCATTAATAATAGAGTAGGCCATAGGAATTCATCTCCTAAAATTGGATACGCACGTTGAGGATAATCACTATATGTGAATATGGTGTAGATCCCACAATAGTATAGGAATACTACCTTGTGTATGACCAATTTTGAGATAATGAATAAGGCAATCTCCAAAAATTAATGTAGGCCAAATTAGAATTTATATTTCAATTGGGTATGTATCAACTTGTGTATGGCCAATTTGAAAATAAATTCTTATCTAAATTCTGAGTTGAGAGGGATAGTCACATCAAAATGTGTAGATCCACATTCTCAACTTCAAGAAATTTAGAACATTCCATATTCCAAAATATTGCATTGAATATATAAAGGCAAAGACAATAAATTTGCAAAGGAATTATAATTAAGTAACATGGAAATGACCAAATTTAATTGCAAACAGACACATTTTTACAATAACGGAGAACATCAGGGGTCTACATGTAAAGCTATATAGACTCAATAAATCTGATAAACTACCAACATAATTTCTTGGAAATAAAATATCTAGAATTGAAATTATTGCTGAAAATAAATTCTAGAAATGAAAAAAAATCTGATTTCAACCCACCACCCCTTTGGGCCCATCTGGCCAGGTGGGGGGGTGCTGCAGGCCAGCCAGCAGGCTAGGCCGCGGCCGTGGGCCAGCGCGGTGGCTGGGCCTCAGGCCAGGCCGCCGCAGATGGGCTACAAGCCGGTGCACAGCAGCTGCCTAGGCTGAAAACCAGACTGGACCTCTAGGCCATAAGGCCATCGTGCCAGCTAGACCTACATGCCTATGCATGCACCTGAGCAGGGCAAAAAAATGCCCTCGCCTGCCCTAGGACGCACTCGCACGGGCGTCGCCCAGACAGCCGCCGCCGCATCTTCCTCGTCTGCATCCGCAACCGTCGCTCGCGTCCACACGGAATCTGCCACCGCAACCGCCGCATGCGCCTCCACACGCTCGCAACGCGCATCGTGGGTCCCGTGGAGCCACGCGCCCGCAACCGTGCAGAAGCCACTGCGCCATCGCAGCAGAGGTGGTCACTGGATCCCGGCCGGCCGCGCCATGCCTCACCGCCACCTCCCCTTCGCCACCGAGCCCTTCTCCCATGGCGCTCACGCCTCCTCCTCGTCGGATGGGGAGGTGATGGTGCCCGATGGAGCGGATGCCCGACCGGTGGTATGCCACCACGGTAGCATTGCGACGCGCGGGCGTCGCGGTTGGAGCGGAAGGAGGTGGTGGTGCGCTGCTAGTCGTCGCTGTTGAGATGCTGCCCATCATCGCCGCTTCACTAGTACCCGCCGCGCCGTTGGAGCCCACCAAACCAAGTGGTTGGGCTCCACAGCGCCCAGCAATGGTGCCATGGATGGCAAAACCCGGAGGAATCTCTGGCGTAGCGGTAGGCGTCGTCACCATCGACGGCCCAGTGGCATCGCCGCGAGTGAATGGTGTCCACCCGTGCTGTGGGCAGTAGCCCACGATCTCCAGTGGTAGGAGAGACTGCACATCGACATCTGCAACCCAAACAGCTGTTGTCCGTCCTTGGACAGGGCAATTGCGAGGGGACTGCACTCGCACTCTGCCGGAGACAATGCAATTATCCAGTGGTGGAGAAGCCGTAGGAGTCCTCGTTGGGATGGATTCATCAGCTCCGATACAAGAACCAACGGTTCCCGAGCATGGCGGTGGCGTCCGCCGACTCGACCCCCAGTTCTCATCGCGAGATAGTAGGGGCGACGATGTCCCCCACCGTGGCCACGGTGATCATGGAGACGAGCAATGTTGCGGCGAGGACAAAGGAGTTGACGGAGATGATGAGAGCATTGGCGACGAGGAAAGCTAAGGACAGATTGAATGATCTGAGAAAGCCTCGGCATTGTACCTTCGAGGAAGTGGATGCCGAACTCCTTTTCTTGCCCTCGACGAACTCGTGACTTCGACTTGCCTCGTTCCACCCTCGAGAAAACTCAGCGGAGAACAGGTGTTGATAACGTGTTAAAGGCGTGATTGGAATGAAAGAATGAGAATGTACTATCCAACCAACAATAATCTCTGTTATAGGGTACATCTATATAGGGGAAGAATCCTTCAAGAGAGGGCATAGACGACAACCGTCTCCCCGACGATTCCCACGTGACAATTCCAAAGGGACGCGTGGGAATGGTTCCTCTGGGACGGTTCCTTCCGTGGTATGGTGCATCATGATAAGATGAGATCATCTTGCAACATTTTTCTATAACAGCGACGACGGCAGTGGCCTTGGAATAGGCAGGCAGGTCAACTTGTTGGGCTGTGTCAATCTACACGTAACTATGCAGCAAAGGCAAGGATATCTTGTGATAGTCTTTCAAGGCAGTGGTGAAGTATACGTGTGTGACTGTTCCAAAAATTCTTGCCATGTCCAGAATGCAAAGAGTCGATGAAGAGAGAATGCCTTGCTGGAGGTCGCAATTCGGAGGGCCGATCGCAGGAAAGCATCCAGGTCCCTGGTTTGTCAGCGAGGACGGGCAGAAGAGAATCGGAAGTGCCGGCAATCCGTTCGTCCTGTGCTGCGCCGGGAGATGCAAGTGCCGCTGAAGCACATGAGTCTTCGTCTACTACAGCGATCTGTTCGTCAGCGGGGATGGGCAAAAGGACGATGGGTAAGGAATTGGAGATGGAGTCAGAGGCTGGGACAAGTGCTACGGCACCATCAAGGAGAGTAATGTTGTCGCCTCTACCAGCTGCGACTGCAAGGGAGATTGAAACTCCTGAAGTAGAGCAAACCTACATGCATGTAAGTTTTCTTGTCGTAAGCCTTGCCGGTACCGTGCCTTCTGCCTTGTATGAATTTTTCTCTAACCTGGTTCACACGATGATGGATCAATTGATTGCCTTCTGAGTTGCGCTTGAACTTTGATTGAGTGCCTTGCCGGTACTTTGATGTCTAGCTAGTTGTAGACTTGGGTACATCACTTTTTAGTTGCACACCATGTGTTCAAGGCAATTACCATGCAGTTTTGTATCCTGACAATGAAGTGATTTTTATCCCAATTTAGATTAGAAAGCAACTGCCCTGTAGTAAAGTCCCTAGTATTTGATAATTCATTTGAGCTAATGGTTGTTAATCAGGACTTTTTTCTGAATTCTATGACCTCACAGCGTAAACGTATATGTTCCTTTGTTTCTTTGGATCCAAAATTCATGTCACTGTATATGTAAACCAAGCTGACAAGTACTTCTTGCTAACCAATGAAACTGAATGGATGGCTCGTAAGGCATGCATCTAGCTCATTCTCACTCAAAATTTACTGAAGACCAAGAAATCTGCAAACTGCAGCAGTACCATGATTATTTAATTAGGATAAACCATTACAACTGAAACAAGCTACATTTTGGTTTTCCTATAATGCTTTGGCCTATTAAGTTAATTGCCTTGTTGATGGAAATTAGTCACAAAGTTCATGACAAATTCTACAATGCTAGAATAGAAGTTGTTGGGATAGAAGCTGAAGCTAATGAACCCACACAACAGTTGAAACGGAACAACTGAAACAGGCAACAATAAATTACCTATCAACAGTATTCTTGGAATCAACAACCTTTACATGAAGGGGGGGTCCCCTTTTATAGGGAGACCAAGGGTCTTTACATTCCCATTGTACCCCTGAGATCAGGCATCATCCTCTAGACTATACAATACAAATAGCCTATGGACACTTTGGTACATTTACTCCTCCCAATGTGAAAGCGTAGACTTGTGATTCTAGTGTTTGACTTGGCTTGGACTTGGTCTCCTTTGACTCGGTCCATGTCAGCTTCGCCTGCTTCCAAGGGCTTTGTAGCTCCTGGATTTGGCTTCCTCTGAGTCGAGATGACCCTAAGCCGCTTCCCAGCGTCCAGAAAGCCGATGATTCCTCCAAGGACCTGCAGTATAGAGCGAACCGAAGCTTGCCATTAACTCATTCATAGCTTTTGGCATTCAACAGTATCAATACTTCATCAAACTGGCTTCTAACCTGGTTCTAATAACGCCACTTCGGCATTCTGCTACACGATGACAAAAGCCAATCGGTTTCGGTGATCACATCTCGCCGTATACAAAATCCAATTGGCTTCGGTCATCGTGTAGCAGAATGCCGAAGTGGCGTTATTAGAACCAAGTTAGAAGCCAGTTTGATGAAGTATTGATACTGTTGAATGCCAAAATCTATGAATGAGTTAATGGCAAGCTTCGGTTCGCTCTATACTGCAGGTCCTTGGAGGAGTCATCGGCTTTCTGGACGCTGGGAAGCGGCTTAGGGTCATCTCGACTCAGAGAAAGCCAAATCCAGGAGCTACAAAGCCCTTGGAAGCAGGCGAAGCTGACATGGACCGAATCAAAGGAGACCAAGTCCAAACCAAGTCAAACACTAGAATCACAAGTCTACGCATTCACATTGGGAGGAGTAAATGTACCAAAGTGTCCATAGGCTATTTGTATTGTATAGTCTAGAGGATGATGCCTGATCTCAGGGGTACAATGGGAATATAAAGACCCTTGGTCTCCCTATAAAAGGGGACCCCTCCCCTTCATGTAAAGGTTGTTGATTCCAAGAATACTGTTGATAGGTAATTTATTGTTGCCTGTTTCAGTTGTTCCGTTTCAACTGTTGTGTGGGTTCATTAGCTTCGGCTTCTATCCCAATAAATTACCTATCAACAGTATTCTTGGAATCAACAACCTTTACATGAAGGGGAGGGGTCCCCTTTTATAGGAAGACCAAGGGTCTTTACATTCCCATTGTACCCCTGAGATCAGGCATCATCCTCTAGACTATACAATACAAATAGCCTATGGACACTTTGGTACATTTGCTCCTCCCAATGTGAATGCGTAGACTTGTGATTCTAGTGTTTGACTTGGCTTGGACTTGGTCTCCTTTGACTCGGTCCATGTCAGCTTCGCCTGCTTCCAAGGGCTTTGTAGCTCCTGGATTTGGCTTCCTCTGAGTCGAGATGACCCTAAGCCGCTTCCCAGCGTCCAGAAAGCCGATGACTCCTCCAAGGACCTGCAGTATAGAGCGAACCGAAGCTTGCCATTAACTCATTCATAGCTTTTGGCATTCAACAGTATCAATACTTCATCAAACTGGCTTCTAACTTGGTTCTAATAACGCCACTTCGGCATTCTACTACACGATGACCGAAGCCCATTGGCTTTTGTATACGGCGAGATGTGATCATCGAAACCGATTGGCTTTTGTATACGGCAAGATGTGATCACCGAAGCCGATTGGCTTTTGTATACGGCGAGATGTGATCACCGAAGCCAAAGTAGAGATATGTAGAGCAAACGAAGCTAAACTGGCTCAATTTCCTTGGTTCATTGTCGCCCTCACGCATGAGATGAAGCAAAACAAGTAGAAGGCGTTTGTCGGCGGGCCAAATCCCCAACAGAAGTGGCAAAATCAATTATGGAATGGGTTTAAAGGACTTAGACTGAACGGAAGGTTCAGTTCAGCTCAAACTCAGCAAAAAAAGAAGGCCGAATTTGACCAATAATAACTTTGAATCAGTGCAGAACTGGGCCGAGCTCCAATTTATAAATTTGTAAATGAAACTACCAGCTTCAATTTTTCATTATATTAACTTTGTCCAATTCTCGACCGTTTAAGAGATATAGCAGTGAGTGGGGAAAAATGTTTTAACTGAACTTGTCTGAATTTTCATCCGAATTGCATTGAAATTGAGCTACTTACTGCATCATTGGTAGTGCATTGCGTATTAATTGGTTGTCATGTTTTTTAATGATCCATAGAAGGAGAGCATGAACCCAGCATTGGTGCCGAGACCTGGCATGAGATTCAAGTCAGAAGCTGAAGCCAAAGCGTTCTTCCTTACATATATTGCACAAGCTGGTTTTGGCATAAACATGGGGAACGACAAAACTGCGCAAGCTGGTTTTGGCATAAACATGGGGAACGACTGTTGGGTTTAAGCCGAAGCCAAAAGACCCAAACAACAACCAAGACAGAGAACAATGACAAGCAACAGTAGATCACTTATCAATATTCTCGGGAATCAATCCTTTACACGTGGTGGGAGGCCCCCTTTTATAGGAAGATCAAGAGGCACTTTTTACATTCCCCTTATACCCCTGGAAATCAGGCATCATGCTCTAGACTAAACAACTTAAACTTTCCAGGGGCATTAGAGTACATTCATATGTCCTGATGTGAATGCGTAGACCAGTAACTCCGTCTTTGACTCGGTTTGGACCTGGTCCACGCCGCCTTCACCGCGCCTCTAGTGACCTTCATTGCCTTCACCACCTGGTGCATTCCCGTCGGCTTCACCATCAAACACCTGTTCGGCAGAGCAGTGCCTTCTCCCGCTCGGAAGGGAACAGACAGCCATGCCATCACCCAGCCTTGCCTTGAGACAATGCCTTCTCGTGGGCTGTAACTCGTTCGTTGGTACCAGAGGTGACGCATTGCCTATCGGTGTCTGATAACCCGGCGAAGGCAATGGCCTTTTAACCGCCAACGGCGAAGGCAATTGACTTGGGACTACAGGCAAGAAATCGGGTGAAGGTGTTTCCTGGACATGCCAATCCCCCAACAGTAGCCCCTCGCAGACGAGGGCTTTCTCCAACAGGCCGATGTCCTCGAAAACTTAGGATTGCCTTCGCCTGTTCCAGAGAAACGCCTCCTCCCGTTGGAGTAAGTCCCGAGTCGTTGTCTTCGCTCCTGAATTTGGCTTCGCATTTGTCACTTTTGATTTTCCATGATTTATTTTTATTTTTATTTCTCCAGGCCTTTTCCATTTCCGAGCCACGGTAACGGTCGATTTTTTACTGCCCTATAAATAGGACCGAAGGGTCCCCCTTTTTACCTTTCTTCGCTTTCGCTGTCCATCGCTTTCAGCTGCGAATACTTCTTTGCTCGCTTGGGTCGTTCGTGTTCGGCTCGTCTTCTCTTCTGAGGCAGTTTTTGCAAGTAAGATTCTCTTCATATTTTGACACATTCTATTGAATTTTCTTCGCTTAGGTAATAACATTCGTTATCATTCCTGTAGCGGCGCGCATCAAGCAAACTGCTATTCTCATTGATATGGCTGGCGAAGGCAGCCCCGATGCCCAACAAGCGGGATCTTCTCCTCACCGTGGTTTGGACGATGCTGAAGCTATTCGTCTTGCTCAACAGATTGAGGAAGAGACACCGAATGTGGGGGAGGATTCTGGCGAAGATCATTCTGGTGATGAGGAAGCTGGCGAAGAAGAAAATTTGGATGACGTCGAGGCCGATGTTGAGGAGTTAGTGGATACCAGTGGCAAGAGGGAAAAAACGCTCGTCTTCGGGAAATCCAAGGTTGGAGTTCGTGACATTAAGTTCTACGAGGAGAAGGGATATTTCCCTAAGGGTTGGGGTCGAGCTCCTGGTAATGATACCACGCCTAACCCTCGCCCTGACGAAGCCGTGGTATTCATGGACTTTTTCATTGCGGGCCTGAAGATGCCTATCGACAACATCATTGCCAAGATGATGGCTCCTTATGGCCTACAGTTGCATCATCTGACGCCGAATGCCATCAGCCATCTTCTTCGGTTCTTTTGGGCTGTGAAGACGCACGAGGGAGCGGTTACAGTTGATGGCTTCCTTCGGCTGTATGAGGGTCATAATCAGAGCAAATCATCTGAAGTTGATGGTGAGCTATTCACACCAGATTTTGGGTGTGTGACTTTCACGGGTCGTCACCGAGGGAGTCATTTTGCGAAGGTAGAAACTTCCTTCGCTCAGAGAAACAAATGGACCAAAGACTGGCAAAAGTACTGGTGTTATGTGAGGGTGCCTTCGGAGGAGAAGATTATGGAAGATGGGACGAAGTCTGTTAGTTACCCTCTGCACAGCTATATTGACTGGCTCAAGTTTGTTTCGTGCCCAACTTTTGATGCGGAAAGCGCTGGGTTTTCCGAGTGTTGGAAACCTTTTCAGACAGCCGTGACCTGATTGAAGAAGTCATTGCTGCTGATCTTGCTTGTGGAATTTATCTCCTGTCAGCCGGTTGGGGGCCTTTTGAGGTTGAATGGAAGGGTTTGAAAGAGCACGCAAAGGTTTGTTTTCCCCGCTTCGAAGCTCAACTTCCCGAAGGTATGTCTGCGGCAGCTATTGTTGCTGAGGTGGAGCAACGAGCCAATGACATTCTCGGATTGTATAGCACCAGGGAGCATCGTAGTTCCGAAGACAAGTTTGTCCATGTCAGGATCAATCGTGTCTTTGAGGAGTTAGGGATCTCCTACGGCGAACGCGAGGTTCCCGTTTCTACTAGGGAGAAGAAGAAAGATAAGAAAGGAAAGTCGAAGGCGAAGGAGCAAAGGGCGACCTGGTCGCGGAGGCGGCCGTGGGAAGAAGACAGTTGCGAAAGCAACTTCGTCCGCTGTTTCGGTGAAGCGAGGCAGTAGCAGCTCTCACGAGTCTGCTGAGAAGAGGCGTCGTCTAGATGCGCCGATCGCTGCTGTACCCTTATCGGCTGTGGCTCCGGCCGCCAGGACCACCTCTTCAGCTTCGCGTGGTGGTCTTGCACCTCGTCCTCCTCGGGTGCCACCAGCGGCAGTGCCGGCTCCACCAGCGGCAGTTCCGGCTTCGTCACCGGTGCGGCGACCGCCTTCGCCGGTGACCGGCTTTATGAGCTCGGCCCCCCGGAGCGGAGATGATATTTTTCTAGGTGAGATTGCTCTCTTTGGGAATTACTTTCAGGGGACGAGTCTTCCTTTACTAGGAGACTATTTGGCGCGGAATCATGTGATTGATGTCGATATTACTTGTGAAGGCGTTGATGACACGACTGAAGATATTCGAGTTCCAAATCCATTTGACGACGACATTGATATTAGTATGTTTGAGGAGACTCCTGTTCGGGATGCTCCTATTATAGAAAATGTGCCAGAGGAGGTTCATGACGAGGGTAGCCTTGAAGACACCAGAGCCAAAGCTCCTGTGAACATTGTGGCAGTTAGCCCTCCGTCGTCGGCCTTAGCTTCTTCCCCACCTGTCCAAGATTCTTTGGAGGTTCTGGCTCATGCTGCCGGGACAGTTGAAATTGATGCCGAAGCTAAGGGGAAAGAGGCTGCCGATGCCGAAACTTCTGAAGCTGCTGAGAGGGCTGCCGCTTCTGCAGCTTATATGTCTTTTATGGATGTTGATATGGGTGGAAGTATTCCTCTTCCCGAAGGTACTCATGTTGTTTCTTCGCTTTTTCCTTTAGCAGCATTACTTGCTCCTGTTTTATGCTAATGCAATTGAGACCCGTTTGCTAGGTGGCGAGGGAGATGTGCCATCTCACGTGCGCGAAGGTGGGCCTCTTCAAGACTTTGATTTGGAAGGTGTTTTTTTTTGCTTGGGATTATAGCTGATTTTTTCTTTTGGCTATATTGCGAAGATAACAGTGTTATCATCATTTTTTTCTTGCAGCATATCAACGACTTATCCAGACACTTGATCCTGAAAGCACATGTTCCACTATTTTGGCTTCGGGAATGAAGGTATGTCCTCATTGCCTTCGTCTTGTGATCTTATTTTTGATTTTAGCTTCGGTTCGTTTATTTCGTAATACTGAACTGTATTCTACCATAGGTTGTTGTAGCTATCAATGAGTTAGCCGCTCAAGTTCCCAACCTCAACTTGGTTGCTGCTGAACGGAAAGAGCTGGAGAAATTGCGAAGGGAAAAAGACGAGCTCCTCCAGATCAAGGCAACTGTTGATAGAATTAAGCAAGACATTGAAAATGAAAAGGCTCTGTTTCGCCAGGAACAGGAGACTATTGTTGCTGAGAACAAGTCTTTGAAGGAAAAAGTTACAGCTTTGGAAGCTAAGGCAGGCGAAGCCGATTCTCTTAGGGAAAAGGTTGCTGCCTTGGAAGCTAAAGTTGTTGACAAGGAAGACACCATAGAAGGCCTTTGCACGCAAATTGTTGAAGGAACTGAGTTAGTTTCGGTTCTAAAAGGTGAGGTGAACACACTGACTGCTGCTAAGAAGAAACTTTCGAGCGATGTCGATACATATCGGACTCGCAGTGAAAACTTTGAGCGTGAGGTATTGCAGCTTCGCACGTCAAACCTTAATCTTCGCAAGGAAAATGAAAGCATGGTTGATGTTGCTTGGGAGCGAGGCTTGAAATTGTATCGCTTATACAAGGAAGCCTTGCGACAGTTTGGTGTGGAGCCGGCTGCCTTTCCCAATAAGGAATACAGCTTGGAGAAGCTCTTTAATTGGATTGACAACGAATTTGCTTCGCTTCCAAGTGTCATGGCGACTCTCAGTGACTTCGCTGTCAATCTCTGCTCATGCAATCTGCTGAAAGTTCTCTCGGATAACGGCTGCGATCATTACAATGCTTTGCTTCGGAAAGGTTATCCTTATCCGGCACCCAGGGATCCTGCTGACACACAGTACTTTCCGTTGAAAATTTTGCAAGCCAAGGCCCTCTTTCTCAAGCAGTTTTGGGTTGTCAGTGGTCGTTCGGCAGCTCAAAATTTGATCCGAGAATGGCTCGCGAAGGTATTTTGTTATTTACAGCTCAAAATTTTGCAAGCCAAGGCACTCTTTTTTTTTTTTATCCTTAATTTTTGTTGTTTATTTGATAGCTTTTGTATTCTCAATCCAAGGAACTAAAGAAGCAGAAAGCTGAGGCCGAAGCCGCCGCGAGGGCTGCTGCTAAGGAAACTGCTGAAGCCGGAGCCGGGTCAAGCTCTGCTGCAACTGCGGCCGTTACTGGCGAAGCCGGCGCTTCTTCTTCGCAGGGCCAGAGTGCTCAAGGAGCCCCAAGTGTCAATCCTCAGGTCTAGGGACCTTTTGAATTGTAATTAGGGTTAGGACTTATTGAGCGAGCAGCTCTTTTGAACTTGTACATTTGTGTATATTCAGGATGATGAAATGCTTTCGCCTACTCCGCTGGCCATGCGTGATGGGCAGCTTTGTATTTCTGGCTTCGCATGGAAGGAATTTCAGCGGCTTTATCCAAACTCTAGCCATCAAAGTTTTTTGGAATATTGTCACGAGTTTTACCGTTCCACGGAGTTCAGTGTTTTTGAATTTTTTACGGCATTTATTGCTCATGGCTCAGATCGAGTTGAGCTCGCTAGGCAGAGGAATGCCGAAGCTGTTTCCCTAGGCATTCCGAAAACAGAGCCATTGGAAATTGGTCCTGATGTCAAGGACTTCGCGTGTGTCTATAATGCTCCTCGGTTTAGGAGATCTGGTGAACAGTTTTATGGAAATGTGTTTGAGATGTTTTGAGGGTACTTGATGTAATGAACTTTGTAATGTGTAAAGTGACTGAATAAATATGAACTCGTTTTGCCTTCGCTCTAGAGAGAAACGCCTCCTCCCCCCAAAGCGAGTTTATGTTTATTCATGCGAAGATAAAATTTTTTGCGATATGTGAGGTGAATGAAAAAGATCGAACTCGGTTTGCCTTCGTTTTCGAGAGAAACGCCTCCTCCCCCCGAAGCGAGTTTGTGTTTTTCATTCGACACGCTCTGACTGCGATGTTTGGCATTTAAACGGGGAATTGTCTCCGCGTTTGCCTTTTAGCGTTTTGGAGAGTAATTTGAGCCGAGGCCACTTTTACTCTTGCTAAAGTAAGCGTTAGTATATAAGTTGTGATGTCAACCGAAGGCCCTTGCTACTCGTTGAAGTGGGCAATTTTTTGTGTATGGAAAAGTAATCTGAGCCGAAGCCCCTTTTACTCCTTAGAGTAAGGGATTTTGCGTATGAAAAAGTAATCTGAGCCGAAGCCCCTTTTACTCCTTAGAATAAGCGATTTTGCGTATGAAAAAGTAATCTGAGCCGAAGCCCCTGTTACTCCTTAGAGTAAGCGATTTTAGATCTGAATTGGCCTTACCTTTGGTAGGGTCATTTCAGTTCTATTTGGTTTATCGAATACCAGCGACTTGGTCGAAGCCAATCGCTTTCGATGCAGCTTTTTTGGGGAATAGCTCGTTTATAAATTTCACACGAGTTACAGTTAGCACCGCCTCATTAAAAA
>CM014274.1:67883071-67908847 GCA_004135705.1 Alloteropsis semialata
TAACCCACCGCAAAGGCGAGGTTTGGCCGAGTGTGCACAAGGTACCGCAGTCCGCCGATGATCCGCCTGTACTCAGTGGCATCGACAGCAGGTGTGGAGCTCACCTTGCTTAGTTTCAGGCGGGGTTCCATGGGCGTCAGTGTGGGCTTGCAATCCCTCATGCCACTGCGCTCCAGATGCTTGTCGGCGTAGGCAGCTTGACGAAGCGTGATGCCGTTCCCATTCTGGTGGACCTCGATCCCGAGGTAGTAAGAGAGCAAGCCGAGGTCGCTCATGCGGAAGACGTTCTTCATCTCGGTCTTGAACGCGGTGATGTCGTCGTTGCTATGCCCGGTGATGACGAGGTCGTCGATGTACACGCCGACGATGAGCCGTGACGCGCCCTGGCTGCGTGTGTACACTCCATGCTCCGAGCTGCTCCTCTGGAAGCCAAGCGCCAGCATGGTGGCGTCGAACTTAGCATTCCAAGCCCTGGGCGCCTGCTTCAAGCCGTACAGTGCCTTCCGCAGACGCAGCACTTTGTGCTCAGCGCCCTCGACAACAAAACCGGATGGCTGCTTGACATATACCTCTTCCTTGAGCTTGCCATTGAGGAACGCGCTCTTCACATCCATGTGGTGGACCTGCCAGCCCTGGTGCGCCGCCAAGGCCAGCATTAGCAGGACAGACTCCATACGGGCCACCGGAGCGAAGACTTCGTCGTAGTCGATGCCGGCGCGCTGGACGTATCACTTCGCCACCAGTCGTGCCTTGTGCCGGACGATGTCCCCGTGCTCGTCGCGCTTGACTTTATAGACCCACTTGAGGCCTATTTCCCGGTGTCCAGGCGGGAGATCAACGAGCTCCCAGGTGGCGTTGCCGGTGATGGAGTTCATCTCCTCGTTCATGGCCGCTCTCCAGCACTGATCGCGTTCTACAACCGCGAACGTGTCTGGCTCCTCTGCTGAGGTGTAGTGAAGCTCGTCATCAAGGACCCGCGTTGCCAGCCCTGGTGGTGATGATTCCCCGACGATCATGTCGATGGCACGGAACCGTAGTGGAGCGTCGTCGTGGTCGTCGTCCAGGTCCAGTTCATGCTCTGCCGGAGGGGTCACGAACTGGACTGGCGAGGCTAGCGCAGAATGATGAGGCAACGGCGGAGCTGCGGCTGGCGACGGGGTGCGCGGCGTCGCACTCTGATTCTCAGGTGCGGGTGCGCCAGGGACGTACTCCTCCGTGTACTCCACCGTGAACTCCGTGCTTGGAGGATCAGCGCCCTCAAACTTGCTCCACTTCCATGTGCCTGCCTCGTCGAACACGGCGTCCCTAGAGATGACGACGCACTCGGAGTTGGGGTCGAAGAAGCGGTACGCCTTGGAGCCGTCCTCGTAGCCGACGAAGATCATGCGGGTGCTGCGGTCATCCAGTTTCCTCAGCCCCGGGCGCGTATTCTTGACATGAGCGACGCAGCCGAAGGTTCTGAAGTAGTGGACGTGAGGACGCTCGCCGTACCAGGCTTCGAATGGAGTCCTGCCATCCAACGCTCGCGTCGGCGCCTTGTTCAGGATGTGAACGGCGGTGTTCACTGCCTCGCCCCAGAAGTAGCCCGGCAGGTCCTTGGCTTTTAGCATGCAGCGTGCCATGGCCACGACGCTCTGGTTCCAGCGCTCCACCACCCCGTTCTGCTGAGGGGAGTAGGGAGCGGTGAGCTGCCGGTGCACTCCGCGTTCTGCGCAGTACCTGCCAAATTCCACAGAGGTGAATTCCCCCCCACGATCAGTGCGGAGGGCCTTCAACTTGCGCCCTGTCTGCACCTCGACACCGGCCTAGAAGTTCTTGATCGTCGATGACGCGTGGTCCTTGCTTGGGCGCAGTACCAGCCACATGTAGCGGCTGAGATCATCGACGAGCAGCAAGAAGTACTGGTTGCCGCTCGGAGTCGTTGGTGAGATGAAGCTGGTTTTTTCTTCGTCTTCTTTTTTCATCCAGATCTGATGATAACCAGAGAAGCAATCGAGGAGAGACATCATCTCACTTGCGACAGCCTGATCTATGATCTTGTCAATTCTTGGGAGTGGGAAATCATCTTTGGGACATGCTTTGTTGAGATCGGTGAAGTCAATGCACATTCTCCACTTGTCATTTTTCTTTTTCACGGGCACAGTGTTTGCTAGCCACTTGGGGTATTCGACTTCGCGTATAACCTTCGCATCAAGCAGTCTTTGCACCTCGGCCTTGACTGTGCTCACTTTTTCTTCGGACATTTTCCTCAGTTTCTGCTTCTTCGGCCTCATATCAGGGCTGATTGATAGTTTGTGCTCAACTATGCTTCTGTCAACTCCTGGCAAATCTTTGCTTGACCATGCGAAGACATCTTTGTTATTTCTCAAAAACTCGATGAGTCTTTCTTCTTCGTCTGGCTCAAGATCTAAGCCGATAATGACTTTTCTATCGAAGACGTCTGGCTGCAATTGCACCTCTTTGGTTTCTGTTGCCCCTTGCATAGTTTTGCTGTCTCTCTCAGTTTTTGGCTTCTCCTCTGGGTAAATGGGATCGCTTTCTTCGAGAACATGGACTTTTCGCTGGCCTGGGGTGTTGGCATATTCAATTCTTCTTGCCTCTGTTTGGTCACCATAGACTGTGATAACCCCTTTGAGAGCTGGCATTTTCATGCATAAGAAAGCTTGCCTTATGATGATGTCGAAGGCATTTATGACTCCTCTACCGAAGATAACATTGTAGTCGAAGAACATGTCAACGACATCGAAGGTAATGAACTCTGTTCTTGCATTTGATGTGTCGCCAAAGGATACTGGCAATGTGATTTTCCCCAATGTTGCGGTGCGCTTCCCCCCGAAGCCGACCAAAGGTGTGTCAGATGGCTCTAAGTTATCTGGGTTGATGTTTGTCATCGATCTGAGAGTCTTTGCCAAGATGATATCAGCAGAGCTGCCTGTGTCCACTAGCACTTTCCCAATTCTCCAGCCAGCAATGTTGGCTTCGATCGACATTGCGTCATTGTGTGGGAAATTGTGGAGTTTGAGATCTTCTTCGGTGAAGGTGATTGGCATGTGAGACCATTCTGACTTCTAGGGACCGTCAACCGAGATGTTGTTGACCTGGCGAAAGTAGCTTTTTCTCTGCTTCTTCGTTTCGAAGGCGAATGATGATCCTCCAGTTATAGGCATAATGAGGCCGTAACTGGGCAGGGGATTTGCAGTGTTTGGGTCTTGCTATTTTTGGGGAGGTGGAGGTGGAGGTGGTAATTCCTCTACCTTGATGTCTTTGTTTTGGGTAGGCTGGGTGTTTTGAGGGTAGAATTGTGGGTACATGGTCTGTGGGTAATAATGCTGGAAAGTTTGGGGCGAAGGCGAAAATTGAGTCGCCATCACGGTTGTTGGGTGAACGAAGTTTGAGCTGAGGGAGGGGTAAACTGGGCAGTATGGCTGGATAGCTTGGGTTTGTGGCTGAGTTTGAGTGTTGGGTGGCGAAGCCGAGAATGGCTTCGTTTGGGTAGCTTGGATTTTCTCTGCTTTCAGCTTGTCGATAGTTCTTTTGATATCTCGGCACTGCTCTGTGCCATGGGTGTGATTTTTGCCATGATATTGACAAAATAGCTCTGGTCCCGAAGGTGGACCTCTTCCTCTTCCTCGGCCTCGGCCGTTTCTTCCACCCCTTTGGGCAGGCTCATTTCTTTGACTTTGGAACTGGTTTTCTGGGAAGGTGGGTTTGCTTTGTGGGAGCGAAGGCGGATTTTCCACGTTCATGATGGTTTGGGATGGGTAGTTTTGGTAATGGTTTTGGTTGTAGTGGTGCTGCTTGTTTTGGGAGTCATATTGGTTTTTCAGGACGGCTTCTCTGGCAATTCTCATTCGATTATCATTGTCAGATCGACAATACTTTTTGAACTCCTCATAAAGATCTCCAAGTGTTGCTGGTGTCTCCCTTGCAATGTGCTGAGCGAAAGGACCCAGGCGAAGCCCCTGAATTGCAGCAAATTTGGCGGCTTCGTCAGGAATATGAGGAGCCTGAGAACGGAGTCCGACAAACCTGCGAAAGTAGTCCTCCAGAGACTCCTTCGGCTGTTAGTGTAGAGTTAGCTCTGCATATGACAGTGCCTGGTCTCCCATTATACTGAAATTTTTGATCAATTCCCTTTTCAGATCATACCAGCTGGTGATAGATAGCCCTGGAAGCTTGGTGTACCAGTTCATTGCCGTGCCATCGCAGACAATGATGAAAGATTTTGCCAACACCACATCATCTCCCCCTGCCGAAGCTATTGCAGCTTCATAACTCATGAGGAATTGCTTGGGGTCGGTGAGGCCATTGTACCTTGGTAGAGAGATTGGCTTGTATGAAGGCGGCCATCTTGCCAATTGTAGACTTTCTGAGAGAGGGTAGGTGCGATCAATTGGACGTGTATGCAGCACTTGGAAGCCTGTTTCCGATGTGGAAATGTGATTTGTTCCGGCATTGCCGAAGGCAATTGGATCGTTGAGTTCGGCTTGGAGTTGAGCAACTTATTTCTTGGCTTTTTCGAGTTCTTCTCGGAGCTTCGCAGTTCTAGAACCAGTGGAGTTCAATCTTCTTTGCTTCGCTTGCCTCAGCTCTTCCAACTGCTTCCTGACTTGCAGCAATTGATGTTGCTGTTCCTCTTCCTCCTCTTGCATTTGTTGCTCTAGTTCGAGCTGTGCAGCATCCAGCTCTCTCTACTGCTCGAGGCGTCGAAGACAAAGTCTTTCCTCAAGTCGGTGCATTCTCTCCTCAGTGGTAAGGGTTTCTTCATCGATCTCTTGATCATCAAGAATGGCTTCGGTTACTGGTGGTAGGCTGATTTGTAGGGTTGAGGGTTGAGAAGCGGCTTCGGTATGAGTGGTGTCTTCAACGGTGTTGGTTGGTTTGGTTGGTTTGGTTGGCTTTTTGGGTGGCATGGTGGTTATCGTGGGTTTTGTTCGTGCACTGCACAAACGGTGGGCGCCAGTTGTTGGGTTTAAGCCGAAGCCAAAAGACCCAAACAACAACCGAGACAGAGAACAATGACAAGCAACAGTAGATCACTTATCAATATTCTCGGGAATCATCCCTTTACACGTTGGTGGGAGGCCCCCTTTTATAGGAAGATCAAGAGGCACTTTTTACATTCCCCTTATACCCCTGGAAATCAGGCATCATGCTCTAGACTAAACAACTTAAACTTTCCAAGGGCATTAGAGTACATTCATATGTCCTGGTGTGAATGCGTAGACCAGTAACTCCGTCTTTGACTCGGTTTGGACCTGGTCCACGCCGCCTTCACCGCGCCTCTAGTGACCTTCATTGCCTTCACCACCTGGTGCATTCCCGTCGGCTTCACCATCAAACACCTGTTCGGCAGAGCAGTGCCTTCTCCCGCTCGGAAGGGAACGGACTGCCATGCCATCACCCAACCTTGCCTTGAGACAATGCCTTCGCGTGGGCTGTAACTCGTTCGTTGGTACCGGAGGCGACGCATTGCCTATCGGTGTCTGATAACCCGGCGAAGGCAATGGCCTTTTAACTGCCAACGGTGAAGGCAATTGACTTGGGACTACAGGCAAAAAATCGGGTGAAGGTGTTTCCTGGACATGCCAATCCCCCAACAACGACAAAACGTACTCAAGAATTATAAGATGCTGCAAGGAGGGACACTGGAAGTACTTTAAAACGGATTCAGGTTCAACCCGTGTCAGGAACAATACCTCAGAGAAGACCGGATGCAAGGCAAGGTTGAAGCTTAAATTTGAATATGACAAATTCGAAAATGTAGAGGCAGCGGTGATTGAGTATGCAAACCTGGACAACAATCACCAGTTGCTTTCGCCAAATTCAGTAAAAAAATCATAGGTCACACAAGGTCAAAGATCAAGTGTTCTTTCAGTTTGTTGATGAACTGCAAGGTTGTGATGTGCCACCAGAAAGCGTGAATAACATAGTTCGGGAGATGCACGGCGGGGTGGAGAATGTTCCTATTACATCGCGTGAACTACAGGACCGGTGAGTGCTGCATTTAGAAGTTTATATTTGAATATGACGTAACCTTTTCATTGATTAATAAATTTTTGTTTGTAACCAGGAGGGCTGCAAAAGTGAGGGAGGAGAATGCAAATGACATCAACAAGCTCTTACAGTTCTTCCAAGATTGCCATTCCCAGAACACGCAGTTTCGGTGGGCACCAAAGCTCGATGGCCATGGACAAATTCATAACTTATTTTGGAGCCTTGCGAGCATGCAAGGAGAGTATGCAGATTTTGGAGACGTGGTGACATTTGATACCACTCTCAAGACAAACATCTATGATAAACCACTAGCAATCTTTGTGGGTGCCAACCACCATCTGCAGAACACTATTTTTGGTTGTGCTCTTCTTGGAGATGAAACGATCCTCACTTTTGAATGGCTGTTCCAAGCTTTCAAAAAAAAATGCATGGGGTACAAACAGAACTAGATGCATATTGGCTAGTGAGTAGCCTCTACAGAAATATATAGTCCCACACTTTGACTATGTGCATGTAAGCAGGGTCACTCAAACATATAGATTAGCATACTTGGTATGTGTCAATTAACTCCACATGTTTTGTTAACCTTTCATATAGATCAAGATAAAGCTATGGAAGCGGCGATAGCTAAGGAGTTCCCAGGCGTGACACACAAGATATGCCGATGGCATGTTGTTAACAAGGTCATGCCCAACCTCATCGAGTTGTTTAAAATGCATGTAGAAAGGAACTTCAAGGAAAAATTCTACTCTGTACTGAACCACATGCTAACCCCCACTGAATTCGAAGCAGCATGGAAAGAACTTGTGACTGAGTTTGATCTCATCGATGATCCCACAATGCAAAGCTTGTACCACCAGCGAGAGAGTTTTATACCTGCCTATTTTAAGAAATCTTACCGTGGAAGGATGGCTTCAACACAGCACAGCGAATGCACAAATTTTTTAATAAAGAAAGGATTTGTGAAGGTTTGCAAGACAAACAATAAATTTCATGCATACAAGGATGATAAAGAATTCTACTTCAACATATCTTGCAGCGGTAAGAAAACAACCTGTCTAGTGCCGATTTAATAACATTGTTGGCCTAGTGCCACTTAGACAACATTGTTTCTAATTTTCACATGCTGGTGATACAGAGCAATACACTAACAAAGATGGAAAGGCAATTTGAGGTCCAGCTATCAAGGATATATACTCGGGGTGTGTTGAAAGAATTTGAAGAGAAAATGGGAGACACCACTGGGTGTGGCTTTGCGAAAGATCCAGACAGGAAGGATGAGCATGACTACCTGATTTTTGACACAAGTACAACAAGATAACATGGGGGCAACACCAGTTTAAGTTCAAGTGGACAAAGAAAAAGAGGTGTACACTTGCGAGTGCAAGGAGTGGGAACACATAGGTACTAAAAAAGTTTTGACTGTTTGAATAGATAATTTGATCAATAAGCATAACGTGTCCATTGTGCATGCCACTTACCTTGCAGGTCTGTTCTGTGTGCACCTATTGCGAGGTTTCATGCAAGTCCAAGTGGAAAAAATTAATGAGTATTACATTCCAATGCAGTACACAAGGTTTGCACAGAAGGACTTGGAGTTCGATAGGTGTGACAAGTGTTTCATGGGTGACGACAGTAACACACCGAGCTATAGGACAAAGATGCTCATAACCAAGGCTATGCAAGTCTGTCGATCTGGAAGCATGTCAGCCCTTGCTTACGAATGAGGCCTCAAGGGGTTGGACACCCTATTCAAGGAGCTGCAACTAATGCCACCGGACATTGGTCCGAACGCAAAGAAGAAGGGAAAATCACAGGCACCAACAGAGGTAGTATCTATAAATCTTTACAATGGCCATTGTAGTGCCTGAATTGGGGTTATCAGCTAATCTCAAACTTTCATAGTAACATAAGGATTGTCGATCAAAGGCCTTTCCTGAGGGAGAAATTGATGAAGATGATGATAGGACATGGGAGGTTGCAGAAGGAGTTGGTAGTTCTCAGGATGTTGCAAGATGTTCAAAGGTACATTATTCAAATTGACAATACAGAGATAGCTTACTAGTCTTTGTCTTGATCTGAGGACATGTTCTATATTTTTGAGAAAGGGGATGAACTAGCATTAGAGGACGAAGATGGAATCGTGGTAGGAACATTGCAGCAAGTTTTTCCAAAACAACCATAGGTATGAGCGTAGTACGAAACTTGTTTGTAGGTTGACACACCTTTAGTAATGAGAGATTATTTGCAGGAGGGACAGATTGGCATGGGTGGCAGGCTAATGATAACGCCATGCAAGGACAAGAGAGTGCCAGAAAAGGTTGGAGTACAGGCCTGGAAAAAGGATCATAATCAAAACTTGACTGCAACAGAAGACAGAGTGAGTAAGATTGGAATTGATGATGAAAAAAATGAATTAATTGATGAGATAGTATTTACTTATTGATTGTTGTAATTAATGTAGGCTTGTATGATCAACACCGGAGATATAAGCAGGGAACCTCCTCAGCGGGCCAAACCAAAGGGGCGAAAGATGACAAAGTCAGAGAAGGAGGTTCACTTGGTTCGAAGGCTAAAAAATTAGGGACAAAAATGTGCTATGTGTGTAGGAAATACACGACGCATAACATAAGGACGTGCCTAAGTTTAGAACATAACCAAAAACGCCTTGAAGAATTGAGGAACAAAAGGCCACCAGGGAGGGCCCCCAGGCGTCACAAACAAGAGTAAAAGACCTCTACAGGCCAATGGATGCGAGTGGGTCAATAAAAGGGCAAGAACACGACAGAAGGTGACGTCAATGAATTTTTATGATGAGTTAAAAAAATGAATCAGAAGGAAATGATGACATGGACTTAGGCGAATGATCAGACAAAGGTAGGCCATGATGATCTATAGTACTGAATCAAATTTGCTTCATGTAAATAATCGTGTATCCCTAAACAACGTGTTAGTTTGTGACCATAGACTAGTATGTTAACTAGTAGTTGTGAGACAAGATATGAGAGCCACTGCTTTTGTAATGTGTATGTCTAATCTCCATCTATGAACTTTGATGATGATGGGGCACATGATCGGTTGAGTATTAGCCTGATTGGCGAGACCATTATCTTAGTGAATGTTATTAGTGAACATTAGTAGTTTGTTACTGATACATTTGACACCAGAGATGGCTAATAACCTGACTCGGTAGCGAGATGTTTGCTCTACATATTTGACACCATACGAGTTTGCTGGAGCAAGTCATATGTCGAGCACATACATCTCAGGAGTCTTCATAAAAAGTTTGGTCCACAAAAAACCCAAACATAAGTCAGGAGCCAAAACCATTTTTAGTTCATGCATGCATTATTATAATTGAGGCCCTGGGCATGCATGAATGCTTGGACTGAATTAATTCCTTATTTCAGTTTTCATCACATCCATCCGGATCATGCAAAACTACATTGTTCATAATCTAATTCAGTCTGCCATGCCCATCAGACATCCAGATGGTTGAATGACCCATTCTAAAGGCAACAATGCATACAGGGATTAATTGAAAGGAAGGGAAAGATCATGCATGTGCATGAGGATGAGCTCAACCAATTATCATCGGAAATATGGCTTATATATTATCCAAATCATACAAATTTAATCGTTCTGTAATATAATTGGTGAGAGAAATGGAAAATAAAGAGAGCAACGAAAAAGGTGAGCCTTCATCATCAGCCGAGAGGGTGCGAACATCGATGTTGCTATCCAACGCAATGGGAATTGTCCGTAAAGGAACGGCATCTGCATTGGCTTACAAAGAAGGCATGTCGCGGCTGGCCTCAATTACGGATAATTGCAATAAAATGCAAAAGGATGCAAATTGCCTAGCGCCAAGGGAGGTGATTACGGATTCAAATACATCACCGAAGAAATAGTTTCTGTAATGATGTTTTATAGTTTGAATTTTTGTAATTTGAATAAGATAGGCTCTCATTCTGAGATAGATAATCAAGGAGATGATGGATATTGCCTAAATATTAAGTATGTGTCTTGCATATTTGATAACATATATTCGAATTTATGTTTGCATAAAGTTGCAGTTTTTTCAGACATGAATTGTAGGGCGTGATTGGTTCCGGTAGCAACCGAGTCTTGCTCGTACTTGTAGCTAGAGTACCGCTGGCCCAGTTAAACGCATGTACAGTGGTGGTGATTGGTTGCCTTCCTCTATGTAGCCTGACTCACGCGAGATGGTGTTTGTTTACTCGCTTGTGCATGCATCCAAACCTTTTCACCTCACAGTGTGCTCGCACCCTGCATCACGGCTCAGCCAGATCTTGCATTGTTGTAGCTAGGACCATGGGAAATGCCCATTTTTTCGTATCCACGCAGCAAGGCTAGGAAGGAGCATTTTCCATGGATTGAACCAATGACGCATAAGTCGCATATGCAGGGCCTAGAGCCAGATCTTGCATGGTTGGAGCCAGGCCCATGGGAAACGCCCATTTCTTCTGCATCCACACAGCAAGGCTCGGAGGAGCATTTTGCATGGCCAGAACCTGGCTATGGGGCTGCTCCGGGTAACCAATCACGCACAAGTCGCATATGAGGGTCATGGCTACGGTAAAACCAGCCAACCAATCACCGTCGTAGTTTGTAAGTTCATGTAAAAAATACATTCAAGGGAAAAACAATACTTAATCATTGAAAATCATTGAAAATGGGTCTGGAAGGGCATTCATACACACCATCTCACATGAGCATCCTAATTATTGAGAAGCGCATTGAATAAAAACAGAAAACTTGACTACTTTTTGACGTCGTTCCCCTCAGTATCTTGCACGTGGAAATTTTGTGAATCAGCATCTTCACGAGATGACCTGGTGACACCGTTGTCAGTAGCTCCAAAAAAAGCCTCCGCTTGGTAGTTTGTTCAGCAACGATATTCTCATCTACATGCTCGTCGTCGTCTTTTGATGAGTCGGGTTCATGAAGATCCTCACCATCTTCTAAGTCGGTGCCGTCGACATCCTCATCTTCGTATTCTGACTCAGTGTTCGAGTCAGAATCCACCTGATATGCTGGAGCCTTCTCAGAATAAACCTATGATGCTGGAGCCTTCTCATCCGCCATCGCCACGTGTGTGCTAAGGTTGGTAGGATTTTGTAGGTACCTGGCATTAGTTTCGCAAATGTCAGGTACTCCCCTCAAGATTGCACGTTGGCGATAGCACTCCCAATAACCATCAAAAGAAAGGCCAGGTGGCTTAGGCATTGTTGTAGAGGCAACTGATATGGAGTATAGCAGTGGTTGCAGATGTGATGCGAAAAGTGCAAAGTAGGGTTTATATAGGGTCATCGTGTTCTTAACGTGCGGCCTATACCGACATGCAGAACCTTGAGAACACGGACCAAGTACAACCACACCAGGGCATTTGAATTCATAATATTATACATGCAGTGCAGGAGAAAAGGTGTAATGACATGAGATTTTAGATGTGCATGTGTGGATATGGAAGGCATGCACCAGGCGCGATGACTAGGCAACTTGAGGGGACTATGTACATGCATGTCTAGTTGCCACGCGTCATAAATTGGATACAATCCCTACAACAAGGTTGCTGGTTCAATAGTCAAAGGTGCATGCAACAGTTCCCTGCATGTAACCCTATATCATTCTTCTATTGTTTTTGTTCCCATAATAGTATGGTGCATGCCCATCTGTTGACTCCAGACCAACTGATATGATGCATGGAAAAAGCTCGAAGACTTGGCAACTTGGGGGGAATGCGTGAAGGCATGTCGGGTTGCCACTTGTGTCGAGGTTACTGGTTCAGTAGTCAAAAGTCCATGGAACAATTAGATGCATGTAGTCCCAGATGATGTTTGTAGAGCACCGTATATAAATAGCATGCCACAAATTTGAGTACCAAGCAGTTTGGGGAGACTGCATAAATGGATGTCGGGTGCCATGCGCCTTGGCTTGAATACAATCACTATATCGAGATTGTCGGTTCAATAGTCAAGTGCGCATGCATCGGTGTAGAATAGATCTCATGCAAAATCTTCAATATATAAGGGAAACCGAAGCAAAGGATTGTATTCATGAATAGAAAGAAAATTGATATTGCAAACAACACCAACAGTTGTAGCATATATTCCGATGGAATCAAGGAGCAAGGGACAAGCGAAGACATGCGGAAAGAACGGTAAAGTGCAGAAGGCAGCGATCAAGAGCGATACTAAGGTTGCATGTTCATACAATATGCATGGTGAATTTGAGGAATTTTTTCTCTGACACTTGTTAAAATAACTCTTGTGTCGTTGTGCAGCTATCAGGGCAATCTGTTGGAAGCCCAAAGCCGAGATATATCATGGGCTTGGATGAGTTTACGTGCAAAATCGAATACGAACACCGTATATAAATAGCATGCCGCAAATTTGAGTACTAAGCAGTTTGGGGAGACTGCGTAAATGGATGTCGGGTGCCATGCGCCTTGGCTTGAATACAATCACTATATCGAGATTGTCGGTTCAATAGTCAAGTGCGCATGCATCGGTGTAGAATAGATCTCATGCAAAATCTTCAATATATAAGGGAAACCGAAGCAAAGGATTGTATTCATGAATAGAAAGAAAATTGATATTGCAAACAACACCAACAGTTGTAGCATATATTCCGATGGAATCAAGGAGCAAGGGACAAGCGAAGACATGCGGAAAGAACGGTAAAGTGCATAAGGCAGCGATCAAGAGCGATACTAAGGTTGCATGTTCATACAATATGCATGGTGAATTTGAGGAATTTTTTCTCTGACACTTGTTAAAATAACTCTTGTGTCGTTGTGCAGCTATCAGGGCAATCTGTTGGAAGCCCAAAGCCGAGATATATCATGGGCTTGGATGAGTTTACGTGCAAAATCGAATACGAACAAATATGTCTTGTTGATGGCGAGCTTCCACCATTACTAGGATGGAACGGCTCAACGGAGGGCGAGCTAAGGATATTAAGTATTGAAAAGTGATTCCACTCATAATTGGAGAGTGTGTTTCATTTAAATCAATGTGGGTCCTCTTGCATTTTCCTTTGTTCGATTAATTTCCAAGTTGGGTGTTCCCAACCTGACCATTGTTCCTCACATTGGCATGCACTTCAGATAGAGGTGCCGCACCCAATGGGCGCTGCTGAAAGTTCCACACAGTGAGCTCATGGTTTTTCTCTGACTGTTTCAATGTCTGAATGAGCGAAGCATAGGCTATGAAATTCTTCTCACGATACTTTTGAGTAAGGATCCTTTCTGATGGAACATAGTTGACAGAGTCTTTTCTATATTCTCCGCATAAGTAGGTTCCTTATCACAAAACCTGAGCTTTGTGCAAAGCTTGTGAACAGAGTGGTTATATTCGTTTACAATTTTGAAGTCATATAGGCGGGGATGGTTCCACTCATGCGTTGCCTTGGGAGAGGACAGTTACCTTTTGTTCCTATAACGCTTTGTGAAGTTGTCCCACAGAACACAAGGATCTTTCACACAAAGATACTCAGTTTTGAGATCCAGATGGATGTGGTTCCTTATAATATATAAGGCTATATATTTTGCTCTATCCGAAGGTGGTTCCACACCCGTAACTGGTGGAGACACACATACATAGAGTCCACGAGTCAAAAGACTCACTTTTATGTCGGAGGCCCATGTAGGGAAGTTTGAGCCATCAAGAGCGAGAGCCTCAACCTCTTTGACAGTCATGTTGCCTACATTTTCCCAATTTAACATTTAGTTAAAATGCTATAAAGTGTAATGCAAATTTTGTGAATTCAAAAATTTAATTGAACTCAAAAAATATATTGTTATTCTCAATATATTGTTGTGATGTGGCAACCTTATTATGGATGTGAGCTCAATATTTATTCTTTTGATTGTTGGTGACATATTTTGGGGATAGTCACTATTTACATTTTAGATCCCTTTGTGGTTTTGGAATGCCACAATGTATGTTGCCAGATTATCAAAGAATAGATAGAGCAATTTCCAATGATTTATATTAATGCCATCAATCATTTCTGAGTTGAGAGTATAGTCACAATTTGTGTAGATCCCATGTGTCTCAACTTGAAAGAAGTTATTTTGTGCAATTTAGAGAATAAATTTTGCATTGTAATGAAGCAATAATAAGTACTTGGACAAATTTGCAAAGTAAGGCATGGAAATGAACACATTGGATTGCACAAACACATACATACATTAACAAGAAACAACAGGGATCTATGAACAAAAGTTACATAGACTCAGATAACTCCAGGGACTGCAAAGTAAATTGCAGGAATTTAAAATGAATTTTAGAAATAAATAAATGAAACAAAGATAACTAGGTAGTGGACCGATACAACCTCAGTTTCGGCTCACCGCCACTTTCTGGCCCAAGGGGGCAGGCAGGGAAACGCGCCCGGGCCTAGGCCGCCAATCTGGCCCAAGTGAGCGAGCCGCCACACGGTTTGTAAGCCGGCCGGCTGGGTGGTTAGAGTTTCAGCCGAACCCTAACCGCTCCATAGCCAGGACGCCTCCGCCGATGTGTTGTCTTTGTCGCCGCCGCTTTAGATCATGGCAAGATGCACAGATCCGCCCGAGCTCCGACCGGAGGTAGCTCCCCGACGCACCCATGGCCCCATCTGCCTCGGTGCTTAGGTCTCCCCCTCATGGGGGGAATTGGTACCATGGCTGTAAGGGTGGCCCCTGGTCAGAACGTGCCCGGTCAAGACTGCCACCAGACGGCGGTCGACGGCAATCCAAGTGGTGCGGTGCCACGGCACAGGGGCTAAGACGGGAGGAGGTGGAGGCGGAGCAAGGTCAGGGTGGTAGTCGGGAGGCGGCACGGTGGGGCCGATGATCGCGGTGCTGATGATGAGTGGAGGAGCCCCATGGCGTGTCATGATGGTTCCCCGAAGCTCGAAGCCGGGAGGCCTGTATGGTGCACCTACACCAACCATCGACGTCGGTGAGTATAGCGACATCATCGGCGAGTAGGTCGGCGAGGAGGACGACGAGGAGGGGCCGCAGACGGTACCGAAAGGGTGCAGTGCGGCGGCGGAGGGGCCACCCTCGACGTGCACGTACTCAGTCCATCCATAGACTAGGCACTGCGCCATGATGTTGGTCGGGAGCCGCCACGGCGAGACACCATCCACTCTCAGCCTCACCGTCCACCCATGGGACGTGCAGTTACATGGGGAGTGGACCAAGAAGCGATCCTCCACTGTGCACAGATCTGGTGGCACAAGAGCGCCGCGACCGGCGATGAGGTCGGCGGCTACGCGCTCCTTCTCGATGCCGTGTTCGTCCTCAGTGCGATGATCTTCCTCAGCTGATGAGCCTCCTCCTCACGTCGGGCCTCCTCTGCGCGGCACTCGACCTTTCGGCACGGATCCCGCCTACGCGGCCCCCATTGCGCATCATCATCACGGAGGGCAAACGACCGCGGCGATCGATAGGCATGGCATAAACGACGGAGAGGCAGGCGCCATGGACAAGGGGAGCGAGCGTGACAGATAGAGACACAGGCGCCAGAGGAAGGGGAGCGGAAGCGATTCAAAAAAGGAAGGGGACCGAAAGCGATTAAAAAAAACTAGCAACCGGAAGGAGTTGAATACATATGGCCCAAGGCCCTTCTCGGGCCTCTCAGTCTCGCGTGAATGAAATTGGGCTATTCGCCACAGGGTCAATACTAACAGACCATGGGCCAAGACTAATTAACCCACACCAGCAAGCTACAAAAGATTAAAATACGCATGGCCCAAATAGCACTTACCTTCTTCCTTCGACCTCCATCCATGGTGTAAGTGCAGTTGGTACATCCTGCGCCCTTCGGCCTCCTGCTGTATGGTATTCACTAAATCACGCATACACACCACGCACACAAAGTGGTTCCACTCTCTCACCTAAAGATTGGAACCCACACGACGCTTCGTAATTTCTTATCATAGCCAAAGCATTCCAATCAAAATGCATTTTATATTTCAAAATTTCAAGACATCTACTATCGAAGATACCAATTGAGCTTGTACCTGTGACTAGTGGAGATATTAGCCAAGCCCATATTGTTGTTGTCAGCATAGAGTGGTGTGTAGATCCGAAAATGGCATCATCATACTACAAAAACACCATATTAATTATGAAGCACAAAAGTTAAAATTGCATTAAAATTTCATAATGGTAATAACTAAATGGAACCAAAATAAGCAATGCTTATCAGTCCAGTTCAGAAACAGGTTTTACATCTTAACGACATTTCTTATGCAGCACCCTGACTTCCCTCAGCTATTGTTAGGCCCACAAAAATGCAAACAGTCATCTTAAGTGTTGCATTCCGCCGTAATAGAGTAATATAAATTCAAGCATAAAAATCCACATTTATATAATGTATTTATTTACCATTAAAGGAAACAACTGGATACATGTAACTAATCTTCACTACTTGATGTGTGATGCAATGCAAGTATGCCATAATATATATCCATATATGCAGCATTTGCAGGCCAGAAAAGGTGTTGTGAAATCAGTTATGTTTACCTAAAATGAAGTATAAGAATTTTAGCACAAATATTTGTAAGACAGTTAAAACCAGGTTCATTTCATTGCATGTGCTTCTAAGACTCTGAATTCATGGCTAACTGTACTGTAGTTCTGGAGTTCTGAAAAATGCATGTATGCTTGTTGTGAGCGTTGATGGCCTAGGAAAATAAACTACCATGTCACTAAGCCTAATAGGTGGGCATGCAGCCAGTTGAAAACTCTATGGCTACAGACAAAAGAGAGTAAAAAATTGATATGTAGTGAGGGAGGTCTGACCTTTACAGGCTATGGGATCCCGCAGCCTCCGCCAAGCTTATTTGGAGACCAATCCTGTAATTTAAATAATAAGAGCTCCATTAATCATGTGTATCAAAGAGCATAAGCCTACAAATGTAGAAAAACCATAGAGCCATTTCAAGGTATTTACAATATAACCCAATAAAAAATAATCACGAACAATGCACGGATTGAGGTTAACCTGAACTACTCTAAAAAAAAGAACATACAACCATGCTAAATACACCATATTGGGGAAAATAGCATGGTTTGTTGTGGACAAAATAGGTAGGTCAATATCGAAGTTTCATGATTCCATAAATTTGCAGGTTCCTTTATAGTAGTTGTAGTCTCTACAAAAATCTTCAAGGCTAAGAGAAAAAAAAAACATTGCAGTAATTAGCAATTAAGAATGTTCAGAAAACATTGCCTGGCGTCCACAATCACAGCATACATAATACACCATACCCAGGTTGCATATGAAAATTTGGTGAAGAGAAAATATGTATGAGTGCTGTTTTAATGGATCAAAATGGGTCTTGAAAGCAGGCTGGATAAATAATTTGATTAATGTGAAATCCAAATACACCAACAATAATACCCTAAACTGAATCAGGATTCATTGATAATTTTTTTCCTTCTATAACTCAGAGGTGGCTTTCTACAATAAATTGACACATTTTCAAGCACTATGTTCCAATCGATCCACAAATAACAATAGCTCCATATGTAACAAGAGCATAAGCCTACAAATGTAAAAAATGTTGGACACACCCAGGAACACTCACACTGTCACGAACATGAACGCCTGCAAGAGGGAGACACAACGCCTGCAAGAGGGAGACACAGCACATAAGATTTTTTTTCCCGGCAACGAACACCGCGGAACCTTATGCTCCTGTATCTTGGCATCTAGTTTATTCACTGGACAAGACACTGATTACAGAATAGTATAGGGCTGGCCACGAACTTGTCAGGAGCTAATCTCCACGTCTAGCCTTCTCACCATGACCCGCAGGACCTCATCAACGTCGCCGTGAGCCACTCGCTCGCCTGGAAGACGCGGCTTCCTCCATGCAAATCGGTGCCACGCACACGTACGCCTCCCAACCGCCTAACAAACTTAAACTTGATGCCGCAGCTATCCTGCATGGTGCAACGCACACCTACGCCTCCCAACGACCTAACAAACTTAAACTTGATGCCGCAGCTACCTGCATGGCGCCACACACACCTAGGCCTCCCAACCGCCTAACAAACTTAAACTTGATGCCGCAGCTATCCTGCACGCACACGTACACGTGCACATACGCGTGGCCAACTTGGCTGCCTCTCGTCGTAAGCCAAAACTCCTCCGCGAGACCTAGGCAAGAACCAAGTTCTACGCGTGCGTATGGACTCGTGCTGCTAGACTGCACCCAACAGACATTGGAGTGCTTCGTTGTCTGACAAGTTTACTCCAAGAGACAATGGAGGTGCATGATTGTGGCATGACACAATATTCAGTAAATAGAATGGATGCAATAGAAAAGTGAAACAAAATTCTGAAGAAACCATCAGACTGAATAGCCCAACAGGTGGATTTTACAAAGGTAAAAGCTCTTTTAGATATTGAACTTTTCAGTGGCGCGCTATTCACAACTTATGGTCTCTCATGCGCTCAACACTCATTTGGATATTGAAAAATATCTGCGATGCTACCAGTTTTCGACAAAGATGGAAACCATGAAATGCAAACAGTCATCCTAGCTAAGTGTTGCATGCCCCGTCGTTATATTAATGCAAGCATAGATATCCACATTTATCTACTCTGATGCAAGTGTGCTATATATGATATTCAGATGTGCAGCATTTGCAAGCCAGAAAGGTGCTGTGCAGTCATTTATGTTTACCTTGACTGAAATGCAGTTTAAGAATTTTAGCACAAATATCCCTTCATTAACTTCTATGATCTGAACCATTTCAGTAAAAACATACACCATCAGGAAGGATGCATGACAATTAAAGTAGAGCTCAGTGTTACATAAATGCAAGCATAAAAATCCACATTTAACTATTGTATTTCATTTCATGAATAGATACAACTGGGCACATTCAACTAATCCACATTCAACTCGGCACATATGCAAGTTCTCCATCTATAATAATCAGATGTGTAGCATTTGCAAGGCAGAAAGGTGTGATGCAATCTATATGTTTACTTATCTAATGTATTTTAGAAATCTCTATTCCTCTGCACACTGCAATGTATGCTTTGGCCAAAAACAAATTGATTGATATATAAAGTGGTATGTCTAAAACAGGCATGAATCCTCACTGCATATATACGAGCCAGGACAGGATGGCAAGATATAAGTAGATTCTGATTACTCAGTTTCTACACAGGCTTTAGTAGATCAACATCTATAAGACTACTTATCTCCTTTTGTGTTCAAATTATCAATTGGCAATGGCAACACTGACGAAAAGTAGCGGAGAACCATCCATTGCACTAAGCAATACAATTCTTGTGTGACAGTGTGTTGTGCTCAGTATCTTAAAAAATAATAGAATCATATTGATGCATGTATAAATAAAAAAGTCCCCAGGATGCTACCAGATATGATTATTTTGAGAATTAATTAATTTGATGCATGCAGTTTATAATAGAAGGAACGCTGGCGGTTGCTACTGTTGTTTCAGACAACCATGGATTGGATATTTTTAAAAAATCTCCAAGAAGCTACCATGTAAATAGAGGGCATAAAAAGCTTTCATGGATTCGTAGATTCTATGATTATGGTAATGGACAGCGTAATGTACGATTTAACCAAGATGGTTTGAATAAAACGCAAGTGAATCTTCTCTGCCCATTATTTATATGACTAAAAAAACCAGATAATTCACATTGCCAAAACCCTGCAGCTTGCTAATATTGCTAGTCACAACCAACATTTTGATCGGCTAGAAATTTTTGAACATATGGATGGAGTAAAAAGTGAAACATCAATAATGGCTGGTTCAATTCTGGAGGGGAGTTGAATCACTGTGTATGTTATTAAGTCTGCCTAATCAGAGATTCTGCTAGCCCGGATAGTTCCCATTTTGTTGACTAAAAGTGCACGCTCGGGGTACTCAAAGTGCATGATCGGTCAAATAATTGTGTTCACTTACATGTTAACGACCATTACATGATTGCCATTTTATTGAAACTAAAAGGACCATGAGAAAAATCCTTGAGTATAGATGATTATAATATCGAAACAACCAGACCAGAAGATAGCTAACTTGAGTGCAAACAGGACCTTGATACAAATTGCAAATGTAACTTCTATCGTGGATAAACTTGCCAATGTAACTTATTGCTATTGTGGGCAAACCCATATCCACATGTTACTAGTGTAAATTACCAAGGACAAATTATTGATCAACAAAACTTGATTGATTAGGAATGCATGAAGCACATCATCAGAATGAAGACATGAACGCAGTGGAAAGAAGGGCTACAACTCATGGGTAGATTAACTGTTTTCCTTTGTAGAACTTTTCAGATCAAAATATCAAATAGTAACAAAAAATTAACAATCAGAACTAATCATCCCTCCTTGGTTTACTCAGTCTTCCAATTTGGTATTCGAATGGAAGCATTGATTGTTTGAATACCTTGATCAGATGCCATCCGTATCGTCGTTTGTGACCCTAGTCTGGCCGATCGAGGATGGTGGCCGCCCCGATCTTCGCTGCATAAGATCGCAGGCGTGGATGGCGTCGTCGCACCCCCGCGCGGTGGTGAGCCGTCGGGATCCGATTGCGGGGTGGACGGCGGCGTCGCAGGGGCGCGGTGCTGAGCCCGCGGTTGCCGATCGAATGACGGACGCCGGCGTCGCAGGGGTGGCAGGAGAACGGTGGTGAGGAGCTCGATCGATTGAAGGCGAGGAGCGGCGGAGTGGGAGGCGGCGGTTTCGGCGATGCGTGGGCTGGGGCGCTTGTTTTGGCGAGGCGGACCGACGTGGGACTCTCGTATTTTTATGGAGGACGTGGGCTCTCGTTTTTTACGGGGAAGAGGACGATTTTCTTTGACTTTTGAGTACTAGGGCTTTGGGTTTTTGACTGGGGAGGAGAGCATCTCAAAAATACCCAAAATATAGATTCTTAAAATATAATTTTTGTATGAACGGAAAATAAAAGTCTTGGTTGTTTGGGTGCGGAGAAGATAAAGTATGTTGATCAAAATCTCTGAATCTCATGGATTTCAGAGCGCTAGGTGCACTGCGTGCCCTTGGCCAGGTTTGTTGTTGGTTGTATGAGCTCTGCTCTATGACTCTTTCATCAGGAACATTCATGTGTGCCCATGATGTAGTTCTGTATAATTTGGCAGGGCGTTAGAGTATTAGAATACCTATATATATTGTGGATCGTATCGCTTTCTGCTGCAACATGCTACGTTTCAGACTCGAGTGGCCGCATTTATTGGGCTTGAGTCTATGTAAAAGGAGGATAGGTAAAAATAGATAAACATCAACAGCTTTTCCATATTGCTCCCCTCGCTATCCCGCTCGACATCTTTATCGAGCCCATCGCCCTCGCCATCCCCTCCTCCCGCGCGGTTTGCAGACACGGATGCCCCATCTCTCGTGACGAGTTGCTCCTGCGCCTCCCCGCCCGCACCATCGCCCGCGCGGAGGTGCTTCCCGTCTGCCCCTTCCGCCCGACCTCTACTCGAGCCGAGCTCGCCGCCGACGGGCCCCCGCCGTTGTAGCTCACCTTGGCCCAATTCATCACCGCCTGCACCACCTCCTCAACTCGCCCTACCTCCCCAGCCGCCCAATCATTGCCTCTTCGGTTCCAGAAGTCCCGCCGCCGCCGCCGCTAGACCTCGCTGTCCGCCACCGCATGCCGCCAGCTGCCTCCGGTCGCCCATCCGCTGAGCTTAGATGAGGAATGGGTTCCCCTCACCTCGACGATGCTCGTCGGCCCCTTCTCCCTCGCCAGAACCTCACTGCCAGCAAGGAATCGGCCGGACAAACCGGCGGCCGGCCGATTTTGACCCGGCCTGTCCGTGGGGTCCCCTTGTCAGTGGTTGTTGGTTTGGAGAGGCTGAGCTGTTAGATTTTATCACTTTTTTGCTAGCCATTTCATTTTACATAATAGCTAAAATAGGATTTTAGTTATTTATTTTTAGATAGTCTGTTGAAGATGAATTGTTCAACACAGATTGCAATTCAGCAAATTGGCTAGGGGCCGTTATGAAATTGTGATTATTTGCAAGCCCACACCGCAAATTGGTAGCCACCACCCACCAGCGGCATATCACCCTCGTCTTCTAAAATTTTTCCGCCAAGCACAATCAGCAGCTCCACGCAGGAAACCACCAGCAACCTTCTTTCAATTTCTCCATTTCTCGACCAAACCAAGCTGTCTTCTTGCCGCACATACGGCCATACTCGAACACAGCGGCCGCATGCATAGTGCTAGCTTGACCCGAGCTCCTGAATCCTGATCCGATGAAGCGAGAAATGTGGATCTTTAGGGCCTGTTTGGATCCGCTGCGCTTCACGTTTTTTAGCTCTATTCCAACAATTCCAAGCCAAACACCACCAGCTCCAAATTTTGCAGCTCCACAAAAAAACGTGAATCTGGAGGTCAACTCCATGTTTTTTGTGAAGCTCCTCAAGAGATGCTCCACGTTTTGCAACTCCACGATGGATCTGCTCTATGGTGGAGTTGGTGGAGTGGAGCTGCGTGGATCTGATCCAAACAGACCCTAATGGAGGGCAAAATAAACTTTTCTAATTCCTTTTCTCTTCTCAAAACAAGAAGGAAATCAATTAGGATGAGTTGTTGTGATTCATTGGTCTTCATCTAAAACATAAATCCCATCCAATTCTCACCCTTTCATCATCTAGTAATTCATCAGTGGGATTTGGCCCTCTAAGCCCTCTTTTCTCGTCTCCCTAAAACTCACGGGCCCACCAAACAACACAAGAAAATTTAAAACTCTCATCTTTTTGCTCTCATTCACTCAGACCAATTACTCATGAAGTCACGACCAAACAAGCCAGTGATTGAGGTTTCTCAGCCTAGAGATATGTTCCTGGATGCGCAGTGTGTCATCTGCCGTGTAAATTTGATCCGTCTGTGTGTTGCGTTGGGTGATTGTGTCACTCTGCGTGTTGTGGAACTATGTATGCCCAGGGGCCGGGCCTGTTAAAAGTTTGAATCTAACAACACATAGTTTACTGGGCTGGGCTCCATCGTTTAGAAAATTCAACGACAGATAAACAAGGAAATAACTCGCGAGAAAAGATGGACAGGGAAAAGGGCTGGGCCACAAATGGGTCGGACAGACAACACACAGAGAGAGAGGTACGAGTAGGCTAAAAAAGACAAAGTGGGCTGTAGGCAACAGCTATACCATACCTGCCTGACAGAGCTGGGCTGCAAATGGGCCGGCGGCGGCGGACGCGTTGGCCTGCGCGTTGGAGGCTACGACCGGCGGCTCCTCCACTCCTTCTGCTCCTCGTTCGGTGGCGTCGTGGTGACGCGGCCTGGGGGCCGTGCGGAGCTCGACTGCTGCGGCATGGTGGCGTGGCAGGAAGGCTCTGCGCGGGAGAACCTCGACGGCAGCATGGTGGTGCTCCGGGTTCCCCCCCGTGGAGACAGTGGTGGAGCGGGCGGGCCTTGGCCGCTGGTGGAGCTGAAGGCGCGCCGAGGGTGGTGGCCGCGCGGCAGAGGGGGGCTGCACGCGGCGATGAGTGCAAGGCGGCGGCATCAACTTCCGGTGCGGGTCTTCGCGCGGCAAGGTGAGGCACGGCTTTGGCGCTGCCCTTGGAGGCCGGCGACGTGCAGGACGAGGCGTGCAGGGCGAGGTGGCCATGGTGGGCTGCATGGACGCGGTGATGCGGTGGTGACGGCGTGAGCGGCAGCAGGGCTCGGTGGCGTGGTGCGTGGGGATGCGGCGGCGACGTCGCTCCGGCGGGGTGGCTGTGGCGGTGATGCGCGAAGCCTGGTCGTGCGTGTGGAGCGGGGTTGGATGCTCTGGGCGAAAGCCCGACGGCGGCGTCCTCGGACGTCGTTTACCCTGTTGAGGGCGTCATGGAGCTACAACCCTGCTGCACAAGGTCTCTGGGTGAAAACCCTGTCCTGGATGGACGAGCAACGGCGGCGCCACTGGCGTCGTTCCCTCCTTGGAGGCGTCGTCTCTAGAGACCTCGCTTGGCTTGGTGGAAGGTCCACCGTCTTTGGCGACTTCGGTCGGAGGTGGCGTTCCCGCTGTTCGGCATGCCTGAAGGGTGTTGATCCCCTCACGTCGAGGTTGCTGCCTTCTTGTTGGCGGCCAAGGGTCGTCGTTTGGTTGCCGTTCGGCTGCTCGCAGCGGACCGCGGCGGCTGGCGTTGCTCTGCAACCGTCAGTTCGGCGCGGGACAACGTTCGTGGACGGCGCTTGCGGCAACGGCAACGAGGGACGACTCGGCTTGCAGCGGATCGCGGCGGGCGGTTCAGCACGGCTGGACCTTCCCGGTGCGGTACAACGGTGGAAACCGGCGCAAGCGACTTTCTTGGGCTGCTGGTTGGACGGCGGCGGCATCAAGCGAGGGGGAAGCAACGTGTTGATGTCAAACCTTGGCGGCGGTTCGATTGTTGTTACTGTTCATTGGGGGTGGGGCAGCTTTGCTCGCCATCTCGACGGCTACTTCTTATACGAGTCCGGAGCGTGGAGCGTTGTGGCGGGCGTGGCGTGGCCCCCGCGCACGAGAGAGGAGGAGTTTGACGGCGGATGTGGCGAGGCCCCCGCGTCGTGTTTGCTCGGACTCGGGGTTTTTCATCCTGTCGAGTGGTTTGTACTGCTGCAGCGGCACGACGGCGAAGGGTCCTGCATGGCGGCGGCCTTCTTGGCGTGGTGGTGTCTACCCTCATTGTTTCTCGTTTCGGCGTCGGATCACGCTGGAGGTTTTGATGACTGCATGGGTGCGGAATGTGGGTGGAAGCTGCTGATGTTTCTTCTCCGTTATCGTCGTCGTGTGTGGTGGCTCGGCCGTGTTGATGTCCCAATCCAACCGGCCCGCGAGTGTTTGTTTAGGTCCGTGTCGATGTCCCAATCCGACCGGCAGAGTTGTATAGTGGGGATGAGTTGTGTGGCTTGCGTCGATGCCCCAATCCGACCGGCCCGAGTTTTGCTGGAGTTGAGTTGAGTTCGGTGCGCGTTGATGTCCCAATCCAACCCACCAGTGGTGATTTTTTCGTGTGTTTTCTTTTTTGTTGCCTGATTATGGCCTCCCAGGGACATAATCTTGTATTTTTTTCTGCTATATCAATAGAAACGCACTCGTCGAGTGTCGTTCGTTCAAAAAAAGAAAGGCACATACTACCAAATCGATTCCGATCGATGGTATGACAGCCACCGTATGCACTTGAGCAGCCAAATTTAGCATCTGTTTAGTTGGCCCTCAAATTTGGCAAAAAAAGTTATCGTTTACTGTAGCAAAACTAAATCGAAGATTAGGAGGACTAAACATGATCTAATTATAAAACTAAATACACGGATGGACGGGAAATCGCGAGATGAATCTATTAAGCCTAATTAATCCGTCATTAGAGATTGTTTACTGTAGCACGACGTTGTCTAATCATGGCCAAATTAGGCTCATTAGATTCGTCTCGAAAAGTTACCGGGGGTTATGGAATGTGTTTTGTCATTAACACACGTTTAATACTCCATGCATGTAAGATTCTCTTTGATTAGTGAAAAATGGCAAATTTGCAACTTGCCATTTGAACTAAACAGGACCTTAAGCAGCCGATGCTCTCCAGAGTCTAGAGTGCTGCTGCTGCGCTTTCTGTGTTTTACGGAGTCTAGCCATCCACAGGTGAATTTCTTCCCCCAGCACAGATGCCCTTCCCCTTCTGCTGTTCATCTAGTCTTGTTTCTTTTTTATTAAAAAAATTGGGCTTCTTGGTTAAATTAACTATGGACTCGTGCCC
>CM014274.1:67911888-67958746 GCA_004135705.1 Alloteropsis semialata
CTTCCCAAAATATTAGTCGTTTTGAAATTTTCTAGATATAGTTTTTACTATGTATCGAAACATAGCGTAGATCTATGTGCATAGCAAAAGCTATGTACCTAAAAAAGCCAAAACAATAATTTGGGGCAGAGGGAGTGAGAAGCTAAAAAGAAATTCATGGTTTTATAAAAATAAACAGCTATGAATTCCTAACAAAGAATGAACATGTCAAACATAATTTAATGCCCATAAATCATTCTGGTAAAGAGCCATACTCGCATTTGCTCTTGCAGCTTCCTTTCATCGATTGGTTCCCCGTCACCAAAAACATCAAGTGAAGCCATGGACGCCATCGCCAGTTGACCAATGTAATCCTCAAAAAGCTCGCTACCAAACAGCATTGCAAAAATTGCTGCAGGATCAATTATGGCTTCCCTATAGGATGTTGACAATATACATTAGAATGTATCATTTCACAAAATTTGACAGCAAAACAAAAACATGTTAGAATGTCATTTGCTGAGGCTAAAGCTGGGAAAAATAAGGAAACAATGCATTGTGTCTCTAAGCAGAATGTTGCTGCTATTCATGGTGAGAATAATAAAATTGATAATAATACTTCTAAATATTTCTTTCCAGGATGGTGTCCTCCAGATTTAACTCGCACACAAAAGAGGAAATTGCAACGACTTCGATTTCAGGAGAATAAGAAGAAGGAATTGGAGAAACAGAAGAATGAAAATTTAAATAATGATAGACCAATGATTTCTCAGAAGGAGTGAAAGATCAAGACTGGTATTTGCTCAGCAGCAAAACCGGTAGAACCGGATTCAAAACCGGTAGCACCGGTTTCCACGTCAGCAGAGGAGGATCTGGTTAACACAGTGCAGGTTCCTCTAATTCCTAATATTATTTCTTCTGGTTCAATTCATTGCAATAAAAAATTGTCATCGGATTCCCAGAATAAAGATGATGAACAGTTTTTGGATTATGAGCTATCCTCCGAACGTATGAATAATAATCTTGATGTGGTACACTTGCCTTCGGATGAGGGGATGGCTTATTTTGATTTTGGATCACAAGAAGCTATTTTTCAGAAGCCCAAAGATAATGATGATCATCTGAAAGCTTTATATATGAAGAGTTTAATCAAAGGAAGACCAATTTCTCGAATGTTAGTTGACAGTAGAGCAATTGTTAATTTGATGCCTTATACTTTATTCAAGAAATTGGGATGTTTAGATGATGAGTTGATCCAAACCGATATGGCTTTAGCTGGAGTGGGAGGAGATGATCCTATAAGTACTAAAGGAATTATTTCTATGGATCTCACCATTGGAAGCAAGACATTGGTCGTCGCATTCTTCATCGTGGAGACCCAAGGTAAATTTAGTTTGATTTTGGGACGTGATTGGATACATGCGAACCAGTGTGTACCTTCTAGCTTGCATCAATTCTTGATACAATGGATAGACGATAAGCTAGAGATTGTACATGGTGATACATCGGCTTATGTTATAGCTGATGGTTCTATTAAAGGTGTGCATGGTGACTTTAAGTGCTTGACAGGTGTAGACGTTTCACATTGTAGGTTTATAAGATCTACACGAGATGGTTTTATTCTTTGTCACAGTAAAGCCGATTGAAGATTTTGCAAGAGATGGCCGGTATTTTGTGATATCGTCCTTAGAATAAAAGGCTGATGGATTTTGTTTAAACATCGCCCTCAAGAGTATTTTCTTGTGCCAAAATGTTTTCTGGTACGCAAGCTTTACCAAAAAACAGGGGGGCATATGTTGACAACTAAAATTGGCACAAGGCTGGTTGGGCACCAGAAACCGGTGACACCGGATTCTGGAACCGGTGGCACCGGTTTCCTTCTGTAGCCATTCTGGCAACAGGAACCGGTGGGACCGGATTTGGAAACCGGTGGAACCGGTTTTCCCCGAGTCCTAGTAGAATTGGATTCTTTTCTGGGTCCGAGTTGTAATAGGGCTTTTCTTGCGGGGCAAGACCTCCCCACCCTATAAATATAAAGGGCCACGGCCGATTGAGGGTTTATCCAATCGATCAAATACAAGTAACTTTACTTTTTATCCTTTCCAAACCCTAACTTTTCCAACCCCTCCTGTTGTTCGTGCTTCGTCTCTACGGTGTTTCACGGCGTTCTGAGTGGCCTACCGACCTCAAAACAACCCTAGACGCGCCAGCCCTGACGGGGTCCCTCCCGGACCGGCGTTCGTAGGTCGACGCAGCAAATCCTAGGAAACCGGTTTCACCGATTTCCCAAACTGGTTTTACCGGTTTTTACTGGGTGTGCTGCAGGTGATCGATCCGTTGCGGATCCGCGCGAGCTAGCGCGATTTTTGGTGTGTTGGCCAGAAAAAGCGTCAACACTATGTCACGATTAAGAGTCTCTATTCGCTCGACGTGTCACGTGTGCTTTAGCAGATGCCTCCGTCTTTTGTTAGACGAGACCACTGCTGCCTGTGCAGGTCTCTCTGCCACCATGCGAGGCCACTGGATGTGACATGGATGCTCAATGCAGACGTGGAGGTTGGGGCAGCACTCCAACTTGGGCCTGGCCTTATGCTGTCAAGTTATGGCGATCCACTTACACTGTCCAACTAGCTAGATCGACCTTAACGTCTAACCTGATCATAATCAATAAATAAAAAATTGTACTAGTATGGAAAAAAATCAACAGTCACATTGACTGCATCTAGCGGCTCTCCACATGGATAATTAAATAGACACAAGAATCTATGAGTCTGGCTCAACTATCAAAGCTAAGTAAACAGATTGATTTGGGGTATGTATGATATTTTTCATCCTTATTATTTGGTTTTAGAATTTCTAAAAGAACATTTATTATGGGATGGAGTGAGTACCCTCTTATCCTTACTTCATCAACAAACTGACAATTACATTGCACTACTGGAAAAACCCCTATCAGTACCGGGTCATAACCCCCATAAGTACCGGTTTTGGAACCGGTACTGCCCAACCGGACTTGGATTTCAAAATCTCCAAAAGTTATAAAAAAATCAGGCATGAACCTCCCCCAACCCGAGCTCAATGGAGGATAAAGAAATGAGCCATGGCTCGGGCTGGGGGAGAAAGAAGGAGCTATATAAGCAGAGCCTCATTGGCACCGGTTGGTGGCACCAACCCGTACCAATGGGGAACTCATAGGTACCAGTTGGTGCCACCAACCGGTACGAAAGGCTCCACAGATCATAGGTACCGGTTGGTGACACCAACCGGTACCTATATGAGCCACCAACCGGTACCTATGAGCACGTACTTTTTCTAGCCGTTGGACCCAGTACCAATGCAAACATTGGTATCAGGCCCTAAACAACCAGTTCCAATGTGGTTGGACCGATAGAGCGTTTTTCTGGTAGTGACTTGACACGACCTGTAATCACAGTAGTACGAGCTAACCTTCTCGTACGAGTCGTTGTTCGTGTCGGACTGGACCAGGCTAGGGTTCCTGGAGACTGACTACGGGTGTGGCGCGTCTGCGGCTTGGTGACCTTTAGCAGGGCGCAGCGGGCATGAAAAAATTGGCACACATGGTGATGACATGGGACTGTAGTAGGACCCCGATTTTGGTGGGGACCCATTATTGGGAGCTTTGTGGAAAAGCAGAAATCTGGCACTATAGGCTCGTGTTTTGGACGTGAGAACATCGGATCAAATTTGGGCTATTGTTGGAGCGGAGTTTTCATGTTGTTTCCCAAAAGAAGTTTTTTGGAAAGTGGATTGGGCATTTTTTGTGATGCTCTTAAAGTCTCTGCGTTTGCAACCAAGAAACAGACTTAAAGTTCAACATACACTCAACCATAGAACTCTAAAACACTCAATAACTCAGCTTGCATCTCTAGAACACTTCAAGATCATATTACAACTCAACTTTGGATGAGCCTAGGCTCAAGCAATGGGAATCCACATCCCACGGTTAATTTTTTATGAGATCTTCCAACTTTGGCACTTCGTCCTCTTCACAAGCCACTTCCGACATCATAGGACTCCTAGCGTCATGTAGATTACTGACGTGGCAATTTCAGCACAGCCTTCTCATTGAAGACCGTATCATTCCATATTTAACATAGCAACGATATCAGCCTGCAGAAATAAAAAGGAGTCCCTGTCTATATTTTCCTTTACCCACAACTTGAGAAATTATGGGCCCATTTAACGGAGCTCCACTTGATTATGATTATCTATAGGAGTTGATTGTCTGAGAGAAGTGTTATAGTGGCTCAAAGTGATTCTTTATGGTTCTCTATGATAAACTTTATAGCGATTCCTGCGAGAAGTCAATTAGGACAACTTAATTTCTTCAGCTTACTACCCTTAGTTCATTTTAGAGAATCATTTTATGGAATCAGCATAGAATTAATTTTCTCTAAAAAGTTGTTAGATAATCCTAGGAGCTGCTTTGGGAGCTTTGCCAAATAGACCCTACCACTTCTTCCATCGCTGGAGACAGTCCCCCACCCCATCTAAGACATTATCTAGATCCATCAACTAAACCTTAGCTGCCAAGGATGTACCTTTAGCTGGTTGAACTTAGCTAAAACTAGCTAAAACTTGTTTAAGACGAGATTGTCCCTCCTAAAATTATGCAGCCGCCATCCTTTATTTTTTCAATTAATTCCATGAGGTTAGGATGGACCATTATTTTCAATTAGCTGGAGGATCCAAACCCCCCAGCTAAAGTTTAGCTAGCTCATCTGTACCTAGCTAAAGTTTATCTCTTCCAATTAGGTTGCTAAACTTTAATTAATATGGATTCAAACAGGCCAGAAGTGACCACAAGAAAATGCTAAGGGGGAAGATGATGTGATGAGTCGATTCCAATTGTAAACACAGGTTATGTTGTTCAGTCTCTGACCAAATTATATTCTTCAATTGCACTGCTAATTGAATTTTATCATGCAAAACCATCCACATCAAGATCTGACTTTTTAGTGGGACCTTACATTTCCATACCTCAATCATTAGTGAAACATTAAGCCGTATACTTTGCCTGACCTCTCCAGGGCCCATGAGACTATATCTTTTTTTTTGAGACAAGTGGACTTCACTCAAAAACCTATGTTCTGTTCTATGCCAACTACCGACTGCAAGTAAATTTAATAAGAGACAAGGGGGAAAGATATAGTCATTTATACACCGTGGGTCTAATTATAATAATTTAGATAAAAAAATCTATCCACTGTGAAACAAACCTATCTATAGGATAATACACATGGCTCTTTTAATTTGCGATAAGGGAAGAAACTCGTAAGGCCAGTCCCAGTGAAGGTTTCATAGGAGTTTCATAGACATTAAATGAGCTGCCACATAGACAAAAGTGATGACATGGCAAAGAAGTGATGAAGAGAGAGAAGGGATGAGTTTCATCTACATGAAATTGTGTATGCATGGTTACCTAGTCTATGAAACATATTGAAACCACCGTTAGGGCTAGAAAAGTTTCATTTCATAAGATTTCAACCAATCACATGCAACGCATTTAAATGCTATAAGTAGCCTATAAAACCGTGACATGAAACTGTCCATTATAGGCCTTGTTTTATTCACAAAATCTATACATGTTTAGATTACATGACATACTTGAAAGTCGTGTAATGAAACTACCACGGAATGGCCTAACTTCTAGTTCAGTCAGTGAGAGAGATTAGTTGGGGGGTGGGGGGGTGGGGGGGCCAAGGGATCCTATGGGCCGGAGTCAACTGTATGCAACTATGTTTGTTTCTTGTGCAAATATCTGAAAAATGCAGAACGTGCGACGTGCCACTGGCCACGATGTTGATTGTTAATATTAATACTAACCTTATTGTATGTCTCTCGTCAGCGATCGCATGTAGACCTATTGTTGGGTATTTATAATTCATAGTCAAATTCACACCCACCTCAAATGGACAGGCTATGGATAAAAAATTGTTTACCCAATAGAAATCGGGAGGGTAGGGTATGGCGAGAAAACTATTTATCCATTAGATACTACTGGCATCTAGTACAAAAGGACTGGATAATATATATTTATATTTGGGTATGAACAAGAGTGAGTTTGCCCATACCCTCCTCAGTGGCAGGTCTAATCGTGTGCATGCGACAAAAGAGGACATTATAAACTTAGACTCCACAAGTTGCTCAGTCGAACTATCTGTGTAGTGCTATGCCAATAACAGATTTTAAGTAAATTCCCGTGTAAATGTTACATGAATTGAAGGTCAAATTTTTACGGTCGGAAGCTGTCTATATGGATTTTGAACTAATTATTATTGTGGGGAGAAGCATTTGTAGATGATAGAGTGTATGGGCATCCATCGATCCAGGAACATGCATGTGTGTTTGTGCTAAAAGACAGAAAAAAAAATGCTGACAATATGGGCATCAATTAAGCTACCTATGTATTATGTGGTTGCAGCTTGTTCACAGCAATGACAAAGGCCACCACGCATCACAATCCATGCTCCATTGTTAGGCATAGGACTACAAAATTACCTTATAACCCATTGATAACAGTAACCCACCAATGAGCAAGTTGAGTTAGGTCCAGTCTAGGGAGGCGCGCGTTGACGTTGGAGATATCACTACTGGAGAATATTTTTTCCATGCGTCATTTTCACACCTTTTACAAAAACCGTCGGTAAAAAAATTTCATGGCCGGTTTGTAGCTGGACCCAACTACAAAAAATCAACTCCAACTTCACTACCAGTTCCCGCCACGAATCGCCTGTGCAAATCCCATCTACACAAGTGCAAATCCCATCTACACAACTGGTCTTAAGTTACAGTACACATCATTTTTTATTTTTATGATATTTTTTGTTGAACTAGCACCATATAGTGGACAACCACAAAAAATTGCAACCTGATTGGACTTAAAGTGTGGTCTCTAGTAAATGATGACAATTCAAAAACATTAATTATAAAAAAATTGTATCCTCACTAGTTTGCACATCCTAAAATATTATTTTCGCTCATATTACATGAAAATACTTCTTTTACATGTGTTTTATCACAAACAAATTTCTATGGAGCGTTTTTTGAACTTTCTTGAATGATGTGATATTTTCTAACGATTAAATTAATTTCTAGGTACTTATTCCCAAGTAATTTTAATTTGAACTATACATATATCAAATAATTCTTAACAAATTCTAGGAAACTAGTATCTAAAGGCATATGCCCTAGGTTAGATCATATCCTGAAAAGATATATAAAAGATTAGAAGGTTTGCTATGGATAGTTCATACTTTTATTTACAACTTTACTTGTAATAATAATAATATAAAAACTGATCCAAAAGTCTTTGAAAAATGGCATGGTGTTTTTATAGGTGTATAACCTTCTAATAAAAATCAACACATTTTAAAAAATTAGATTATACATTGTTTACAAACACATATATGTGTCACACTCTTTCATATAAGACTTTAAAGTTTTGCGCACTGTAAACTATTTTTTGGTCATATCACATACAAATATTTTGTACATGTGTTATGTTGTATATAGGTTGTTATGGAGCAGTTTCAAAAGCTATTTTTATGGATTAAATGGATTTTCAGTAATTATAAGTAATTTTTTGTACACAGATTTTTTAATTTTATATTGTTTATCTGATATTTTTCTTCAACTAGAAGCATGTAAGGGACAACCACAAAAAATTGCAGTCTGATCGGAGTTTAGGTTCTGGTCTGTAAATATTTATAAAAAATTGAGAAAGGTTAATTTAAAATGATTTCATCACCAATCAATCATAAGTGATGGTATGGTCCAATAGTTAGAGGAGGCTTACGCGAACCAAGAGGTCAAATGTTTGAATCCAAATTCCTAAATGAGTCCACAAATGCAAAAGAACTGTGATATTGGAGCAAAAGTGTGGCTAGTCCAAAGCATCTCCAAGAGTGCCCAATAAACAGTCCCAATAAATAGTTTTGGGAATAAAACTTAAAAATAGTGCTCCAACAATGGCTCAATCCAGCTCCAAATTTTTTTGCCCTCCTAATAATGAAGCTATCTTGAGCTAAATTTGCACCATGATTGAGCGCTCCAAATCCGTCATTTTTTCCATGGAGGCTATTTTTCTACGTTCTTTTTTGTTCTCGATGATTTTTCCCACGACAATTTTTCTTGTATTTTTCCACGTAGTATTTTTTTTGTCCGTGTAGTTTATTTGCGTACGTTTTGTCCACGATTTTTTCTTGTTTCTCTATGTTAGTTTTTGTGTACGTATGTTTTTTTTTCACACTGTGTCATTTTTATTTTTTGGCACTTTTTTAATGGTTATGATTTCCCTCACGGCAACATCATTAGTTTTTACCGCACAGTGACATGGTGAATGTATGGAAGATACGCCCACACATTGATGTTGATATGAGAGCAATTGATTTTTTAAAATTAATTTTGGGCACTGTTGGTGAAGAAAGTTATTTGAGCTCCCAATACTTTTTGGCAAGCTCCCAAAACTAGTGTTTTAGACACTAGATTTTTAGTCACTCCTGAAGATGCTCTCAGGGGACTATCAACCGGACCAACATGTACTAAAGGGCCAACCCTGTGTAACCGGTACTAGGAAGCCAAGGCTTAGACTATCTCCAAGAGCGAACCCAAACCGCGACGCAAACGCAAAATGCGTTGTGAACAGTGTTTTACGGGGAAAAAATCGCCTCCAACAGACGACGCAAAGCGGAGACGCAAAATGCGTCGGACGCCAGGCGCAAGGCAAAAATGAGTCGGACGCGAGGCGAAAGGCAAAATCCTCCTCTCTCGTCTCTCCGTCTCCGGTTCCATCTCTCCTCTCTCTTCTCGGCGGCGCAGAGGCTGCTCCTGTCGGTGGATGGCGGAGGGCCCGGCGCGGCAGCCCCCTCTCCCCCTCCCGGTGTGGAGCACAAGGCCCCGGTGGCCCCATCCCCCTCTCCCGCGGACTGACGGAGGCGGCACGACCAGACAGCGGGGGCACGGCCTCGCCGTCGCCGGGCCCCGCTCAGATCTGCGGCGCCGTACAGGCCTTATCCCGGCGGCTCCTCCCCTCTGCAGCAACGAGGNGGGCCGCTGCCACGTGCCGCAGCCCCAGCCCGCCGCCAGCTCCGGTCAGGTGGAGCTCGCCGGGGCTCGCCGCCGCTCCATCGCGAGGGAGGAGTTTGCGTTCGCTGTTGGAGAAACTCTGTTTTGGGTTCGCGACCTTTTCCCTGTGTAGGACTCAACACCGTGAAATGGGTACCGTGTTTTGGGTACGCTGTTGGAGATAATCTTAGCCTCGGTTTCTCGCTATGGTTTCAGAACCGGTAGTGAATGGGTTCTCACCCGGTACCACTACGCTGACATACACCAATAGCGAGGGCACCCTAATTGATCCTATATACGATATACACAGCAACACAAATGCCAACACGCGCACACAACTCATCACAGATACCGTGCCATTGCCAGCGAGCTCGCCCACACAGTGCCATGGGGTTCGCCGTGCGGAGGACGAGCCGGTCGTTTGTGCGCCCGGCCGCGGCGACGCCGGCAGGCTCGCTGGAGCTGTCCGCCATTGACCGCGTGGTAGGGCTGCGCCATATGGTGCCCTCGCTGCATGTGTACGCGGCCCACGGCAGCGGGAGTGACGGGCGCGGCGAGCGGCATCAGTCCCCGGCGCGCGTCGTACGGGAAGCGCTGGGGAAGGCGCTCGTGGACTACTACCCGCTGGCCGGCCGGTTCGTCGACGGCCCCGATGGTCCGGCCAGCGCTCGCGTGGAGTGCACGGGCGAGGGCGCGTGGTTCGTGGAGGCCGTCGCCGGATGCAGCCTGGAGGACGTTGCGTGCCTCGACCACAAGCCGCTGGCCATCCCCGAGGGCGACCTGCTCCCGGACGAGGCGCTCGGCGTGCAGCCACGCGACCTCCCTCTCATGCTGCAGGTACAGCATAATTAATAAATCTATATTTTTCTTAGAAAAGATAATTAGTCAAAAAAATAGAAACACTCGCGCTAAATCACTGAATATAGGGATGTTTGGATCCACCAACTAAACTTTAGCTATGGTACAATGGATCCAAACATCCTAGCTAAAGGAGAAACTAAGAACTCTTTTTACGGTACTCCATACTACTAATGAGTGGTATATAGTATAACCCCCATAAGTAAGGAGTAATTTAGTAATTTTATTTGGATGAAAATGAAATTAGAGATCGGAGATGTAAAAAAATATATCAAGGATCAAAGTGGTTTTTTAAATATAAATATTTCAATTATGACATTAATTTTTTTTCCAAAATGCTCATATATTACTATACTACTTATTGTATATTACTACTAGGTTCATGCCCGTGCGTTGCTACGGAAAGAAAACAAAATTATAGAAGCGATCAAATTGACGCACCAAAATAACCATGCTTATTTAGATTACCAAATATGAGTGACAGACACGTGTATTTTATAATTCAAGCGAATACATAATAATTTGAATGGGTTGGATAATATGGCTCAAATAAATCATCAATAATTTAAGAAAGTTCAACCAACACTCGAATAGTTTGGGAAAAAATTATGCATACATGTACATTTGCATCTCTTAAAACAAACGTATTGCATATATGAATAGGTACTCATCTTCACAAACAACAGTTATCAGGTTGTTTAACAAAATATTAGGACCTAAAAAGTTCTTTAATGATATAGGCATAGGTTTTCTTCCAGTTGTATAGTGCAATAATATACATATGCTTAACAATTTATAATTAGCAGCAGGAAGCAAACAGTCGGCATCTAAATATTTTCAGCAGAAAATAAAAATGGCAATTCAGAAAAAAGTTGAAATAACTATTGATGTGCTACATGTTCAGAAATTAACAGTACTGCACCTAATTAACAATCAAGCTGTTACAAATAAATAAACTGACAGAATTGCCAGTATCTATCTATGTCCAATGCGCATTATCCAAAAAATACTAATGAGTCACTTACTGAAACTGAACCAAAGAATCATTTTCACGAACTCCTCAATTTATTCTGCACACACGTACAGCATATTGGTTCATTCAAACTTCCACAAAGCAGTAAAGTTGCAAGAGACAGGAAGTTTCTTGCATGATTTGTAATTTTGTTGTGCCATGGACAATAGCTCTAAGTGACAACTTTTATATAGGACTCTGCATATAGTTTGCAGTCAAGAACTTCAACGCAATTTGCAAGACACACTTATGGTTTCAAAGCATTTGAAACTACTGCAGATCAGCACTAACGTGCGGGCTTGAGTTCAGTACTGGGCTCAAAAAGCCATACATGATTCAAGTTGATGAAGAAAAATAGACATTGATTAAAATAACAGTGAATAAAAATCCTCAAGAAATAGGTCACCCAAGCCATTCATCAAGAGGTCAAAACTGCACCTATATCAGAACATTACATCCGCTACTCACCGCAGTCCATAATAATTATAATTAAACTGAACTTGGAGGATGCATAAATGCAGGTCTGCAGGCAATTTCAAAATAAACCTTGGACCTTGGCTTAGAACAACCAGCTGCGAGATCTCAGGGAGGAGCAGATGAAATTGCCTGCACTGCTCCGTAGAGATCGAGAAACTAAATGAAATAATCATGCAGTGCAAAATCAAGATCAGGAACATAGCCCATCGCCTTCATCAGTTCCTCTAACCGATCCAATTTCTCATGAATCAAATCAAGATCAGGAACATAGCCCATCGCCTTCATCAGTTCCTCTAACCGATCCAATTTCTCATGAATCAAATCAATCTGTGGATGCAATCTGTCATTTGATCTGAACTCATGCTTCACACCCTTTATCTCAATCCAGCTATACCCAGGTGTTTTCACTACTGCATTATCTTTCATCCATCTCCTTACTCTTGAGATGTCAGCCCACCTGTTCTGTGGATCCTGTTCAGTCAGCTTTGCAGCTGAAAACTCTGCAAAATCCAAATTCTTATAAATTCTGCAAGCGGTCAACAGGGTGCCATAGGCCGAAAGGTGTGGCTCAAAGGGCATTGAGCGGATCAGGTTGACAGCTCTGTCGAGAAGACCAGCTCGGCAAAGAAGATCCACCATACATGAGTAATGATCGACTCGGGGTTTCAATTCCATATACTTCCTGCATTGTTTCAAAGCACTGCATTCCACAATCGCAGAATCCAGTGTGGATACAAGCTGTCAGTACAGCCACAAAAGTAATCCAGTCTGGCACCACTCCTTCATCCTTCATTTTTCCAAACAATTTAATAGCTTTCCTTCCATCCCCATGCTGAACATAACCGGAAATCATGGCGTTCCATGCAACTATATCCCTTGTGTGCGTCTCATCAAACAGCGTGCAAGCATCATCCAAATTGCCGCATTTGCAGTACATGCTGAGAAGCGATGTGCCCACAGTCACACTCATACTCAGTGGCAACTTCATACACCACTGGTGTATCTGCCTCCCAAATTCAACTGCTGACAGGTTACTACACCCAAGAAGCACAATACTTGATGAATTTGGGTGCACAGTGGTGCCGTCAACCATGGCCTTGAACACCATCAGAGCATCACCCGCACGTGAATTCTTCACATATCCAGAGGACATGGCGTTCCATGAAACCAAGTTCCTCACAGGCATTGCCTCAAAAGAATTCTATAGCTTTCTGCACATTGCCGGTGTCCATATACCCTGACACCATGGCAGTCCAGAGAACAGCATCCTTCTTCTCCGGCACATGCCTGAACCACTGCTCTGCCGCACCCATGTCTCCAGAGCATGCAAGTGCAGAAACTATCGCATTCCATGAAACATCATCCCTCACCGGCATGGCCTGGAACATGGCTTTGGCCTCCTCCAGGGCACCATTCTTGGACAGCCCGGACACCATGGCATTCCAGGACGTAACATCCCGGACTGGCATCGTGGAGAAGATCCTCCACGCGCCATCGACGTCTCCATTGGCGAAGTGGCAGGATAGGAGCGTGTTGTAGGACACGGTGTCCGGGTGCGGTATTCGGCCGAACAGGTTGCGCGCGTCCGCGAGGCGACCGGGCCCAGGCTCAACCGATGGTGGAGGGTGACGACGTCGACGGTCAGCATGCTACCTTGTATGCGTCGGTCAGCATGGCGGAGCACGGGGAGTGGCGCCTAAAGCGGTACGACGACGCCCGCGACGAGCGGCAGATGGTGGCCGGCGGCGGGGTGCCCGCCGAGGTGCGGCGCCCGCACGTCGTGGCCGGCGAGGTCGGGGAGGTCGCCGGCGAGAGGCGGAGGATGGCCGACGGGTACACAAAGAGCGGGTCGGGGAGGCGGAGGTCGCGCGCGGGCAGGTCCAGGCGCCGCATCAGCGCCGGCTTGGCGACCTCGACCGCCTCCGAGGCGCCCGTCGCCGCGTCCACGAGCGCCGCCCGCCGCCGCGCCGCTTCAGGCCGTTCACGTCGATGGACACGCCGCCCGCCCCGCCGCCTGCGCCTCCGGCGGCCGCGGGCGCGGCGCGTGGTGGGGCCGTTCGTCGTCGCGGCGGCGGCGCGGGAGGACGGGAGGAGGAGGCGATCCTTGAGGTGGTCGTGATCCATGGCGGTGGCGGACTCTCCGACGCGCTGGGGCCCTCCGCCGCCGAGAACCCGAGATCCGGTTGGGGCCAGGGACCCTGCTCCGCCGCTGCCAAGGCCTTCCGCCACCGCCGCCGGGGGGCTCCTCCGCCGCCGCCACGCAGGAAGAGGGGAGCAGCACCATGGCCGGATTGTGTCGCCGCCGCCGCTCGGTGATGGTGAGAGGAGAGGGCGAGGGATGGGAAGAAGAAAATCTTCAGGGACCGTAGGGCCCACCTGTCGGCGCGAAACATAGAGTGAAGGGGCGCTCGGAGGTGCGGACGGAAACCGTGAGGTCGAAAGGACCTACGATGGACAGAAAACAACGACAAAAAGTTCTTTATAGGAGTAGAGATACTACAGTTAAAATCTCCAGTAGTATACAATTAATATCAACCGTATGATCTTTTTATACTAGTTCTTCTTAAACACTAGTATAGAGTAGTATAGAGTACCGAAAAAACTCGAAACTAAAGTCCTCGGAGCTAATGGAAACCCCAAAATTTCTTTAGCTTTGCTGTTCCAACCCAGCTAAACCAGCTAAAACATGTTAAAATACGAATTGGTTGCTCCTCTTCCTTTCTCTCCTCACGAGCCCTCTGCTCCCTTTCTCTTTCCTCTCTCTCCCACTCCGCTGGCTTCTCATCTCTTTCTCTCCCATCCATTTTCTCTCTCTGCTCCTCAATCCATGACGAAAGGCTGCAGCTTAGCGCGTGGTGCCCACACGCCCGGAGCCCAGCTCGAGGTAGCCAGAGCTCGACGCAGCCCGCAGCGGCTAGAGCCCAGCATGCGGCTGCCCGCGCTCACAGCGCCTGCGTCGGCTTAACAGTCGCCTCACTGGGCCATCATTGGCCTCCCGACCATGGCCAACGGGACCGCCAAGCGGGCGGCTACGAGCAATGCCGCGTGATGGGTGCTAGGTGTAGGAGCTGAGCGTGCGACTATGGGTGAGAACTGGGGAGGAACGGGAACTGTGGAAGAGAAGAGGAGAAGAGATGAGATGAGATGACGGGAGTAAAGGGAAGGAACGAGGGGGGAGGGGGCAGAATGGTCTAATCTTTTCATTTTAGCTTTTCCAATGAACTAGCTAAACTTTACTAGTTAGGTGGAACCAAACAGGGCTATAATTTGAATATAGATAGACAAATTTCATAACAAGAATAAATTACAATTATTATCGATATAGAAAGGCGTAAGTAGCAGCGTAATTAAGAACACTGGCATGATCCATGTGGCAAATAAAAAAAATAGTGTTCTTCATATTGCATCAATCGGCACTGTATCATCTATCAGCATATATGGTTGTTGAGCAATCCTGACCCTGAAATCAGTTGTAAATTACTTGTAATAAATATTCTTCATGACGGATTTTTTTTTCCCAACAAAGCAATCTTTATTAACATTAGACAACTGTATCAGAAATGACATAATCATACGAAGACCACATCACAACCTCTGTATCTTTAGGATATACACAGCCTATAAAAATTCAAAGAAATAGAAGGACCACCTAACAATACCATGTCACAAAAACCTACCCACACGACACTCACAACTTAATCTTCAGTTACATTCATCACCACAGAAACAAGGGGGCTGCATGAAAAGCTTTCTAAAACCAACGCTCCATCAAGAAAAAACGGCACGCAAGTGCATCATCTTTGCCGTAGTCCAACCAGTAAAGGCCAGGGCATCGATTTTCACCCTAGAGAGCAATTTTGCGAACTCCAAATAATGTTTTCGACAAGACCATTGCAAGGTACAATCAGCTAAGTTCTGACATTTTGCTCAAAAAAAAGCTAAGCTCTAGCATGAGGATTTCTCTCCAGAGTAGAAGAATTAGTACAGAGAGGCGAAGGACATGAAAAACTCCGGTCTACCTCTGTAAAAACCGGTGTACCCTTGTGATTCTAATACAAAATATCAAAATGGCACTTAGGTAAAATTATAAGGTTGACAAATTGCGCCATTAAGTCTGCTAAATCATGCCTCCCAATACGATATTTTTATTGTGGTGTGTTCTTTTCTTTTCATGGAGCGGCTCTTTCCGTGTTGCACCGCCCCTTGATGTGTTGCACATCGTACATCGAAACATAGTAAATCCATATCCTCTGCTTTTTCCATTTACGTCTTCAGATCTGAAAAATAAAAAATTGGATTATTGGAAAAGATATATTAGAAGACCACAAAGTAACTCTTCAAATGAATCTGAAACTTGTATTAGGATAGTCCCAATAACCAGTCATTGGTAAATATTTGTAAAGAGACTGCTCAAAATATTTTTAGCACTCACCTGGATGTCATTCTGTGAACAAGTCATCCATTTCGTTGGTGAATTCTGCCACTAAGCCACTCCTATGTTGTTGGTTGACAGTGACTTCTTTTAACACAAGAATCTTGTAACGCGTGAATAGGAAAACTACATAAATGTTTTACCCTTTACACATTGGGTCCTAAAAGAATTCAGAACGAGGTGAATGTTTGAGAAGTAGTGATTCGATGTGAGGAAGGAAAAAAAAAGGGCAGAATTTCAATACACAAAGAAGACACAACAGACATGAGGTTGAACCTCAAGTTTCATTCAATTGTTCAAAATGTCTTTTGATACAAATACAACCCATTACACAGAACTTCCAAACACCTGCTGGTTTTGTTTCAAATCCCTGAAACAAGAATTCCACAGGAACTTCAAAACAACCAATGGGTAGCATAGCATTCCCCACGAACTCAGCTTTCTTGTGAAATTTTCATGTTCAAGTACGGATTCGTGGAATTAGCTGGTCGAGTCGAGCAACGAGCGTAATTCTATTCCATATTTCTATGCGCAGGTGACGGAGTTCACGTGCGGTGGCTTCGTGGTGGGGCTGATGTCCAGCCACACCATCACCGACGGCCTGGGCGCTTGGCAGTTCATGACCGCCATTGGCGACTACGCCCGCGGCCTCCACAAGCCCCGGGTCACTCCCATCTGGTCCCGCGAGCTCATCCCGAAACCACCGAAGAAGCTCCTCTCCGGCCCTCTCGGCGAACCGCGGATGTTCCAACTCCGGCACCTCACCGTGGACCTGAGCTTCGACAGCGTCAAGAAAGCCAAGTCCCAGTTCCTCCAGAGCACGGGGCAGCGCTGCTCCACCCTCGACGTCGTGATCGCCAAGACATGGCAGGCGCGGACGCGATCGCTGCGGCTGGCCGACACGTCCACGCGCGTCGCGCTCTGCGTCGCCGCTAACGCTCGCCACCTGTTGCGCGGCGACGCCTGGGGGCCCGAGGACAAGGACGACGGTGCCGGTTCCGGCGCCGCCGGGTACTACGGCAACTGCTTGTACCCGGTGGTGGTGAGCGCGGAGAGCGGCGCGGTGGAGGGCGCCGACGTGGCCGCACTGGTGGCGATGATCCAGGAGGCCAAGGCGCGGCTGCCGGCGGAGTTCGCGCGGTGGGCGGCGGGGGAGCTCGTCGAGGAGGACCCCTACGAGCTGCCGTTCGGGTACGAGACGCTGTTCGTGTCGGACTGGACGCGGCTGGGGTCCATGGAGGCGGACTACGGGTGGGGCGCGCCTTCCCACGTGGTGCCCCTGGCTTATCACCCGTTCATGCCCGTCGCCCTCGTCGGTGCACCGCCGGCGCCGCGGACGGGGGTCAGGATCATGACGCAGTGCGTCGAGGAGGAGCACTTGCCGGCGTTCAGCGAGGAGATGATGGCGTTCTAGAAGCGAGTCTCTGCTCGGCCTCTGTTTTATTTCCAGACTTGGTTGTGTATGCTTGTGCACATAAGTGCTCGTCGACTTGTATCTTGCTGCTGCTTGTGGTCACGTAGTTGCACCGTATAGCACAATAATCTCTCGCCACGGTGGGGTCAGGATCGACTAGGCTCTGGGCCTCATTTTTGGCTCGCTTCCAAAACAGGAACATACAAAAAAAAACCTATGTATTCTCGTTGTTTTTATCAATAATTTGTGATTTATCTTATCATTTCTCTTTTTTTTCATCCATCGTCATGCCTACTCATAGCAAATATCGCTGCGTGCCGTTGATGGAGAATTTGATGTTTACTAGTCAAATCCCGATGGTCCTTAACATGAAAAACGTTGGAAAGATGGTCAATACACATGGTCAAATGGAGGGTACTAATTGGATGGCTTACAGTTTTGATATAAACTTAGAAAACATTGTAGCTAGAACAATTCGATTGTAAAAATGCAACAATTTGATTGTATATGTGGAACAATTTATTTTTAAACTTGGAACTGTTGTTTCAGTTTAGAAACGAAATTATTCTAACTTCACAAAAAAAGTATAGTAGAAAAAAATATCAAAACTCAGTTAAAATTATGTGGAGTCTACTCCCTCCGTCCTGAAATATAAGACATTCTAGTTTTGTCCTAAGTCAAACTAGATAAACTTTGACCAACTTTTTAGAAAAAAAATATTTATGACATCCAATTAGTATCAATAGACTCATTGTGAAATATATTTTTATATTTTACTTATTTGATTTGCTAAATGTTAATACTTTTCTCTATAAACTTGGTCAAACTTTCAAAAGTTTGACTTAGGACAAACCCAGAATGCCCTTTATTCCAGGACAGAGGGAGTAGTTTATGTTGTGAATAGATGTCTCTTCGTAGAGACACCTTCTCAAGATGACCTCATCCAACCAATCAAGACATAGACTAATGTAGTTGTAGACACATCCAAGGGCATGTCCCTTGGTGAACAGAAACAGTGAAACGACACCCATTCAGAAGGGACGTCTCCTGAATGGGCAGACACCCTTTCATCGTGTCCCCTCAGTCTGTATATATAGATGTAATCAAACGAATCAATTAATAACAATGAGAACAAGAGTTCTTTCTCTATTTTTTTGTCTCAGTTCTACTTTCAATATATTATTATTTGTAATACGTTATCAGCACGCTCTACACTGAGCGTTGTAGAGACAAGAAAGAGAGCGGAAAGGAGGAATCATTAGCGACGACGGCATCCATATGCACCTACATTGTGTGCCGGATGTGCACGCATCAATCGATCAGAGTAGACGATCGAATAAATGGGTGCCCCATCCAGACTTCGTTACTGAACGGTAACAATGAATTTGTTTTATCAATTGATACTGTTCCTCCCATTCATGCATGTGCTCGGCCTTGATGCCTGTGACACGCATACGTTGCTTGAAAGCGGCGATTGGACCCAACATCTTGCTTCACATGTGCGGCCGCTTGAGTATAGGCTAGACCGGTGTTGGCGCTTGTGCCCATGCCCGCTCGCTGCTCTACGGCTGCATCGTGTCCCGCCCCACCCATACTCCTGCAGAGGACCGGCAAGCAGTGACCGGGGCAAGAAAGCCTAGCCTCGCTCCAGCCGTTCTACTCGTGTGACGTGGGTAAAGCGGTGGCGCGAAACGAAGGCGATACAAAGCGGCGGCATGAAGAGACGCAGGAGTGCAGCGGCCTGCCCATCTATGCACATGGCACCGTCCACGGTCCACATGTCCATGCCCACACACGGGCCACAGTGGGCCCAAGGCGATGTGGCCTAGAGTCCAAATTGGCTCGGTTCATATGGCCAATTCCTTTTAATTTTATTTTCAGCGGCAAATTCACATCAAACTCATTGAGTTTTATAGTAATTTGGCGCCCCATAGCTCACTTTTTTTTGTGCATTGTACAATTATGTTTCAAATTTTTGACTTTGACAACTTTTGTACTCACATTGTGTACCATTGTCATATATCCATAATTATTTCATGGAAACTCTGTTGTGTTCAATGTGTTTGCTTTTTCAAGCATTCCCTATCACATAACAGTACAATGGCGACAATGTTAAAACTTGATTTATTCTTGCATTTTTTTAACAATATTAATTCATCTTCATTAAGCAATAAGTGTCAGAAATGCCAATGCTTAATTCAAGCAGAATTAATATGTACATGAATAGTGACTACCGCTTATTATATTGGGATGACAAACACAAGGTTGTAGGATCTATGCATCTACGGCACACATACAGATTATGCCCTACTATTGGGAAGTCTACACCACCATGATGACTTTCTTCAAAGTATTTTTTCCCTAGTATTCAAATTTTGCAGGTAATTAATTCTTGCAAATTCAACAACATGGATTCCATTAATTAAACCACAAATATCACCAGATTGTGACCCATGTACTTAATTCAAGGTGAGTTTTATGAAAATTGCATGTTCAATATGTTTGCCACATGCATTTCCTATAACATGCACAATTTTCGACCATGCTCATTTGCAATTGAGTTTCTTAACTCATTATAAAAAAAATTCTCTCACTTACGACACAAACATCATAAACAGTGATCCATGTACTTAAGTCAAGATGAGTTTTATGCAATTCTATTATGTTCAAAGTGTTTGCTTTTATGCATTCCCTATCGCATAACAGTATAATATCAATCATGCTAGATTTTGCAATTGATTAATTTTACAAATCAGAAATATTAATTCCCTTAGTTAAGCCACAGGCATTACAAAAGAAATTTTGTGATCAATGTACTTAATTTAGGTTGAGTTACAACCAAATTGTCGTGTTCAATGTGTTTGCCCCATGCATTCCCTTTCACATGCACAATAATTAATTCTCTTGATTATGCCACAAATGTCACAGTTTGTAATCCATTCACATAATTTAAGATGAATTTACATGCAAAATTTCTTGGTGAATACCTCATTCGATTAAACAAATAGAACTCCTAAGATTTTGATATTGGCCATACACAAGGTGCGACGTCCACATTATGTTTTCCAATATAGTGATCACGTCCAATGTGCGTACCCAATATCAAAGTTTTGGAAGATAAAGGTCTACACCACTTTTTGGTGACTACCAGAATTCATCAATGATTTTGGCCATACACAAGGTAGTGTTATTCACTACTGCGAGATCTACGCTATGTCTTCAACATAGTGACTATCTCCAACGTGCATACCCAACATCAACATAAATCAAAAGAGGACTACACCACACCATGGTTTTCACGTCCACTTTTATATCCCATCCAATGAGGTCAACATTTTGAGGAATTGAATTGTTTTGCACCAAAACATTACAACATTCCCATGACGGTTTTTAATTTAACTATTGTGTAGATTAATCAATCTTTGGTACACACCATGTAAGAATCAATGGCCGTCAATAAGTTTTGATGATTTCAACTTGAGGGACACAATTACCTAACATGGGCAATGGACATGATGATCCGTTTTTCATCTCATGGACTCATCACGGCCCTTAGTTCTCCATGCAATGGAGAACCATTGGCAACAGATTCAATTCAAAATGAGACTTTATCATAAGGAACTCATCCATCATGATCTCAATAAATTGAGTATCAATGGATGATCCATGCATATTATAGCTAACTCTTAACGAGTGCAATAAACAGCATAAAGGAGTCATTTGACCCGAGGCACTGCACAAAATGAATGAGCACATGAACACCTTCAGGACCTTCAGTATTTTGGAGTGCATGATCATGCTCTTCATAGAGTTACCCTAAGTTGCAATCTTGTAAAAAAAAACCTACACATGTGGAAGGATTTTTTTTTTATCCACCATGTTTCCCATGTACAGGATCTCTGTAATCTTATTCTGAACTTATAATATCATATGGTTTCAAACTGAGAAGCTTGATGAAGTTCTAATATGGACACATCATCACGTCCTCTAGGCATGGCTACACTCACTGAAATACATTTATGTTTAGAATAACAAGATCGATGGATACTTTATATCATCCAAATAAATGCAAATGCAATAGAGGATAATAGCCTCGTGCGTCTAATTTAGGATTCAAGCATCTTAGTTTCAAAATGTGACAACTTTAACTTTGTCGTCAGTGTGATCACTACAAACACACAACTAAGAATGCCACATCCTATGACACACAACTAATCTGTACCAAACTATGGTGAATTTTGTTGCTAGTTTAATAGCTAAGATATGAAACATACTTCAATCTTCAATTTAACAAAAACAAGGATAAGAGTCGTTTACAAAAAGCTCCATTGGAACTAATAACAACTAAAATCTCTACCACCATGAGGACCTTATAAATATGGAGAACAAGTTCGTTTAATTTACTTCAAACTATATGTTGGAGATCCAAATTAGTCTCCTAGCTCCATAGATACTATGTACCGATGTCTAATTGCATGTTGTAATGTGCTTATGTTATCATCACTTAACTATATTGTATGACACAAATGCGTCACTAACATTTACTATACAGTAAAGTCTATGTATTCTATATATCCGAAATAAGTTTCATAATAGAAACTCCAATTGTTATATAGATTTGTACGAAGTAAATCTGATGAGCAAAGAAAGATTCTAAGTGGACATTTGCCCCACAAAATTCTATACTCGGGGAGACAAATTCTATTCCCTGAAAATGGAGATATGAATATGTGATGACAATCGCTAAACGTGATAGCATTTTGCTAGCATTGGTCGCGCCATCATCACACTCCTTAAGGGCACTCATTAAGTACCCTACCAAGCTATAGAGATGTCTATTAATTATAGATCGCAAGCACATTTGCTTGAAAACATATCTTTCTTGTCATCAAGATTATACTGCATATACATAATTCGTACGACATGTTGCGTACAAGGTAATTTTCCACATCTTGAATAACTCAAGACTTGGCTGCATGCCTTGGTCATCCCAACATATGGATGCTAATGGAAATTATCAGCTATTCCATTGGTCAGTAGTGTAAAATTTCCACAAATATTAGGATTTTGTGTGCACCTCATGTGCCATAGGAAAACAATTTTTAAGTGTCTCTCACTTTGAAATTTAAGCTACAAGCCACCCAAATTGCTTGAACATATTCAAGGTAGTTTATGTGGTCCTATCCAAACCATTATATGGACATCTTAGATATTTCATGGTTCTCATAGACACATCTACACGATGGTCTCATGTGTGCGTCCTATCCACACAACACCGTGACTTTGCCAAATGGTGGCTCAAATTTTTTGACTTTGAGCCCACTACCACTGGGATTCAATCCATTTGCATGGAATGCACTGCTGAATTCTTATCTAGCGTAACAATTGTAAGGATAAAGGAATTCAGAACCAGCACGTAGTCCCATATGTTCATACTCAAAATGGCTATCGAATTCTTTCATCAACAGAAAGCAAAGCTCATTGCACGACCTTTATGGACTTGCGCTCTTCCAACATTTAATTGGTAATATGTGGATTTACACACCGCATGAGCAATCCAAATTCATCGCGCTGCAATTATATGGCTCCCTCCAATGCATTTAGTACGTGGAAATTTGGCCTTAGCCAAGTATTTCCTATCTGCATATCGGTTGGCGTTCTACATGTATTCAGATCACCACCTCAGCATACATCTAAGGGCATTGGAGATCCACACAAGGTATTATTATCCATCAATCACGTAATACTTTGGGTCTCTTATGGGGATTTATTCACAGCCCGTATGCTGAGGACAATTCTAGGCATTAGGGGGAGATTCATACCACACTATAGAATGCTAGAAATTAGAATGTCTAGCACATTCGGTCCTCATATATATCAACGTACTAATTGTCAGCAGTCCAACATATATTTGCAACCCTTTGCAAATAACATGCCAACTGCATTTACTCGTCAAAGGTGTCATCTAATCCGATTCTCATCATACATGTTCCAGAAAGAGTGGAGTTGCTTAATAAAAACCACTCAACTCCTCGAATCAAACTGAGAGGTAGAGAAGTATGGTCATGAGGGATATAGCTTTTTGCAAGCATTCTCGAGAATAAGGGGAGAAATCCTCCAACACAGTAAATGCACGTCAACGTTATGTTGATAGACACCTTATGCCTAAGGATGATAAAATCATCCAAAAGCCCAGCACATGTGTACACAGCTTCAGGCGCTGGATCAATGGAATGACCTTATTCTATTGTTGTGGGAAATGACATAGAGTTCAAAAGGGTTAATATTTTCACAAGCTACATTGATTCCTTTGAATCAATCATATAAAGACTACAAATTGTCGACATCTATTTCTTCTCAAATTGCCATACACCTTTAACTGGATCCAGACCAAAAGTCCTGGGCAAGAGTGTCCCAACACTCAATAAGGGTCAAACCAAGGTGGCAATTAAGAAGGATTGCTCTCGCTCAACTATGGGAACTTTTCCCATAATGTTTCCATATGGAAACAAAGGTGGTGAGATAGCTGAGGGCTTGTAGCACATGGTTTCATATAGAGACCATGCATAGCAACATATTCCCATGGTATGTGTGAAAATTATGTTCCCAAATTTTATTGGCAGAATAAAATGAATTGGATAGATTCAGACATATAAGTTCTCAATGGACTTCGTATTCTGAATTAAAATATAAATCGCAACATACATTGTGTAAGCTTGAGTCACTCCATGACTTGAAATAGTTAGTTGATTGTGGTACAACTGACTAAATGAGTTCCTTCCCCAAAAGGCTTACTCAAATAATATGATTACATAAGTGTGTCCATTGTAAAATCTTAACTTGTATCATCTCCAATTGGACAAACATACAATCATATTAAGACGGAATTGGAGATGACAAATTTGGGTAAAACCAAATTATGCTTAAGCCTACAGTTTAAGCACATACATCGGTGTTTCAATATTCAATTGATATTGTCTATCAATATCCGAATAATATTGGAAAAATCATATCCATCAACACTTATGGTTGTTCATTCCTAAAGTTGGATCAATACTCATCTAGACCATAGGATGACAACTTTAGTGCCATAAAAGCGCGCATATCTTGCAAATCTCAACAGGCCTGATATTGCATTTGCAGATAACTTGCTATAGCTCAAAATGCGCAGCTCCATCAAGCCACTTGACACGAGAAAGACTGGCACCAAAGATCTTGGTTTATTCTATCGAGATATGACCATAGTGGGATATTGAGATACTAGCTGTATAATCTCCATTATGCTAGAATACATACTGATGTCATGGTGGTAAAGCACTCATGGGAGTCATTGCATAGACTCTAATGGTTACTTCCACCTATCATTCTAAAGCACCACCTAAATGTGTGTGACTTTGTTGAATGATTAAACTTGATTCTAGTGAATCATAAACAATTATCTACATAGATAATGTTTCTTGTGTTGCATATATGTATCAGGTTGCAAGAAGCAATATCAACATTTATATTGCCCAGAATATTTTATTCTCGTTTATCAAAATAGGAGAAATAAACATCTTACAAATCAGACCATGTAATAGTCTCATAGATTTATTCACAAAGTTCTTATCACATCCACATATTAACATATGTTCATGGAATAGGTAAGCGGTGACTTAGGGATATAATGTTCAGGGGAAGTCTCTTCTGAACAACAACATGTGCTCAAATATCATATTGTACTCTTTTTTCTTTATGAGTTTTTCCTCTCAAGGGGTCTCTTATGAAGGTTTTTAACAAGGCAATATCAACGCAAGAATATATGTCATATCGCCTATTTTTCGCATTGGGGTTTGAGGGGGTATTCAAAACATATTATATGTCATATCTCCTATTTTCCCACTGGGGTTTTTAAAGGAGGTATCCAAAGACATATTGATCAAACAATCATATGTATTGTTCTTTAAACTTTCTTATGGGTTTTTTCTTTTAAAGGTTTTCTCATATAAGTTTAAATCGAGCGGTAATCTTTATATGCTGTATCATTTTATCCTTATTTTTCCCACTGGGTTTTAAAGAAGTTTTAAAGGCATATCATTATATTATTCCTCTCATTTTTCCCAAAGGGTTTTAGAGGAGTGTATCAATGTATTGATTACATAGCAGGATTCGATCAAAGGGTAGTGTTGTGAATAAATGTCTCTTCGTAGAGACACCTTCTCAAAATGATCTCATCCAACCAATCAAGATATAGACTAGTGTAGTTGTAGACACATCCAAGGGGCATGTCCCTTGATGAACAGACACAGTGAAAGGACACCCATTCAGAAGGGGCGCCTCCTAAATGGACAGACACCCTCTCATCGTGTTCCTTCAGCCTGTATATATATAATCAAACCCATCAATTAATAACAATGAGAACAAGAGTTTTTTCTCTATTTTTTTGTCTCAGTTCTACTTTCAGTATATTATTATTTGTAATAGTTTAGAAGATGTGGTCCTAAGAAATATACTGGTGCGAACCGAATTTAGATTGTCCGAAACCATTTATTTACTTTTTCCTCCTGTCGCTTTCTTCCTGCAAACGGGGCCATGTGGGCCGTGGCGCACAAAAGGCCAGGGAGTGAAGGCACGCACGAATCACGACCCACAACAAGCCCCTAGTACATTGTTCGGCTCTGTACACAGTTCATGCGGCGCAAGGCAGGTTAGAAAAGCCCAGCTATACACAGACGCAGGGAAGGTCTAAGTTTGGATGCGCGGGGTGCCTGCTGCGAACTTACGGGCTCTGCTGGGCTCCGGACCAGAATTGGGCCCAGATTTACGGGAATCAACCTCGGTAGTTGTTGACTTGTAACAAAACAGCGTGCGCTACAGAGTGGATTACGGTGCCAAATGCCAAGAATTTTTCGTAACATTTTATTCACAGTTGATTGCGATTGTTCAGCCTTAATTAAGAGAACATGACAACTTACACAAAGTGGGCAGCAGCTAGCAAAACGTCGCACACATCACGTACGTTCGCAAAAGCGCGCTTCAAAATGTTGCCGACTGAACCAAATCTGACATGCTCTGACGACACCTACTACACACTTAAACAGAACCAATTAACGTAGTGAGAAGAGAGGCCGGCGGGGCAGAAAGAATATGAACCGGCCAGGCCAGCCCGCGCGTCTACTTTTTACCCTGTAAGATAAAATGGTGTGTACATTGACTTTGACATATTGTGTTCGTAGACTGAATGCGAAAAGACCTAACCCAAACTTGAGTCTAGCAACCTTTGTGACCGAAAGACGATCGATAGATGTTACTTATCATCACCTGCTGCGATTTTCCTATCTGAAGTGATCTAGCCTTTTTGAGGTCACCGTGCAGTGCTCCCACAAAGAGAACGGGAACGGTCCAGTTTTAATTTTGGTTCCCACTGATCAGACGATCGACCGTGTGTGCGATCCGAGGCCGGCGGGTCCGGCGGGGAATGAAGAAAGCGAGAGCCCGAGACGACAAGCTAATCCATGCGTGATGGCGACACGCACGACGCTCATCACGCGATCAACTCTAGACACGTCAACCGGATCGTTTTATGCTGATAAAGCATGGCAACCGTACGTCACGTCACGTCACGTCATTAGCTTCAGCGTCGTCGAACAGTGTATGCATGAGTGACCTGACCTGACCAACGACAAACAATCCGATCACAGAGCTCCGAGCAGGAGTGAGCTTTTGAGTCGCTCTGAAGCAACGCAACCGTGGCATCCTCATCTTTAGGCGACTGCTCGCATTTGTCAGGATGCTGTGTAGCAGCATCCTGCATATGCCATCACAATTTTAGTTGGTAGATCAGGTGATCGATCAGCCTTGCGGCGACCGATCATTGAGTAGCTATCATGGTGTGTTGGTAGTCCCACTGCTGTGCTACAGCAGTATGCATGCATGTTGAAACTTGAAGAAGGGCGTGGGTTAATCGGTAGCTTTTAATCAGCAGGTTAGGAACACATCCATTCCGTCCACAGGGAAGTAGTTCATGTTAGATTCTAGGAACAACTAGGCTTAAGAACAGTAGAGATCACATGGTTCTGGGCATGAATATAAGAGTGTGGTGTTTCATCTGTGCGCATGCATGATGGAAAACTAGAGAGAGAGAGGTAGAGATGCAGACCATCGTTGGAGGAGCTCGATCCATTGGTCGCGGCCATGGCGCCGATGACGGTGAGGAAGACCGGGTCGGTGAAGAGGGAGTCCGGCGGTGGAGAAAGGCGTCGCGGATGCCGGTGGCCTTCGGGCCGCCACCTGCACTGGCCGCGCTCGCCGCCGGTGCAGCTGGGCAACGTCGTGGCGGCGCTGGTGAAGCTTCCCGTCGGCCTGCGCTCCCCCTCTAGATCGGCTAGGGTTTTAGGGCTGTAGGTGGGACTGTGGCGGCGAACCTCGTGCCTTGTGCCGTAGTCCCCACCTCCCTTTTTATAGCGCAGGCGACAGGGGCCCACCAGCCATCAACGGCTGGGGCGCCCCCGATCAGGGCGCCTATAGATGGAAGGGGAAATCGGGCTGCCGTTGGGCTGGCCCGAGAGATCAATCCAACAGTTCAAGCAGTGAACGCCAACAGTGCAGCCCAATTGATAACCACCAACAACTTCAAGTGATGAACATGCATTCATGCACATGAAAGGTCACCCGAACGGATATATACTCAGACGATGGAAATGAGTGTTGACACAGTTTGTGATCCTGTGATGGATCACTTGGTCTACATGACGGTACTCGATCGCCCATCACCTAACTCACATTCGTCAATGCCGGGCAGCGACGGCCTTGTTTGTGCCCCAAAAGCAACTCCAACTTTAGTATGTGGACTTGTCCGGAAAGCGGAGAACGGGGGAAGCACGCATGACACCAACTAGACGACTAAAGGCTACATGACGAGCAAAGCCACCAACCAAATGCACGAGGAACCAGCTGCGCCACGCCTCCATCGAGCTTCATTACGTGCACAAACATCTATCGCTGACTCGATCGGCGAGGCGATCCAGCTGCAGCGGGCACGTACGAATACTAAGTAGTACGCTCGAAGCTGGATGCTTGTCTGCGTCCAGGTCATCGGATTGCTACAGGTTCGTCACGGCCTCTTCGCCAGATCACGTGGCTGTTTCCATTTCCTGTTAGTTAGGCTGTAGGCACCGCTAATTATATTAACAGCCGTCGCGCAAAGGCCTGACGACTGACTCTCTGACGAGGGCATGCATGCAATGCGATTGCGATCCAGATGCTACTCACTGAGCCTGCTGAAGATGACACGACACGATAGGTTGGTTGGTAGTGGTAGACTGGTCGCTCGAGAGGAGGGTGGTTTGGTGGCGGAAAGAACATGCACACGATAGTGTCGATGCGTAGTTTCTTTCAGAGCAGAAATATTGGCGAGTTCGGCAACAGTAGTTCTCCCCGGCCGTATATATGCTCCTTCCCCTAACTCCTTTTTGACGGGCCGGGTGACCGACTGCGACTCCGGCAAATTGCAGCACCAAAACGGAGAGCCAAAACCGCCGTCCGTCGACCACTCCTTCACTCGCCGTATAGCACAGGGTCGGAGTCAGTGGCAGGCAGCAAGATGCTTTGCTCGAAACTAGCTCAGGTCAACACGGCGGTGACTCGCTGCCTCATCCAGTCATCCTCACCTGCCCCCTGGTTGCCCGGATTCTGTCATCTCCTCAGTCCTCGTCTCATCCCATCAGACGCGATCACTGCTCACAGCACAAGTAGTACGTACGTGCCGAAGGAATTGAGTTGACTCGGTGAGCAAGGCCGGGCGGTACAGTACAGGAAAGGACTATGCCGTGGTGTGACGACTGCAGAGCGTGCGACGGGCCACTGACCACGATGATTGGCTCTGTCCGTACGGTTTAATTAGTACTAATCAACTACCCAACCTACTGTGGTGTCGCTTACCCGCGTCACGGGTCAGATCAGGCGATATTATATATTTATACTAGTATATCATAAACTGCACTAGGCTAGACGGCAAATCCATCGAGGAGCTGGCACCGAACCTGGTCCGTGCTGTGACCCCACGAACTCGCAATAACCGTACGGGAACGCATCACTGGTCGCAGCTGGGTTAGGGACATTACCGGTGCCCTTACCGTGCAGGTTATCATCCAGTATATCCGGCTGTGGCTGCGCCTGAGCTCTTTCCAGTTAAACCCCAATGTCGAGGATGTATGGTCCTGGAAGTGGACCGTGGACGGTCAATTCACAACGGCTTCGGTATACCAGGCGTTTTTCATTGGACAGAGCGCAGTTCCGGGAGCCAAAGAACTGTGGAAGGTGAAGGCACCGGGGAAATGCAAATTCTTTTTGTGGTTGGTTCTTCATGATCGTTGTTGAACTAACGACAGAAGGAAGCGTCGCGGGTTGCAAGAAGATGATAATTGCACCATTTGTCTACAGGCTGGGGAGTCCATCTCCCATCTCCTCGTCACTTGCGTCTTTGCAAGGGAGGTCTGGTACATCCTTCTCTCTGCAAATGGCATGCAGGAGCTCACACCATCGGACAGGGTGCATCTATTCGCGGAATGGTGGCTTGCTGGGCGGAAGCGGGTTCACAAGGATGGGAGAACGGCTTTTGATACCCTGGTCATCCTTGCCTCGTGGATGATTTGGAAGGAAAGAAATGATAGAGTTTTCAATAATCGCTCGCGCTCGCCACAGCAGTTGGCGCAGGCGATTCAGGCCGAGGGGAGGTGCTGGATCCTCGCTGGTTGGCGTCACCTCCTGATGTTTAACCAATTCCGACACATAGTAGGAGATGACTTTGACATTGATGAGGTCGCGCAGTTGCTCAACGTATAATCGCTTTTTGTTTTTTTAAGCCGGCTCATCCTCTGAATGAGTCTGGCGTTTGATGTAAGAAAATTGCTTTCCTCTTAATGAAAAACGTGCTAAGGCACGGTCACCAAAAAAATAAACTGCACTAGGCTCTAGCAACTGTGGTCTACTTAATCGTGATTGTTCATATCCATATCCTTTTTGGGGTGTTTAGATGCAGTATTATGCATAGTATTTTTGCGTTATGCATAATGTTTACAGAGAGAAAAAGTGCATTATGCAAAACGTTATGTATAGTGCGTGAACTAAACAGAGCCTTTCTTTGTTTCAAAGAAGATAGGCCTACGCTCATTGTTTACGGAGCAGTTGCATTGCAGTCTTGAAGCACAAGTTGCTCAAAGATATCTATCTAAAGTTTACATATACTGCTCTATGCCATTGCTAGCGGCAGACTTCAAGTTAATCCGCGTGTAAATCATGCGCAAATTTTAGGTAAATTTGAGTCTCGACATAACTGGAAGGGCACAAAATGACTGCCAAATTAAAATTGAACCTATTGTCTCTTCCGCCAAACCGAACAAGCTCGGCCGCTTCAAAAAGATCGGCCGCTCGGACAGTTTTGACTGCTAGTGGCTAAAGCGGTAAAGCCTGCAGCTGCAGTACCTGGACGTACGGCGCCAACCCAATTTTGGATGACTGGAATATCGACCGTGGACGTGGAGAGAGGATAGTTTACATTGTCGATCGCCATGCATTACATGGATTCTTCCTACACAATTATACTGGACGAGAACTCGCACTTTATACAGTGCACAGTGGAGTAGGATGGATTCGTCTTGAGGGCAGGCGACGCAACAACAAAAAAAATAGAGTGCAGAGTTGCTATCTCCTGGACAGACCAAATAAAAGCAGCTTTATTCATCATTCCGAGGGGCAGGAATCATTAGTGGCAGCATAATGACATACTGCAACAATAATCTAATTAACCTACTAATTGAAGCACTGATTGGCGGTATGACTTTCCACGGTTCCAGTTTAAGGCCAGCACTCTCTAGTCTCTACTCCTGTGGGCCATCATTTCTGCTTTTCACTATTTCGTCAGTACCAAAACCCCATGCCCTACTCTGCATACAATCCAAACACATCCGGGCAACATCCCCAGTAGCATCACATTGCAAATAGCGAGATTGAACAGAAATAGCCAAACTACCCACAAACTACGCCCCAAATGAGCAGCTATCGATATCATTAGTCCTTCCAAACGACGCGTCAGATGAGGGAGGAGCGGATGCAGGGATGGGAAAGCTACGTTGGCTCACGGGTGCTGCCATGCTGCGGCAGCTTGTGCAGGACAGTAGGAGTAGAGCCATCCTTTTCTCCTCCACCTAACACCCACATTGCTTTGGAAACATATGCAATCTATGGAGTTGGAGAGATACCAGAGAAACCAGAAAAAGGTTGCGGGCGGCTAACTGAAAACTAACATTTGAAGGGGAAAATGACACCCAAAAAAGTATAGGTGGGACTACCTCCACTTTGGAGGCTATTTAGGCAATTAGGCGCTGGTTATTATCTCCCACTTGGTACCATGATCTCTGCTTACATTCCTTGAGAAAGATATGGCCCAAATTCTACGTGGACTCAACTGCGTTTCCTAGAGAGATGAGAGGCATAATAATCACAATACAATTTCGAATCGGATGATGATTACTGCATAAGTGGATCATAATAGTTATTACTCCTATGAGGAACAAGGTGTGGCAATTGTAAACCACTCTCAGGAAATAGGTCACACCTTTTGCCGTTATGCATAAAAATATATATCGTCTTTCCAAGATATTTTTCTCTTTTTTCGTATTTCATATCTTCTTTTGTAAGGCTAATGCATTTCATGGCCCAAATTTTTGATTTATTTCATGACCCATTTTTCATTATGAATATTTTGTTCTAAAATGGTGTTGTATATATGTATATATGAAACATAATTTCTTATTGTCATGGTTCTGTTGCGATGACATTTGAAAAAAAAATCTGGAAAGTGCATCAGATATCATATATACATGTCAAAACCACACTTATTGTTTCAAAACTGAACGGTCCTGATCAAGTTGATATTATTGTACCTTGCTTTGCAATGTTCATTATTAATATTTTACCCACAGTTACTTCATTAATAATTTATTTATATGATAAAAAATTATGTCATAATGAAGTATTTTTAATACTCTCTCTAGACATTAATAATTGGTGCTTCTTACAGCCAAATACAACTAATTGCATACCAATTTGTTTGTTAGTGGTAACATCGAGAAATATTGACCAGTGGTAGTATGGATCTAACAATTTTGTGTCACAATGAAAAGGATTCATTTAGGGCATATACAACAGCTGTCTATTTGAGTCTACATCAGCAAAATGGGGTGACGTGGTTATCATTAAACGAAGAAAAAGTGTGTTGTTGTCTACTATCTTGTCTACTGCTATAGCTTGTGCTTTCATGTAAAACAACACCAATCAGAGAACATATTAAATATCACATTTTTCCCAGCACATTGTAAAGTTGTCTATTTAGCTATCTGTATATGTCAAACAGACAACAGCTGTCTAATAAACTGTTGTACATGCCCTTATTCGATCGATACTTCAATGTTACATACTCCTATCTAGATAGGTGGAGGTCGGGGAACATAACAGTTATTTCCCTGTACTTTATTTGATAGTGTTTGCCTATCGGGTCACCATGCATTGTTTGAAAAGGTTCTTTGACCGAGGCACCGAGAGATTGGGATGAGACCAATCCCTGAAAATTCCCAATGATATTATTTTTGGAAAAAAACACTAATTTCAATTACCAATCTTTGGTCCTTCCCCTTACATCTAATTAAGGATTTCCTATACTTCTCCTTTGTTTCTCCTCGAATGTAGGTGCCCTCATCCTTTCTCGCTTCTTACATGTGGCAAGTGGGACATACCACATAAGCATTAAGCTAGGCCTCGTTCGATTAATCCATTCCCCAAGTGAATTGAGGAGGGTTCAAGAGAACTGAAGGTGATATGGCCCAGCCGGAGGTGGGCCTGGCCGAACAGGCCTAGGCGCCCCCTCCTGACCAGCCGCCGGTCCTCCTCGTCTATCGCCGCCGTAATCGTCGTGGCTAGGTTTCCATCCTTAAGTTGTTGCTTTAGTTTCCTTAATCTTAGGATCCAATGGATCAGTTTGTTTAGGAAGGGGAGGATATATACCTCCAGACTCCTTGGGAATAATTCAAGCTGGCAATTAATCTAATTGCCCGGCCTCAAGGGCCGAACCCCTTTCTCCCTGCGCCTCCTCCTCTCTCCCTGCCCAGCAGCCACGGCGCCCCTGCGCCGTCCCCGTCGCCCAGCTCCTCCACAACATCCATACTCCTTGCGTGAGAAGCCTGGTAGGATCCGTAATCCTATCAATCTGGTATCAGTGATGCCAGGCGACGACGACAAGAACAAGGCCCCGGCCACCGATCCCGTCGACACCGCCAAGCTCCTGACCGAGCTGCTCTCCAAGATGGAGCGCCTCACGGCGCGTGTCGAGGCCATGGATCAGCGCATTCCCCCTCAGACGCCGCCCACCACAAACCCTGGCGTTCTCCTCGGGATGCCCTCCCTGGGATCTGCAGCAGCCCCGGCGACCTCGGCGGCGACTACAGCAGCAACCGCCGCCCCCATTCTGTCCACCATGGCGCCGGCGACATCGGGCGGCCTGCCCATCCATCGCATCGCCTTCCCGCATTCGCCGTCGCCGATTCCGGGGAGTTTCGATCTTCCCCCGCCCGCCTCGTCCAGTACACCGGGCGGCGCCGGCGCACATGGGGGACTCGGCGTACCCCGCTTCAGCAAGCTGGAGTTCCCATCGTACGCGGGCCTCGAAGATCCCCTAAACTGGCTCACCCAGTGCGAGCAGTTTTTTCGGGGCCAGCGTACGCTCGCGTCGGATCGCGTCTGGCTCGCTTCGTACCATCTTTCGGGCGTGGCTCAGACGTGGTACTACGCGCTGGAGCAAGACGAGGGCATGCCGTCCTGGGAGCGCTTCAAGGACCTCTGCCATCAGCGCTTCGGGCCGGCCATCCGCACCAACCGACTCGCCGAGCTGGCGCGCCTGCCGTTCAACGGGGGCGTCCAGGACTATCAGGAGCGTTTTAACGCCCTGGTCTGCCACACACCGCATCTCCTGCCTATTCAGAAGGCGGACCTCTTCGTGGGCGGACTCCCAGATCACATCCGCGTCGACGTCGAACTTAAGGAGCCGCAGAATCTGCAGACGGCGATGCACCTGGCGCGCGCCTATGAGCGCCGCGCCGCGGCGACTGCGCCGGCGCCTCCGCAACGGACGTTCCGGCCACCACAGCGGGCGGCGCTGCCCTTGCCGATGCCACCGCGCTCACCTCTGGCCCTACCAGCGCCGCCACAGCAGCCGGCCCTCCCGGCCCCGACCCGACCGTTTCGCCGTCTCACGCCAGCCGAGATGGCCGAACGTCGGCGCCAGGGCCTTTGCTACAACTGCGACGAGCCCTTCGTTCGTGGTCACCAGTGCAAGCGGCTGTTCCATCTGCTGATCACCGACGACCCTGAGGTCGGCGCCGACGACCCTGAGACTGAGGCGGCCCTGCACGCGGCGCTCATGGCCGAGCACCCCCTCCCGGAGCAGCCAGCGCAGCACGACGACGAGCAGCCGGTGGTGTCGCTGTACGCCATCGCCGGCATCCGCACCAGGGACACCATGCAGGTGCCGGTCTACATCAACGGCCATCGCTTGGAGGCCCTCATCGACACCGGCTCCTCCCACACCTTCGTCGACGCAGCGGTCCTGCGCCGTCTACAGCTGGCGTCCGAGCCGGCCAACCTCCGGGTGACTGTCGCCAATGGCGACAAGGTGCCTTCTGCGGCGGTCGCGCGGAACGTGCCCATGCTCGTGGGCAGAGAGGAATTCTCCATCACCTGCTTCAGCATCCGCCTCGGCGGCTTCGACTTGGTGCTTGGTGCGGATTACCTGCGCACCCTGGGCACCATCCTACTGGACCTCGACCGTCTCCGCCTGGCGTTCCAGTGGGGTGGTCGCCGTGTTGTCTGGCAGGGGCTGGGTGCGCCCCACACGGAGGACGCCGAGGCGCACGTCCACTCCGTCGCCGCTGACCCGGATCGCCCCTTCATCGACGACCTTCTGTGCGAGTACGACGACGTCTTCGCCGAGCCTCACGGGTTGCCGCCGTCCCGCCCCTACGACCACAGGATCCACCTCCTGCCGGGGACGGCGCCCGTGGCGGTCCGGCCGTACCGCTACCCCCAGCTACAGAAGGACGAGCTCGAGCGCCAGTGCTCCACCATGCTGGCTCAGGGCATTATCCGCCCCAGTACGTCGCCGTTCTCGGCGCCCGTGCTCCTCGTCAAGAAGGCGGATGGGTCCTGGCGTTTCTGCATCGACTACCGGGCGCTCAATGACAAGACGTCCAAGGACAAGTTCCCCATTCCGGTGGTCGATGAGCTCCTCGACGAGCTCCATGGCGCCTGCTTCTTCACCAAGCTGGACCTACGGTCGGGGTATCACCAGGTGCGCATGCACCCCACCGATGTGGAGAAGACGGCGTTCCGGACGCATCACGGCCACTTCGAGTTCCTGGTGATGCCGTTCGGCCTCTCCAATGCGCCGGCAACCTTCCAGGCGCTCATGAACGACGCGCTCCAGCCCTTCCTTCGCCGCTTTGTGCTTGTTTTCTTTGACGACATTTTGATCTACAGTTCGTCTTGGACCGAGCACTTGCAGCACGTCCGCCTCGTACTCCAGGCACTCCGGGCGCACCACCTCCACGTCAAGCGCTCCAAGTGCTCCTTCGGCGAGCGCTCGGTGGCCTACCTCGGCCACGTCATCTCCGCCAACGGCGTCGCCATGGACAGCGACAAGGTTGAGGCCGTGGCGTCCTGGCCTGAGCCACGCTCGGCCCGGGGCGTCCGGGGCTTCCTGGGACTGGCGGGCTACTACCGGAAATTCATCCGGGATTTCGGCGCCATCGCAGCTCCTCTGACGAGCCTCCTCCGGAAGGACGCTTTCGCTTGGACGCCAGAGGCGGCTGCGGCGTTCCAGGAGCTCAAGCAGGCGCTCTCAACAGGGCCAGTGCTTCAGATGCCCGACTTCGAGCGGCAGTTCGTCGTCGACTGCGACGCGTCCGGCACTGGTTTCGGCGCCGTGCTTCACCAGGGGAACGGACCCCTGGCCTTCTATCATCTGTTTAGCCCGTTTAACCCATTTGAATGGTTGTGTTGACACCAGATTTTCGCGCCGGATATGCTGAGTCAGGTGGTGACGTGGTGAGGCTGGCACTGTGCAGTGGGCCCGTTGAATGGTCAAACAGATGATGCCGGAGAAGGAAGCTGATGCGGGAAAGGGGGTCCGATAAGCAGGAAAGTCCGATCTAATGATGAATGAAGGAAGGCGCATTGGCTAGGAAGGAAGCGTAGCATAAGCGGGGACTATTTCTTTTTCAGAAGGCGTATTAAGAGTCCCATTTTATATTAGATTTAGTTTACTTTATCTGCAAGTTAGTCAAGTCCGATCAGGACTCCTCATGACCAGGGTATAAATATAAACCCTCGTCCATTGTAAAGAACTATTCTCACAATCAATACAACCCGGCTTCACGCCAAAACCCTAGGAGTAGGTTAGAGTAGATCGACGAACTCATTGGTGAACGGGCTGCATCAGTTCCTGATCTCCGGCTTACCAGTAAGATTGTCAACTTATCGAACTAGTGTAAGCTTTGAATTGAGGCGCATCGCCCTTTCTCGTTTATGCTGTTCAACTGATTTATCTTTGGATCATCAAGATTGGTCTAGATTCCCTGCGTCGGAGCTCGATCTCTATTGATTATTCAGTAGTTAATCGTTTACCGAGTTGTTCTTTTAGTTTTCGGGCTTGATCTAGATTCCCTGCGTCGGAGCTAGATTCATCTTGTTTATTAGAAGGCAGCTTATGCGGTTGTTTGGAGTTGCTAGATTGATTTAGATCTGCGCCATGTGAATTAATCTGATTCTTCAACAGCTATGAGCATTGGTTTAGTCCGATTTGAGCAATACTTATCTTACAATATCGTTCTAGGTCCGATTCATCTTCATAGCTTTATCTGGTTGTTCTTTGGGTGTTGGGTTTGATTTAGATTCCCTGCGTCGGAGCTAGATTCTCACAACATGCTAAAGATTGATCTTTGATCGTCAATAATGATTTAGATTCTCTGCGTCGGAGCTAGATTCCTCTTGACTATTCAAAGACAGCTTTGAATATCGGAACGATCTTGTTACTGTTTTATTGTTTATTTGCTTAATCTGATTAATTACCTGTGCGAGCATCTTGTTTAGTTGTTGGGTTGATGAGTCGAGTTTGATTGTTTAGCTATCTGGTCTGATCATAGCTGGAGTATGTGCGCTGCATCCGTCTGTGAAACCGTGTCGAAACAGTTCTGGTCCGATTGGTTAGCTAGATGGTCCGATAAGATGAATCAAACCGGCAACTAGGCAGGATGGACGATGTATCGGCTCACACTTTGATTATTTAATATCTTGCTCAAAGGCATAGCTGATCCGTTACTTGTATATCGGCCATATTTTATGCTTTATTTTATTATTCAAAGGCTGATCTGTTACATTAATCAAGGTCCGATCCTGATTAGTCCGATTCTGAGGTCCGATTCGATGTCTGACTGAGGTCCGATTACATTGGTCCGATTGATGTCATCTATGAAGTCCGATTTTGAGGTCTGATTGGCATCGGCCGATACAAGTCTGATTGGGTCTTGGCTAAAATCCAACATGCATCTGCCGTCTGGAATAGAGCCGGCACAATCAAAGAGTAATTTAATTGTTTATTCCCTTGTCAATTTCAGGTCAAATTGACTGGCACGCCGCGAACCTGGACAAAGTGCAGGACCAGCACCGGAGCCAAGCAGATCTCCCTGGCCTTGTTGTGTTGCTCGCTGAGGATACGACCGCCGATTTTTCGCGTCAACATGTTGTTTAGTCCAAACAAAAAGCAAAATGGTAGGTGACTAACTGTTTAGTATGTAGCGTTTAGGCTAAACATTAACAATAAAATAATAGATATGATATAATATATACACTAATAAGCAACTTCATTCTTACAGTGTTTCTTATCTTTAATTATCCCCTTTTTGACTGAGTTAATCGCTCTATTTTTTTACGCTTATCGCTGATGGAATCATATTTTCTGGATCGGTATGTAGACGACATGGTTTTGATCTTAACATTAGACATGAGATGAAAAATCAAAATTTAACAATCAAACTATCAAAGTTAGAAATAATCGAAAATGAGGCAAGCTAATCAGAATCTAGACGAGAATTGGTATTAGAGATTTTAGTCCTACTTCATACGCACATGGCTAGAAGTGTAGTTAAAGAATAAAAAATTACCTTGAGTTTTTGACCTCTCATTTCTCATTACTTATTACTAATTGATTTGCTTGCAAGCCTGCTGTACCGTGGTAGTACTAATTAGTGCACATATACTAATTTTAGGGCCCTTTGTTTTGGGGGGCCCAGTGCAGGTGCACAGGTCGCACACCCCCCGGGCCCGGGCCTGCCCACTGGAGATGTCCGTGCAGGGTACCCAGAACTTGCATCTCTGGTAATGCTCGATTACCTTATGATCACCGCCATGGGATAGCCTTGACTTTACGTACCGCGAGTAGGTGAGCTCGAATTCCATTGCCTCCTTTGTTGAGGACGATCCCTCATCACCGCTGGCGGCGGCGGCGGCATGCTGGCTGATGGCAACCACGTAGATGGCACAGCCATGCGGCAGGCGCGCCGCGTTCAGCAGGATCAGGGGGCGCAGCGCGCCGCCGGCGGCGTGGTCAGCGCGGAGGAAGTTGAATCCGTCGTGGAGGCTCGCCTTGAAATTGCCGTCGGCCAGGGCCTTGGTGCACGGCCAGCCGTGGACGCCGGAGAAGTGGTCCAGGAGCGGCTCCGTCGAGCCGACGAAGCCGCAGTCCTTGCCGGGGCAGCGGTACGGCGCGTGCGGGCAGCTCCGGCCGTGGGACTTCCTGTCGTGGTACGCAGGCCTGGCGGTGCAGCCGTAGGGGGCGTTCGGGTGTTAGGCACAGGCACGTCGGGGTACACCGGTGGCTTGCACCGGCGAGCTCGGAGCGCCGACGAGAAACTCGAATACACACGCGAACACTTGGAACACGATGGAAACACGAGTTTGGTGCTGCCCAAAAGCTGCAGCGTTTTCTGTTCTATCTATTCCTCTTTATTGTGCTGTACAAGAGAAGAGCTCTGGTGGCTGTCCGCACACCGCGCGCACGACGCGTCCATCCCCACGTCCGCGGAGTTCGTGCAGCACCATCGCCCAGGTCGCACACGCGAGCGAGTCTCGCGGCAACGACCCCCTACGCGCACGGCGACCACAAACCGGTGCTCGTGCGCATGCAAAGCAAAACAGAAAGATGCAAATGCTAACTAACTACATGCTAGGCTTATCTAACAAATCTCCCCCTAAACCTTGCATTTTCTACTTGATCTTGACGAGGCCGAGCTTGTCGCGCAGTTCGCAGAAGCGTTCCCACGCAAGTGCCTTCGTCAGTATGTCCGCCAGCTGCTCAGTGGTGCCAATGGAGACGACGTTCACCCTGCCTTCCTCAACGCACTCACGAATGAAATGATATCATGTGTCTATGTGTTTGCTGCGCTCGTGAAAGACAGGGTTCTTACTGAGCTGGATGGCGGACTGGTTGTCGATGAGGATCTTGATCGCGCCCTCCCTCGTGCCTTTCAGCTCTGACAGGAGACGCGTGAGCCAAATGCCTTGGCAGGCAGCTGTTGTGCCCGCGATGTACTCAGCTTCACAGGAGCTGAGGGCGACCACCTTCTGCTTTTGGCTCTGCCAGGTGATCGCATTGTCGCCGAGGAAGAACAGAGTGCCCGATGTGCTCTTGCGCGTGTCGACGTCGCCGGCGTGATCGCTGTCACTGAAACCGACGAGCTGAGCCTCCTTCTTCCTGGTATAGTGGCAGCCGTAGTCCAACGTGCCGGCGATGTAGCGCAGCACCTTCTTCAGGGCGGCCAGATGCTCGGTGGTGGGCTTCTCCATGAAGCGGCTCACGTAGCCCACCGAGAATGCCAGGTCCGGCGTTTTGTTGACCAGGTACCGGAGCGAGCCGACGATGCTCCTGTACGCCGTCGGGTCGACGCCGGGAGCCGTGCTTGCCTTGCTCAACTTGAGGCGCGGCTCCATGGGAATGCAGCTGGGATTGCACCCAGCCAGGCCGGCGTTCTCCAGTATCTTCGCCGCATACGCCCTCTGCCCGACGGTGATGCCGTCCTTGGTCTGGTTCACCTCCAGACCAAGGTAGTAGTGGAGCAGCCCCAGGTCGCTCATGTGGAACGTGCCCTTCATCTGGACCTTGAACTCGTCAATGTCGTCCTGGTTGCCGCCGGTGATCACCAGATCGTCGACGTACACTCCCACGACGAGGCGACGTGCGCCAGCGCCGCGGTAGTACACAGCATGCTCAGAGCTGCTGCGCTGGAACCCAAGTGCTAGCAGGGAGCTGTCCAGTTTGGCGTACCAGGCGCGAGGAGCTTGACGGAGCCCGTACAGCGCCTTGACGAGGCGCAGGACCTTGCCTTCATGTCCCTTGAGCACGAAGCCTGGAGGTTGCTCGACGAAGACTTCCTCCAGCAGCTCGCCGTTGAGAAAGGCGGACTTTACATCCATGTGATGCACAGCCCACCCTTCGTTCGCAGCGTGCGCCAGCAGCAGCCGCACGGATTCCAGTCGCGTCACCGGCGCGAACACCTCATCGAAGTCGACGCCTTGTCGTTGTACGTAGCCCTTCGCGACCAGCCGGGCTTTGTACTTGGAGATGATCCCGGCCGCGTCCTTCTTCGCCTTGTATACCCAATTGAGCCCGATTGGGCGTGTGCGCGGCGGCGGGTCGACGAGCTCCCAAGTCCCGTTCACCTCGATCGCCGTCATCTCGTCGAGCATGGCGTGGCGCCAGCAGTCATGTTGCTGCGCGTCTGCGAAGGTGGAAGGTTCGGCGTCGCTGGCGAGAAGGAGCTGCTCCTCCATCTCCCGTTGTGCCAAGCCCGGTGCTGAGGAAGGGCCCAGCACGTCGTCGATGCGCCTGAACCGGAGCGGTGCGTCGTCGTGGTCGGCGTCCAGGTCCGCCTCGCCTGACCCGGGTGGCGTGGCGAACTCCAGCTGGTGCCCAGTGTCGTGCACTGGGGTCTTTGGCGTCGCGGGTGCGCTGCCGCTCTCAGCGAGCGGCGGCGTGAACACTGGCGATGGTGTTGGCGATGCTGATGATGATGCCGCAGCCGCCGTGGTGGTCGAGGATGTCACAGTGATCACCTCAGGGGAGCTCGGCGTCGCCTCCTCGATGATGAAGTCGCCATCCATGTTCTCCATCTCACCGTCCCACTGCCACTGGGCGCCCTCGTCGAAGATGACGTCACGGCTGATGTGAACGTGGCGCGTCGAGGGATCGTAGAGGCGGTAGGCCTTGGAGCCCGGTTCGTAGCCGACGAAGATGGTGCGGCGACTTCGGTCGTCGAGCTTCTTGAGACCCGGCGTGGTGATCTTCATGTGCGCGACGCAGCCGAACATCTTCAGGTGGTGAACGCCCGGCGGGCTCCCGGTCCAGAGCTCGTACGGAGTCTTGCCGTCGATGCTCTTGGAGGAAGAGCAGTTGAGCAGATATACTGCCGTGGTGACCGCCTCCCCCCAGAACGCGCCTGGGACCTGCTTGGCCTTGATCATGCACCGCGCAGTGCCCACCACCGACTGGTTCCTGCGCTCGACGACGCCATTCTTTTGGGGTGAATACGGCGCCGTGCGTTCACGCCGGATGCCGAGCGTGGCGCAGTACTCCTCGAAGTGGCCAGCCAGGAACTCTCCCCCCCGATCGGTACGGAGGGCGAGTACTTTCTTGCCAGTCTTGCGTTCCGCCGTGGCCTGAATTCGCTGAATCGTAGTGGCTGCAGCGTCCTTGCTGGGAAGCAGAGCAATCCACATGTATCTGGAGTAGTCATCAATGAGCAACAAGAAGTACCGATTGCCGCTCGGCGTCGGAGGCGTGATGGGGCCGCAGAGGTCGCCGTGAAGCAGCTGGAGCGCCTCCGTCGAGCGCGCCAGAGCGCGTTGCGGGAACGGCGTGCGACGGTGCTTCCCGGCCAGGCAGTCGTCACACATCTGCTCGGGCTGATCGAGCAGAGGCATGCCGCGGACGAGCTCCTCCCGTCCCATCTTCCTGAGTGCCCCGAAGTTTACATGCCCGAAGCGGGCGTGCCAGAGCCATGCGTCCTCCTTGGCGTGTGCCGCCCAGCACACGGGCTGCGCAATGTCGACGTCGAGGATGTAGAGCCGGCTCGGATTCCTGTTCACCTTGGCCAGCAGGCGCCGCTCCTCGTCACGAATCCGCATTACACCATGCTCCACGAGCACCTGGAACCCCACCACGTTGAGCTGGCCGACGCTGATGATGTTGGTGGTGAGGCGCGGAATGAAGTAGGTGTTGGCGAGGGTACGGTGCTCCCCATTCTTGCAGGCGAAGAGCACGGTGCCGCATCCCTCAATCGCGATGACGGAGCCGTCGCCGAAGCGCACCTTGCCGACGATGCCGGTGTCGAGGTCGGAGAAAGCGCCGCGGATCCCGGTCATATGGTTCGTGGCCCCAGTGTCCAGGACCCATCGCTTCAGGTCCTGCTCACCAGGGGCGTCGAGGACGGCGAACACCTTGTTCTCCTCAAGCTCGATCTGGTGCGGCGGCGGTGCCTCGTCGTCGTCGGCGATGGCGGAGATGAGCGGCACGAGCGACTGGAAGGGGGAAGTCAACGCGCTCACCTCCTCCACGGTGCCGTAGGCGTACATGAGCGTGGGCTCGTCATCCTGGGCCACATGGGCTTGCGCATCCACCTTGAGCTTGCCGCGACAGTGTTGGGCCCAGTGGCCCATCTTGCCGCAGCGTTTGCACTCGTCGTCTGGGCCGGCTCGTCAAGGCCCAGTGCTTGAACGCGAGTCGGAGTTGTTCCGGCCGCCGCGCCCACGCGGCTTCCCACGCCGCTTGCCCCGGCCGCTGGAGCCGGAGCTGGATCCGCCGCGACCGGAGTCGTCCTGCTTGTACTTCTCCAGCCACTCCTCCTTGGTGAGAAGGAGTTTCCCAGTGGCCGCGCTGGACGGCAGGGGCGTCTCTTCCTCAGCATCATGGGAGGATTTGAGCGTGCCGGTGACCTCCTCAATCGACAACTTGGAGATGTCAACAAAAGCTTCCATGGAGACGATGATTTGTTTGTACCTCGGCCGGACGACGCGCATGTACTTCTTGAGGGCCTTCTCGTCCGGCTCCAGATCCCCGAGAATCGCCAATCGCTGGACAATCCCCGAGAACCTGAGTGCGAAGTCCTCGATCGCCTCCCCGTCGCGGAGCTTGATTGTCTCATACTCAGCACGGAGAGTTTGCGCCGCCACCGTCCTCCGGCGCTCGTCGCCGATGCGCAGTGTCTTGATGGCTTCCCACGCCTCCGTCGCCGACTCCTTCACGGCGAGGGTGGTAATCATCTCCTGGGGGACCGCGCTGCAGATGGCGTCGATCGCGGTGCGGTCGTCGCGGTAGTCGCCGTCGCCATACTCGATGACGTCCCACAGGTTGCGGGCTTGGAGCTTCAGCTTCATCAACAACGGCCACTCGTTGTAGTTCGTCTTGGTCAGCTGCGGCCAGCTGCCGGAGCTGCTGGACTCGCGGATGACGCGCTCGACGATGACCTCTCGGGGATGATGTGAATCCCGGCGGCGACGTGGGGAGGGGCTCTGCGAGGCCCTGCCCTTGGACGACCTGCGCCCGGACGCCTTCTTGCCATCAACGTCGCCCGATGTCCCCGGCTTCTCCCCTTTGCCGGTCTTCACCGTCTTGTCCTCAGGCGGCGGCATCGCGCCACTGGGCTTCGGCGGCGGCGTCACCATGGCAACCGCCGCGGCTTTCCCGTAACCTGGCTCTGATGCCACTTGTTAGGCACAGGCACGTCGGGGTACACCGGTGGCTTGCACCGGCGAGCTCGGAGCGCCGACGAGAAACTCGAATACACACGCGAACACTTGGAACACGATGGAAACACGAGTTTGGTGCTGCCCAAAAGCTGCAGCGTTTTCTGTTCTATCTATTCCTCTTTATTGTGCTGTACAAGAGAAGAGCTCTGGTGGCCGTCCGCACACCGCGCGCACGACGCGTCCATCCCCACGTCCGCGGAGTTCGTGCAGCACCATCGCCCAGGTCGCACACGCGAGCGAGTCTCGCGGCAACGACCCCCTACGCGCACGGCGACCACAAACCGGTGCTCGTGCGCATGCAAAGCAAAACAGAAAGATGCAAATGCTAACTAACTACATGCTAGGCTTATCTAACATCGGGCACGCCACGCGGATGGCCTCCACCAGGCGCTCCATGCCGTGGCACCGCTGGTAGCCGCTAATGGCGACGCCGCACAGGTGGCACTTGCCGTTGCCGGTGGCAGAAAGCTTGGCGCGGCACGGCGAGCACACCACATGCCCCACCTGGCACTGCAGGCAAAGGGTCACCGGAAGGAAGGAAGGAAGGCATGCGCGTCAAGGCGAACACAGTATGTAGTATACGAGGACAAACGTACCTGGAAGATGGGGGGCTTCAAGGGGAGGAAGCAGACGCCACAGTGGAGGGCGTCGGCGTCTTCCGACGCCACGAACGCGACCGGCGCCGCAGCCTCCAACAGCGACGGCGGTGGCGCCGCCGCCTTTGCCGGGCCGGAGGAGACCTTCTGCTTCTTCATGCCCGTCTGAATGTGTGGCCGCTGCTGTGCCTAGTCTCACGCCCGTCTAAACACACGGAGCGGGTGTTCTCTCAGTCAACACCTGCCTTGCATTGATATCGACGCGCAGCAGGAAGGGCACGGTGGTTTTCCCGACGAGGCTGGCGGACTATAAAAAAAATAGCAACTACGGGGTGTTTAACTCTGATGAATTGGCAAAAAATTATGAAAAATTTATACATTGGGCCACGTGCACAGGGACAAGAAATAAACTGACACGGTTCTCGAGGTGAAACTTTGAAGCGCTCCTGCCTAAGCAGAGACTAAATGTGATACAATTATCAGTCTCAGGAGGCTGATACACATTCAGAACCTTACACCCCCCGAGGTGGAGGAAACTTGATACAAACTAGGATAACCAAAAGGTAAACTACGGCTATGAGCCAAATGATGAATCAGACTGGTTCAACAAAGGGATCAGAGCTGCGCGACAACGAAAGCATCTCGGGCAGGGCCAAACTCCACAGGCAAAGTCGAGTGCGGACACGACCACCTATTCGGCGTCTTCGGCAACAAAGTCCGGGTCTTCGTCTGAAGCAACAAAAGCAAGGATGAGTACAAAAGTACTCAGCAAGTCCAACCCCAACCACGGAGGGGTTTAACACAGAAATATGCACATGATAATTCAAGGAATAGGCTAAGGTTTAATTTGCGATAAAGCTAGTTTTACACATGCAAGGGTTTGAATCCTATAGGCGAAAACAAAGCAGTTTTAGTAACCGAGTCGTTAAGTGGGGGTTGATCCACAAAGGATCCAAATTTTAATGCTACCGGATTTCCCATCCGCCGTAGCTACCAGCACAAAGCTGAACACTTTCCAAAACCAACTCACACAATCCATCCCAAAACCTTTGGTATTGTGACCAAGCCATAACTCGTCCATGACCGTGGACACGGCTATTCGAATAGTTTATAAACTCTGCAGAGGTGTACACTTTCACCACAAGTAGGGTACCGCGACATGATCACCTTAGTGCCAGCGCGGATCCTATCGAAGCCATTACCCACCATAGCCAAACTGCCTAGCTATCCACGAGAACAACCAAAGGGTTCATGACCATCCAGTGAGGCCTGCAACCATGACACTAAGTCCACACTTGGTTTCCCGTTGCACACCTGCCTCCAGACAACTAACAGCTAGGCTAGTGGGATTTAGACTAAGCCCTTGCACCATACAAGAGTCGAGTGGTTGTACGAGATAAATGGGTTAGGCAAGATGACACATCACCTCGGTTTAAAACCGGACAAAATGGATATCTCCCAACTTGCTTAACCACAAAGGTACAAGCCTCCAAATGGTATTTCACAAAGAAATACCCAATCATTTCATCCAACACATTTCTTTAATTCCAAACCCAAAACCCATTTTCTTACTCAACACACTCATGCTTTTATTTTCTAATAAACCAAGTAATTGTCATGATTGATTAAGTAGTAACCAAGTCCTAAGCATTTCTAGCAGTGCTTATCAACTAAACAGAGCATATCATATTTAGCGATAAACTAGGTTGTCAAGGAATAATATTATCAATCAAGGAATGACTATCCAACCGGGTTTCAGTAAAACAATGCAATTTTATCTAACAGGCCAATAGGTTGTGTTTATAAAACTTAGGATAAATATGCATCAAAGATTGGAATTGGACTTGCCGTCTTCAAAGCCTTCCGGGAGCTCCTGCTCGCGGTACAAGTCTTCGGGCTCGGGCTCGCGGTACTCTCCTCCCTCACCTTGAGCTCCCACTGCGCGGGGGAGGCGGGCGTCGGCCGCGGGCGGAGAAAGAGGACGGCGGCGGCGATTGGAGGTGCGGCGGCGGTGCTGGAGCTTCTGCGGCGGCTTGGGAGGCAAGGGAGTGGCGGCGGTGGTGTTGGGGTGCTGGTGGAGGTGAAGCGTGGGGAGTGAGCGCCTTATATAGGCGGCGGGG
>CM014274.1:67984340-68020116 GCA_004135705.1 Alloteropsis semialata
AGAGAACATATTAAATATCACATTTTTCCCAGCACATTGTAAAGTTGTCTATTTAGCTATCTGTATATGTCAAACAGACAACAGCTGTCTAATAAACTGTTGTACATGCCCTTATTCGATCGATACTTCAATGTTACATACTCCTATCTAGATAGGTGGAGGTCGGGGAACATAACAGTTATTTCCCTGTACTTTATTTGATAGTGTTTGCCTATCGGGTCACCATGCATTGTTTGAAAAGGTTCTTTGACCGAGGCACCGAGAGATTGGGATGAGACCAATCCCTGAAAATTCCCAATGATATTATTTTTGGAAAAAAACACTAATTTCAATTACCAATCTTTGGTCCTTCCCCTTACATCTAATTAAGGATTTCCTATACTTCTCCTTTGTTTCTCCTCGAATGTAGGTGCCCTCATCCTTTCTCGCTTCTTACATGTGGCAAGTGGGACATACCACATAAGCATTAAGCTAGGCCTCGTTCGATTAATCCATTCCCCAAGTGAATTGAGGAGGGTTCAAGAGAACTGAAGGTGATATGGCCCAGCCGGAGGTGGGCCTGGCCGAACAGGCCTAGGCGCCCCCTCCTGACCAGCCGCCGGTCCTCCTCGTCTATCGCCGCCGTAATCGTCGTGGCTAGGTTTCCATCCTTAAGTTGTTGCTTTAGTTTCCTTAATCTTAGGATCCAATGGATCAGTTTGTTTAGGAAGGGGAGGATATATACCTCCAGACTCCTTGGGAATAATTCAAGCTGGCAATTAATCTAATTGCCCGGCCTCAAGGGCCGAACCCCTTTCTCCCTGCGCCTCCTCCTCTCTCCCTGCCCAGCAGCCACGGCGCCCCTGCGCCGTCCCCGTCGCCCAGCTCCTCCACAACATCCATACTCCTTGCGTGAGAAGCCTGGTAGGATCCGTAATCCTATCAATCTGGTATCAGTGATGCCAGGCGACGACGACAAGAACAAGGCCCCGGCCACCGATCCCGTCGACACCGCCAAGCTCCTGACCGAGCTGCTCTCCAAGATGGAGCGCCTCACGGCGCGTGTCGAGGCCATGGATCAGCGCATTCCCCCTCAGACGCCGCCCACCACAAACCCTGGCGTTCTCCTCGGGATGCCCTCCCTGGGATCTGCAGCAGCCCCGGCGACCTCGGCGGCGACTACAGCAGCAACCGCCGCCCCCATCCTGTCCACCATGGCGCCGGCGACATCGGGCGGCCTGCCCATCCATCGCATCGCCTTCCCGCATTCGCCGTCGCCGATTCCGGGGAGTTTCGATCTTCCCCCGCCCGCCTCGTCCAGTACACCGGGCGGCGCCGGCGCACATGGGGGACTCGGCGTACCCCGCTTCAGCAAGCTGGAGTTCCCATCGTACGCGGGCCTCGAAGATCCCCTAAACTGGCTCACCCAGTGCGAGCAGTTTTTTCGGGGCCAGCGTACGCTCGCGTCGGATCGCGTCTGGCTCGCTTCGTACCATCTTTCGGGCGTGGCTCAGACGTGGTACTACGCGCTGGAGCAAGACGAGGGCATGCCGTCCTGGGAGCGCTTCAAGGACCTCTGCCATCAGCGCTTCGGGCCGGCCATCCGCACCAACCGACTCGCCGAGCTGGCGCGCCTGCCGTTCAACGGGGGCGTCCAGGACTATCAGGAGCGTTTTAACGCCCTGGTCTGCCACACACCGCATCTCCTGCCTATTCAGAAGGCGGACCTCTTCGTGGGCGGACTCCCAGATCACATCCGCGTCGACGTCGAACTTAAGGAGCCGCAGAATCTGCAGACGGCGATGCACCTGGCGCGCGCCTATGAGCGCCGCGCCGCGGCGACTGCGCCGGCGCCTCCGCAACGGACGTTCCGGCCACCACAGCGGGCGGCGCTGCCCTTGCCGGCGCCACCGCGCTCACCTCTGGCCCTACCAGCGCCGCCACAGCAGCCGGCCCTCCCGGCCCCGACCCGACCGTTTCGCCGTCTCACGCCAGCCGAGATGGCCGAACGTCGGCGCCAGGGCCTTTGCTACAACTGCGACGAGCCCTTCGTTCGTGGTCACCAGTGCAAGCGGCTGTTCCATCTGCTGATCACCGACGACCCTGAGGTCGGCGCCGACGACCCTGAGACTGAGGCGGCCCTGCACGCGGCGCTCATGGCCGAGCACCCCCTCCCGGAGCAGCCAGCGCAGCACGACGACGAGCAGCCGGTGGTGTCGCTGTACGCCATCGCCGGCATCCGCACCAGGGACACCATGCAGGTGCCGGTCTACATCAACGGCCATCGCTTGGAGGCCCTCATCGACACCGGCTCCTCCCACACCTTCGTCGACGCAGCGGTCCTGCGCCGTCTACAGCTGGCGTCCGAGCCGGCCAACCTCCGGGTGACTGTCGCCAATGGCGACAAGGTGCCTTCTGCGGCGGTCGCGCGGAACGTGCCCATGCTCGTGGGCAGAGAGGAATTCTCCATCACCTGCTTCAGCATCCGCCTCGGCGGCTTCGACTTGGTGCTTGGTGCGGATTACCTGCGCACCCTGGGCACCATCCTACTGGACCTCGACCGTCTCCGCCTGGCGTTCCAGTGGGGTGGTCGCCGTGTTGTCTGGCAGGGGCTGGGTGCGCCCCACACGGAGGACGCCGAGGCGCACGTCCACTCCGTCGCCGCTGACCCGGATCGCCCCTTCATCGACGACCTTCTGTGCGAGTACGACGACGTCTTCGCCGAGCCTCACGGGTTGCCGCCGTCCCGCCCCTACGACCACAGGATCCACCTCCTGCCGGGGACGGCGCCCGTGGCGGTCCGGCCGTACCGCTACCCCCAGCTACAGAAGGACGAGCTCGAGCGCCAGTGCTCCACCATGCTGGCTCAGGGCATTATCCGCCCCAGTACGTCGCCGTTCTCGGCGCCCGTGCTCCTCGTCAAGAAGGCGGATGGGTCCTGGCGTTTCTGCATCGACTACCGGGCGCTCAATGACAAGACGTCCAAGGACAAGTTCCCCATTCCGGTGGTCGATGAGCTCCTCGACGAGCTCCATGGCGCCTGCTTCTTCACCAAGCTGGACCTACGGTCGGGGTATCACCAGGTGCGCATGCACCCCACCGATGTGGAGAAGACGGCGTTCCGGACGCATCACGGCCACTTCGAGTTCCTGGTGATGCCGTTCGGCCTCTCCAATGCGCCGGCAACCTTCCAGGCGCTCATGAACGACGCGCTCCAGCCCTTCCTTCGCCGCTTTGTGCTTGTTTTCTTTGACGACATTTTGATCTACAGTTCGTCTTGGACCGAGCACTTGCAGCACGTCCGCCTCGTACTCCAGGCACTCCGGGCGCACCACCTCCACGTCAAGCGCTCCAAGTGCTCCTTCGGCGAGCGCTCGGTGGCCTACCTCGGCCACGTCATCTCCGCCAACGGCGTCGCCATGGACAGCGACAAGGTTGAGGCCGTGGCGTCCTGGCCTGAGCCACGCTCGGCCCGGGGCGTCCGGGGCTTCCTGGGACTGGCGGGCTACTACCGGAAATTCATCCGGGATTTCGGCGCCATCGCAGCTCCTCTGACGAGCCTCCTCCGGAAGGACGCTTTCGCCTGGACGCCAGAGGCGGCTGCGGCGTTCCAGGAGCTCAAGCAGGCGCTCTCAACAGGGCCAGTGCTTCAGATGCCGACTTCGAGCGGCAGTTCGTCGTCGACTGCGACGCGTCCGGCACTGGTTTCGGCGCCGTGCTTCACCAGGGGAACGGACCCCTGGCCTTCTTCAGTCGGCCGTTCGCTGCTCGTCACAGCAAGCTGGCGGCGTACGAGCGCGAGCTCATCGGCCTGGTACAGGCGGTGCGGCATTGGCGCCCCTACCTGTGGGGGCGGCGCTTCCTCGTTCGCACCGACCACTACAGCCTGAAGTTCTTGCTTGATCAGCGGCTGTCCACTGTTCCCCAGCATCAGTGGCTCAGCAAGCTGTTCGGGTTTGACTTCACGGTGGAATATCGTCCAGGCCGGCTCAACTCTGTGGCGGACGCCTTGTCCCGCCGCGATAGTGACTCGGCGGCAGAGCCGGCCCAGCTACAGGCCTTGTCTGGGCCGACTTTCACCCTCCTCGACGAGCTCCGGGCGGCCACGGCTGCAGACGCCGAGGCAGGACGCCTCCTGCAGCAGATCCAGGCCGGCGAGCTGGGCGCGCCGTGGCGAGCGGCTGATGGCTTCCTCCTCTACGGCAAGCGCATCTTCGTCCCCGACGCCCACGGCTTGCGCCACCGCCTCCTTCAGCTGGTCCACGACGCCGGCCATGAGGGCGTTCAGGAGACCCTTCAGCGTTTGCGTGCGGAGTTCCACATTCCGCGTGACAAACGCCTGGTGCAAGCCTTCGTTCGTGCTTGCGCAACCTGCCAGCGCAACAAGTCGCAGACGCTCCAGCCCGCGGGATTGCTGCAGCCCCTCGATGTTCCATCCCAGGTATGGGCTGACATCTCGATGGATTTCATTGAGGGGTTGCCCAAGGTGCGCGGGAAGTCGGTAATTCTCACGGTGGTGGACCGTTTCTCCAAGTTCGCTCACTTCATCCCGCTGAGTCACCCCTACACGGTGGCATCAGTTGCTCGGGCGTTCTTCGACGGCATTGTACGCCTCCACGGCTTTCCGGCTTCGATCGTCAGCGACCGTGACCCTGTGTTCACTAGTCGCATGTGGCGCGACTTGTTCAAGCTTGCCGGCGTCCAACTCCGCTTCAGCACCGCCTTCCACCCCCAGACGGATGGTCAGTCTGAGGTGGTCAACAAGGTGATCGCCATGTACCTGCGGTGTGCTACAGGTGACCGCCCGAGAGCTTGGGTGGACTGGCTGTCGTGGGCGGAGTACTGCTACAACACGTCGTTCCACACGGCTCTCCGCGCCACTCCGTTTGAGGTCGTCTACGGTCGGCCGGCACCGCCTCTTCTTCCACGCGCTCCAGGTACAGCCGTGTCGGAGGAGGCCGACGCCCTGTTCCGCGACCGCGACGCGTTCTTGGCGGACGTTCGGGAACGTCTTCTCCAGGCTCGCAACTATGCCAAGCTCTACTACGACCGCCGTCATCGCGCACTGGAGTTCGCCGTGGGCGACTGGGTGTGGTTGCGCCTGCTTCACCGCCCCACTCACTCTCTGGAGACTCGCGCCAAGGGGAAGCTGGGGCCTCGTTACACCGGTCCCTTTCAGGTGGTTGAGCGCATTGGCCAGGTGGCCTATCGCTTGGCGCTGCCGGCGGATGCCCGTCTTCATGATGTGTTCCATGTGGGCTTGCTCAAGCCTTTCCATGGCACGCCTCCAGCAGCAGTGCCGCCGCTGCCGGCCATCGCGGATGGCCGTGCGCTTCCTACTCCGGCCCAGGTGCTTCGCGCCCGCAAGGTACAAGATTCATGGGAGCTGCGGGTGGTCTGGGAAGGTGTTCCAGCTGAGGAGGCCACTTGGGAGCCGCTCCAGGACTTCAAGACTCGCTTCCCTGATTTCCAGCTCGAGGACGAGCTGTTTGTCGAGGAGGAGAGAGATGTTATGGCCCAGCCGGAGGTGGGCCTGGCCGAACAGGCCCAGGCGCCCCCTCCTGACCAGCCGCCGGTCCTCCTCGTCTATCGCCGCCGTAATCGTCGTGGCTAGGTTTCCATATTTTGTAATAGGATCAATACTATCCTTAAGTTGTTGCTTTAGTTTCCTTAATCTTAGGATCCAATGGATCAGTTTGTTTAGGAAGGGGAGGATATATACCTCCAGACTCCTTGGGAATAATTCAAGCTGGCAATTAATCTAATTGCCCGGCCTCAAGGGCCGAACCCCTTTCTCCCTGCGCCTCCTCCTCTCTCCCTGCCCAGCAGCCACGGCGCCCCTGCGCCGTCCCCGTCGCCCAGCTCCTCCACAACATCCATACTCCTTGCGTGAGAAGCCTGGTAGGATCCGTAATCCTATCAGAAGTGATTTTAACTTGTTGGGGATTTAATCCCTGTGGATTCCCTCCAATCTGTTCCAACCGAAAGACCCAATAGGATCATCTAGAGAGTGGGATATGGATAGGGAGTCTTCAATCTAGGGGAATATAGAACCAGCTCTGAGGTATTGGTTAGAGATGCTCGAACTTCTCTCGTCTCGTTGGCGTTTAATTTTCAAGGGAAATGTTATTTGGCAATTCCAAATGATAACCCTTGGTATGAAATTTGTGGCCCCGGCCCACTCGATCATCCCTGGCGCCTCCTATTGATACTATCAAACTTCTTTCTTCTTTTCCTGTCCTGCTTCGGATGCATCATGCATTGACATCTGGTTTTGCTAATATGATTTGACGTCAGACGAGACCATGAGGTTTGCGTGGGAAATATGGTTCGAGGTCAGTCAAAGTTTAAAAATAAAGCGTCAACTTTTTAGCGCACAAACACAACTTTTTTAGAATACATCGAGATGAAAAATGTCAATTTGGGATTTCAACATCAGAGGGCAACATATTTTTTTAAAAAAAGCTAGCGACCCAAGGCTAGCTGGAGCTTTTAGTACCAAAATAAACCTACGAGAGAGCACCCAATTCAAACTTATCGTAGGCAGTGCTCATTTGTCAAACAAGCCATTTAAGAGAAAGGGGGACTGCCTCACGATTGGGCACTGAGAGCAATTAACTTTCCCAGCCGTTTCAGAAAGGAGCAGAAGCCTATGGACGCACGATACGCGCACGGCATTAACCCGCCCGGGCTGACTGACATCGATCATGTTCATATGACCATATCTCGCACGGCCGGTGCTGTAGACATCTAGTAGTTTTGTATACGTAGTGGAGCGTCCATGTAATTTCGCAGTGGCGTCCGTGCTGTGCGCACATACGGTTAGGTCGATCCTGGACAGCAAAACATAAAGTGATGAAGAGACGTGTGGGGTTTCCTGTGTTGCGACGACGCGTAGCATACGTAGATTTGCATGATACAGTGTGAGCGATGTGAAGGGAATCGATCATTTTTCCTGATGTGGATATGTGGCAGGGTTCTAAATATCGGCAGGTTTTCGCCGGCGAATTTCGGTCAAACCGTCGGTGATCGCTAAATAGTCCTATCGGTAATACCGGTGATTTTCGTCTGGAATTCAGTTTAACTTTGATATTTTAGTTAAGTTTTATTCAAATTTTAAAAGTACCGGTCAGAAACCGGTTCCTGGTTTTACCGCCCCCTCTGAATATTTTTTACAATTCGGTAGCTTGAACACTAAGATGTGGTCAGTCACGTCAAAAAATATAGTCTTGAGTCTTTTCTTTCTTTCTTTTAGAGACGTGGTCAGTCAGTCTATTGATAGAAATTCCTATGAAAATCAACCTTAACCACTAAACCACATCTCTAAGGTAAAGACTTTGTTCAGTCAGGTTTGGATGTACTAAGACTTATTAGGTCATCTACGAGAAGTTTAATTTATGGATAGGCTTTTACGATTTCGGATTATACAGGGTTAAATTTATTAAGAACGACTAATTGACCGCTCGTTAAAGGCAACTCAGCTTGCGGAGTAAGATAACAAGTGCTAAAGATGAGGACAGAGGACATGACGAACGAAGGGCATGGTAAAAAGGAAGGTGCCAAATGTAGCACTCAAGGAACTGCTGCTCTTGAGTAGTCTTGAGTGCCACGAGAAGCCCCACCTAAGGGGGTGTTTAGATGTTGTTATGCATAGTGTTTTTATCTATTGGGTCGCGTGCCACAGAGAGAAAAAAAAGTGCATTGGGAAGCGCGTATTATGCAAAATGGAGGAGAGAGGGGGTGAACTAAACACCCCCTAAGATTCAAAGTCTAGATTTGTTGCAAACGCACGTGATGCTCTATGGAAGCAAGAATGCAGGTGCTCTGCTTCTATGGAGATCTATCTAATCTGGGTCATCAGTTACCTCAGCAAATCTCCGTCTGAACTCTGAATATAGCTCCACCAGCAACCACGAGTCGAAATGCAGTCAGGAAACTACTCGAGTGACACGATAGAGCCCCCAGAGTTTAATATTCAGTTGAGATTTGTTGAAAACGCACGTGATACCTGAATCAAGAAATGGTGGAGCTCTAATCGGGGCCATCAGTTACCACAGCGGATCTCTGAACATAGACACTCTCCACCAGCCACCACAAGGCGGCCGCCCTCTCCACTGCAAGTGCAGCAAGGCCAGCAAAACTTGACCAGAAACGTTTGGTTTCTACAGGAAAATTTTTCCACCAAGGAATCTTGCATGCATGAAGTACTAAATGAAGTCTATTTACAAAACCTTTTCACACATGAGTGCAACTTTTCGAGACGAATCTAACGAGCCTAATTAATCCATGATTTGCTACAGTAATGCTACAGTAATCATCCTCTAATCGTGCGGTCAAAGCCCTCATTAGATTTGTCTCGCGATTTACACGGGGGGTTGTGGAGGTAGTTTTATAAACTGACTTTATTTAATACATCTAATTAGTGGTCAAAGCTGCATTTATTACGCGGCAAATTTTTTACATCCCCTAACCAAACGCGGCCCCCGGATGTCAGGATGTCGGAAATATTCTTATCCTGCTGGTTGGGTTGGGTTGTGTTGGGTGGGCATCGGTCGATCGAGCCATCCATCAGCCGCGACCGGAACCGCCCCCCTTTTTCACTGCTTTTGCGGCATAAAAACGAGCCCCGGACGCGGGAAATTTCGTCACGTTTTCAGGCGGGGGAGGAGGAGGTGTGGACGGCAGGAAGCACCAGCATGTGCGGCGGCTCCGGCGCAAGTGGCGTCTCACATGCGCACACCACCTTTGCGCGGCCGGCTCGCTTGTTTCCCTCCGATGAAAGTGAAAAGGCGCCCCTCACGTGGATCCCGCCCACCACGACCCGTGGGTCCCGCTTGCTCCAAGGGCCCACTGTCATCGGCATGCTTCCAGGGGCCCTTGTATTACTTAAGTTTTTAGTATAAAGAAAGGCACGGCGCAAAAAAAATGGGACGATGCGCTGCAGGCCCGGTCCGTTCCGGTGCTCGCCTTCGGAAAAAGGGCAAGTGTTTCGGTGCAGCCTCCACTAGCAAAATCGACGCGAATTCGTGTTTAAAAACTGCCGGCACGCACGCACGCATTTGCCGTGCTGCTCCTGCTCGAATTCGAAAAGTTTTTCCCCGGCCGGGCCCCTTCTCGAGTTCGATGGATGTTTCATCCGGACGCATCGGTGGAGGCTTATAGTTCGGGGATCGATCACGTACGTGCGTGCTAACGTGCGCGCGCACAAACGCACACGGCCACTCGGCCAGCCGCCCCGAGTCCGCCGCTGCGCGCGTGTACCTAACCCTCGCGTCACGCTTAATGATGGTGCGTCCACGCTGCGTGCAGCAGCACAAAGCTCATCTCCCGTCGTTCTGAAGATAATATATATACATATATATAAACTCGTATCTTTCTGTACTAGTAGTATACAACTTTGGACTCCATTGACCGGGGCTGGAAGCAAGTTGGTGATTGGCATAACTCGGCATCGCATTTCCTATCGTTGCAGATCGATGGAGAGAATATACAATGAGGTCCAAGTGATTGGGGACATGGACGTGGGTCGGATAAGGTCTCTCCGCCTACCGTCAGCAGTCAAAGCAAACTCGATATTTTTCAGATGCCGCGCCGGGGGCTAGCTACCAGCGACACGTACTGCAAAACGAAATAGCATCATTCTCTGAAGGGAAACAAAACGAAATTGGATTCGAATGGGTTTAACTCAACAGGATATGTACTGTAGGCTGTAGCAGATATGTATATGTGGTCCGGTTGGGATTTTTCGTTTCCGCTGGCGAAGAACGAACGGCACGCGTGCGTGCATGGACTTTTAGAGCGTGCTGCGGCGACTTTTCCAGGGGATGGATGATTGGGTTAGCTAATCCATCACAACAGGATGGAGGCCCAATTCCGAGACAAAGATTGGAGAAGGGAGAAAGGGTGAAGACACATCCGAGCTGTCCCAAATAATTGCGAGATAGAGGATCGCCTAACAAACCCAGCCCTAGTTGTTATATTATTCCTTTTTTTCTTTCTTTTGCTGATGACGGCAATACATAAATCGTTGGTTATGTGAAGACCTTTAATAAGCATCTTAAAGTGACCCAGTTAGATACAATATCTTAAAAAAAATAAAATAAAACCAATTGTTGTCATGAAGTGATATGTATTAATTAGTGAGAAGCTAGCACACCCACAAATTTAAAAAAGGGAGAGTTTTGTTGCCATTATACATTTATTGATCATATATACTATATGCATGGTATTGCTTCCCCCCCACCCCACCCCTGTTTACTCTATTACAATGTAACACTACCTTTTTTCTGTAGGAAAGACATTGGTCTATATGTACTTCTTTTCAATCTTTTATAGTAGTTGACCACCCACTCTTAGGCTGATGCAACTCTGGTGTCCTATCCTCTTGAACGAAGAATCTGTGGGGTTGAGATCAAGTGAACGAGGAGCACGCGTGTGGAATCCTTTTAATTGAGTTGGCGATCGATGCTACGCCACGATGTGCAAGTGCAACAGAATTGCAGCAAGCAAGGGTCAGCTATAGGAAGGGAGTAGCGAGTACACGGGGTGAGCAGTCCAGAACAGAGCAGGACCTGTCTATGCTCAGCAGGTCGTACCTGAAAGAGAGGCTTGATTGCATGCATCTGCATGGTATGGTACCAGTCTACCAGATCGATCGTATGGACCGGTGGTACGGTGGTTCGATGGAAGTATGGAACGTTGCTCGGTTTCAAAGGAAAGAGAGAAAGCGCGGCATGCATGGCTGCGTGCATGAGCAGGGGAGAGGGGACGAGAAGGATACGAAACGGTGGTTGGTTGGCTTTGTTGGGTTAGTTGCGGTCGCCATTGGCTTTGGCTGTGCGTGCGTGTGTGGGTCTCCATGTGGCCGATCGAATTCCAAGTGTGCTAGCTAGCCCTGGCTGCGTCCCAGCAAGAGATGATGGAAGAAGCTAAGCCCAAGTGGACCGTCGTGCTCGTGCACTGCATCCATTCGGTGTAGACTTGTGGAAAAGTTTGATTGGCCCAATCCAAAGCGGTTGTTAAGGAAGCGCCGGCCCTTGGTCGATCGCGTACGCCCCGCGGTTACCCACCCTCGGCTTTGACCCGCTCGTGAGCAGACCCGAGGGAGGGGTCCGCGGGTGCGTGACCCCGAAGGGAAAAAATAACTCCAATCCCAGGTAACCACGTGGCAGAGCAACGGGCTCGCGTCGCGTCCCCGCATGTGCCACTGCTTCGTTTCGGCTGACGGGAGGGGCCGGCCGAGGGCCCCGCCGCGCCGGTGGTACCGCTGACTGCTACTATGCCAGAGCTGGACCGTGCCGTGGCCACACGCCGACACACGACACGGCACGCCGCGGCTCGATCCTCCCCGACCCCGACGATGCAGCCGCAGCACCGACTGGACGGGACGGGACGGGATGGGCAGGCCGTCCAACCATGGCCGACCCGAGCCCGGCCCATGCGGATCCCAGCGCGTCTGGCCGCCAACGCCCTGGAGTGTGAGGGTGGTGGTCGGGTTCTTTTCACGGCGGTGACGGAAATCGCCTGGAAAAATTCACGGGATAGGGGGCCACCAGATGAAAACAATTTGCACGACCCTGGTCCATAATTTATCCGATTTGGATTGTACGTGTACACTGCACACAGTTCCTCGCTCACGGTGCTACTGTTACTGTCCTTTTTTCACCCGTTTCTTGGGTGGAACGGAGACTGCTGTTACTGATCGGGAACCCGTCCAAGGCACATGGTACACAGTATCAGCATGCATATCACAAACGACGATCGCTTGTTGGCAGTACAAATATCTTCCTTCACTTGTGACCACGCATAGACCACAGTCCAACGCATCGGAAAAATCGCACTGTGTCACGAGCAGGCAGCCCCTGGCCGGAGGGCGGCGGAGAGTGAGGCCCGTTACCGTCGGGCCGGGGCCGACCGCAGCCGCGCCAAGCGTTAGTTAATAGCTGTTGCGTGCGCGCCATGCGTACATTCGTCATTCGTCTAGACATCCGAATTATCCGTATTTGTATTCGACTAAAACGTCAATATGGATATTTATATTCGTATTCGATTTTAATGTGGATGTTAAATGGAAATATCCGAATTCGATTTTTGTTATTTTTCTCTACCGGAATCCATATCCGTATTCGAATAAAATGTGGAATATCCGATATTATCTGTATCCGTAAGGAATTAACACGTGATGAAGCCATCTATCCGAATACGAATCCGTATTCGATGTATTCGTTTTGTATTTGTATCCGACAAGAATAGACAACATCCACATCCGTATTTGTATCCGACAAAATTCGTATTCGATTCGTATTTGAATTAAAATATGATAAATGATGATATCCGGATTCGATTCCATACGTATCCGATCCGAATCCATCTCCATTCATCATCTCGCGGTCACAGCATGTACGAGGTACCGTGTGCCGGCGATCGGAGCGCGTGCGTGACCGGTGTACGTACGGCGGCGACTAGCGAGCATGAACCGTGGTCATTAGCGGCTGATTACACACATAATTCTTGAATGAATAATCGTCGGACCGAGACAACAGACGAGACTATGCTTTCCCCCATGTCACGTGGGAGATGCCGTCTGGCCAACGTGATCTCGCGACGACACATGCGTCACCTGTTCCTGATTGCCTAACCAAGATAGATATACTCATCGCCTGTCTATCTGCCTGTATGGTTGGTCCTCCCTACCTAATCTCTATGCATGGCCTTATCAAGGGAAAAGAATCTAACCATGGAGAGGGAGAGAGGAGAGCCAGCAGTGAGTGCCACGGTACAACTTGCAATCACTGCCCTGCAGGCACCGTATATCTCTGTACTGGTTCATGCATGCTACCCGATAACAGTATGCTAAAGAGGCTGCTCAAGTGGTGTGAATGCTGATACCATCACACGATAATGCTGTGACAGCACTGTCAGTTATTGCCCATATGATTATCTGATTATTCAAACACAGAGACATGGAGTTACCGTTTCCTGACATTATAATACTAAAACTTCCTGTGTGCCACTACCACTCAATACTCATATTAAAGCTTCTAAAAAAGCTTGGCTATTCTGTATACCCAAATGCTTAGACTTTAGAGGGAGCTTCCTGACAGCGTGTGAGTGGAGTGACCCGTCTCCTCCTTTCTCACGAGAGGAGAAAAGAAAAAAGAGAGAAAAGCCGTGACAGTGGGCCGTCGATCGGGATCTGAATTCCGATTAGCGAAGAGAAAGCCCCACAGCTATAAATACCCTGCGCCCGGCCAGCCATTATAACCACTGGTTCCGGTTGAGGTTAGAGAGGAGAAGCGCTGCCGCCGGGAGAGACGCGGACGGGGGACTACGCACGGGACGGATGCTTATTCCTCCTCTGCGAATCTGCGATGGTGAGTGCGTGCGTGTGAGCCTCGCCCTCCGCATTTTTTATACGCTCGCCCGCCATGGATACCAGCACCACCGCAGCGGCGCCACTGCTGTCTCCTAGCTTTAATCACTACGCGCCGATCTCGCCCCTCTCTCTCTCTCTCTCTCTCCCTCCTCCGAGCTTTGCTTTTCTCTTTCTTTCCCCGGTGCCGCGGTGTGGCGTGGTGCTGGACTGCTGGCCGCTGCGTCCGCGTCCGGCGGCAAGTGCGAAAGCTGCCAACTTTTTTCCTGCGCGGTTGGTTTGTTCCTTCTCCGAACCAGCCACCACCACACCGCTCCGCGAGTGAGCTCGCTCGCATCCGAACTCTTTATCTCCCCACCTGCGCCTCCTTTATCATCTATGCTTCTCCTACCAAATCGATCTTCTTCCTCCTCGGGTACCCTTCTCGTCGGTTGCTAGAGAGTTTGTAGATTCAGATTTGATGGTGCTGCCACTGTTACCTGTTCGTTCTTATGCTTGTTTTTGCTTCCCAGATTAGATTGTACTGTGTTCCTTTTAGCTGTTCGGCACTGAGAAGATGGATCCGGTGCTGAAGCTGAATGTGTGTGCAATTATTGGGCCGTGGCAGGTGAGTGAGGCGCGGCTGGTATGCAGGAGCTAGGAGGAGGCGGGCAACAACCGGACCAGCACAGCAGCGCCACACTGCGCCGACCGGCACTGCCCAATCTCGCCCCACAGGGGGATTCGTGAGCTGCGAATCTCGGAGAGCGGCGGCGGCTATGCCGGAGTCCTGGAGGCCCGCCGAGGCCGAGGCCGACGCCTCGCCGTCGGTCCCGGGCACCACACCAAGCCCCTCGGCTCAGAGTCCGGCCAATGGCGGCAAGGGGCGCGGCGCGGCGGCGGCGACGCGGGTGCCGTTCCACAAGCTGTTCGCGTTCGCGGACTCCACGGACGTGGCGCTCATGCTGCTGGGCGCGCTCGGGGCCGTGGCCAACGGCGCCGCGATGCCCTTCATGACCGTGCTCTTCGGCAACCTCATCGACGCCTTCGGCGGCGCGCTCGGCATCCACGACGTCGTCAACCGGGTCTCCAACGTCTCAATCGAGTTCATCTACCTCGCCATCGCCTCCGCCGTCGCCTCCTTCGTCCGTAAGTCGTCCCACTCCTCTCCCTGTCGCGCCGCGCGAGGAGCCGGGCACTGGGCGCGCGCGAAACTGACGCTTGTTGTGTGATTGCGCCGACCAGAGGTGACGTGCTGGATGATCACCGGCGAGCGGCAGGCGGCGCGGATACGGAACCTGTACCTCAAGACCATCCTGCGCCAGGAGATCGCCTTCTTCGACAAGTACACCAGCACCGGCGAGGTCGTGGGCAGGATGTCCGGCGACACGGTGCTCATCCAGGACGCCATGGGCGAGAAGGTCGGCAAGTTCATCCAGCTCGTCGTCACCTTCTTCGGCGGCTTCATCGTCGCCTTCGCGCAGGGCTGGCTGCTCACCCTGGTCATGATGGCCACCATCCCGCCGCTCGTCCTGGCCGGCGCGGTCATGTCCAACGTCGTCGCCAAGATGGCGTCCCTGGGCCAGGCGGCCTATGCCGAGTCGTCGGTGGTGGTGGAGCAGACCATCGGGTCCATTAGAACGGTGAGCACACAGGCTAATCCATCCCCGCAACAGATCGATGTGATGTGTCCATGACTGACGAACACTGCTGCAGGTTGCGTCTTTCACCGGCGAGAAACGGGCGGTGGAGAAGTACAACAAGTCCCTGAAGAGTGCGTACAAGTCTGGCGTCCGGGAGGGCCTCGCCGCGGGGCTTGGAATGGGCACCGTCATGGTGCTCCTCTTCTGCGGCTACTCGCTGGGGATTTGGTATGGCGCCAAGCTGATTCTGGACAAGGGGTACACCGGAGCCAAGGTCATGAATGTGATCTTTGCAGTCCTCACCGGTTCTCTGTAAGTTCATATCCATCTCTGTTTGTGATTCAGTAATCTTTCTAGTCCACACCAGTGGCATCAGTAGTAAATGAAACTAGCTTTCAATCCCTCTGTTTCCAGTCAGTAGTAGGTTCTGTAGTTCAGTCATTTTCTCGGTTCACAATCCCTGGGGAATATCCAAAACCAAGTAGCTGGCGCAGGACCAAGCTAACGGTGGAGGATGTTAACAACTATATCCAAAACCAAGTAGCTGGCGCAGGACCAAGCTAACGGTGGAGGATGTTAACAACTTGGTTCATCATCCGTACATGCAAGTTGTTAGTGCAAAGGGAGGTTGCAACAGATAAAGCTTTCGTGTTTATGGTGATTTGGACAGCTTAGGTGGCGATACGTGCCTTTTTAGACAATGAGACCACCTTGTTATCATGGAGCAATTGCTTAACGGACTTCAGCAACTTCAGCAGGTTGATTGGCTCACTATTAGGAAGCTATTCATAGACCCTGTCCCTTCTCTTTCAAGTTAGAAGTATACTGGAATCTTGGTACCTAACTAACAACTCCAATGGGCAGGTTCAACAGAACACAAAAGGCCAACCCAGTTATACTTTTCTCTTTCAACAAAATAGATGGCATCCATTGAAACTGAAAAATCAACTCCAAATCGTACAAAGTTCAGTACTGAATTTTTTTTTTTAACAAAAAGGTTCAAGCTGTTGCGAATATATATTGGTTCATGTACTGCTACCTGTTCTCCTTGGAGGAGGAGGGGGAGTTGATGATTCCCTGAGTGTCCTTCAGTTACTATTTCAAGCAAACTAATGCCTTACAGTGACCTGACATTCTTTTACCATATTCACCAGAGCTCTAGGTCAGGCATCGCCAAGCATGAAAGCGTTTGCAGGGGGGCAAGCCGCTGCGTACAAAATGTTTGAGACAATCAACAGAACACCAGAGATCGATGCATACAGCACCACGGGAAGGAAGCTGGAGGACATCCGAGGGGATATCGAGTTTAGGGATGTCTATTTCTCCTATCCGACAAGGCCTGATGAGCAAATATTCAAGGGATTCTCCCTCACCATACCTAGTGGCATGACAATTGCACTTGTAGGCCAGAGTGGGAGTGGTAAATCCACAGTCATCAGCCTAATCGAACGGTTTTACGACCCTCAGCTTGGCGATGTTCTGATAGATGGTGTCAATCTCAAGGAGTTCCAGTTAAGGTGGATCAGAAGTAAAATCGGCCTTGTCAGCCAGGAGCCAGTCCTTTTTGCTGCCAGCATAAAGGAGAACATAGCTTATGGCAAAGACAATGCAACGGATCAGGAAATTAGAGCTGCTGCTGAGCTTGCCAATGCTGCCAAATTCATAGATAAAATGCCTCAGGTCAGAATGCTGTGCAACAAGTTTTAAATTTCTCTTTTGTTCGGATAGTTTTGCAGCACGCATTGAGATCTCTTCTGTTCCTAATATATTTTGCAGGGTTTTGATACTTCGGTTGGTGAGCATGGGACACAGCTTTCTGGTGGACAGAAGCAAAGAATTGCCATCGCAAGGGCTATTCTGAAAGACCCAAGGATCCTACTATTGGATGAAGCTACAAGCGCTCTGGATGCTGAATCTGAAAGGATTGTGCAGGAAGCTCTTGACAGGGTCATGACAAACAGGACAACTGTCATAGTTGCACACCGTCTGAGCACTGTTAGAAATGCTGATACCATTGCTGTCATTCATCAAGGAACGTTAGTTGAAAAAGGTACGTTTGTAAAACATCAACATTTTTTAAATTACCGTTAGCCAGTCTTCGTCTACTCATTGCATCTTTTCTTAATCATTTAATGTTTTGAATCAGGACCGCACAATGAGCTTCTAAGAGATCCAGAAGGAGCTTATAGCCAGCTGATAAGGCTACAGGAAGCAAACCGGCAGGACAATCGGAAGGGTGAATCCAATGCTCGTTCGGGCAAACAAATGTCAATAAATAAGTCAGCTAGCAGGAGATCTTCCCGTGATAACAGTAGCCACCATTCATTCTCAGTACCATTTGGTATGCCCCTTGGGATTGACATTCAGGATGGTTCATCTAACAAACTATGTGACGAGATGCCACAGGAAGTGCCTCTCAGCCGGCTTGCATCTCTTAACAAGCCAGAGATCCCGGTGCTTATCCTAGGTTCCATTGCCTCGGTTATCAGTGGAGTAATCTTCCCAATCTTTGCGATACTCCTGTCAAATGTGATCAAAGCATTCTATGAGCCTCCACATCTCCTAAGGAAGGATTCACAGTTCTGGTCTTCCATGTTCTTGGTGTTTGGGGCAGTGTACTTCTTGTCACTCCCCATCAGTTCGTACCTTTTCTCCGTAGCTGGGTGCAGGTTGATTAGAAGGATCCGACTGATGACATTTGAGAAGGTGGTAAATATGGAGATCGAATGGTTTGATCACCCAGAAAACTCAAGTGGCGCAATTGGTGCAAGGCTGTCAGCTGATGCAGCAAAAGTTAGAGGACTTGTGGGAGATGCTCTTCAATTGGTTGTGCAAAACTCTTCAACATTAGTAGCTGGTTTAGTAATTGCCTTTGTATCAAACTGGGAGCTATCCCTCATCATCTTAGCTTTGATACCACTCATTGGTCTAAATGGATGGATCCAGATGAAGTTTATTCAGGGTTTCAGTGCAGATGCCAAGGTTTGTTCTCTAATACCAAACTGCCTATGCCTTAGGTTTATTGTTTCTTGCATCAAACTTCATTCAGTTACTGTGAATGCAGATGATGTATGAGGAGGCCAGCCAGGTTGCTAATGATGCAGTAAGCAGCATAAGAACAGTGGCCTCATTTTCAGCTGAAGAGAAGGTCATGGATTTGTACAAGAAGAAATGTGAAGGCCCCCTAAGAACAGGAATCAGGACAGGGATTATAAGTGGAATCGGTTTTGGTGTTTCCTTTTTCTTGCTATTTGGGGTGTATGCAGCTAGTTTTTATGCTGGTGCTCGGCTTGTTGAGGACAGGAAGACAACCTTTCCTAAAGTTTTTAGGGTAAGCACTCGACAGTAGTACTGATAAAATTTTAACTTCAGCTTGCTTTTCATATTAAGGAAGAAAGAAACGTTTGACAGGAGGACTACATAAATGCAAAGTCAAAGCAACATGATTGGCTTCTCTTTTTCTCTCTTCTTTTCTCTAGAAAAAAAGGTTTATTTGGAGTATACGTAGCTTTCCAATGAAGAGCTCTAGTAATTTGGTCATCTGTATGCAGGTTTTTCTTGCTCTTGCAATGGCAGCAATTGGAGTGTCACAATCAAGTACCCTTACATCGGATTCTTCCAAAGCAAAATCAGCCGCATCTTCTATATTTGCAATTGTAGACCGAAAATCAAGGATAGACCCAAGTGAGGATGCAGGAGTGACTGTTGAAACACTACGAGGAAATATCGAATTCCAGCATGTTAGCTTCAAATATCCTACCAGGTCAGATGTTCAGATTTTCCGGGACCTCTGCTTGACAATTCATGCTGGAAAGGCAAGTGACCTTCTAACATATAAATCCCGTATGCATTAACAATATTTATGGTTGGAGCATAATAAGTCTAGTAATTCGCAAAAGAAAATAAAAATAACAAGTCTAGTATTTGTTTTCAGACTGTTGCGCTTGTTGGAGAGAGTGGTAGTGGCAAATCAACAGCAATTTCATTGCTTCAGAGATTCTATGACCCAGATGTAGGCCATATACTACTAGATGGAGTGGACATACAGAAGTTTCAGCTAAGGTGGCTCAGGCAACAGATGGGCCTGGTTAGTCAAGAACCAGCTTTGTTTAATGACACCATAAGGGCAAACATTGCCTACGGAAAAGATGGACAAGCAACAGAATCTGAGATCATAGCTGCTGCAAAATTGGCAAATGCTCATAAATTTATCAGTTCAGCACTCCAGGTCAGTTTATTTCATCTGTTTTTTCAAGAAATATTGTGTGTGGCATTTCTAAGCAATCAATCAAGTACTAAAAACTTTTGCTGAGAGAAGTTCCTGTTACCTGAAAAATGTAGGGGTACGACACAATGGTTGGAGAGCGTGGAGCTCAGTTGTCAGGAGGGCAGAAGCAACGTGTGGCGATTGCCCGTGCAATCGTGAAGGACCCTAGGATCCTGCTGCTGGATGAAGCGACTAGCGCACTGGATGCTGAATCCGAGCGAGTTGTCCAGGATGCTCTGGACAGGGTGATGGTGAACCGGACAACAGTTATCGTCGCTCACCGTCTATCAACAATACAAAATGCGGATTTGATCGCAGTTGTGAGGAATGGGGTGATCATCGAGAAGGGAAAGCACGATGCCTTGATAAACATCAAGGATGGCGCATACGCGTCCCTCGTCGCCCTTCACTCGGCAGCCTCTTCATAGCGGGCGGTAGTATGGGTTCCCATAAACCTCTGCTAAAACATATATGAACAGAGCTGGCACAACCTGTGTAGCAAGTCAGGTGCTAGCTCTGTTCCTCTATTGATGACATACATAATTGCTTATACCTAAGCGGGAAAATGTTACAAATAGCAAGGGCCAAATGTAAATGCAACGAGCCCTTAAGATAAATTTTAATTTATAAAGATATGTATATGTAGTTCCGAACATAGAAACCAAATAGATGGTGGTTATGAAATTACCTCATGTTCTTTGCTCTTGCTTTCCGTTTTGTATGGCAGTGCTCTTTTAGCCTGCAAGAAACTAATGATAGAGGTCCTTCTCAGGAAACAAAGAACAAATCTGAAAATATTCTTTCTTATTATGAAAATTTAGTTATAATCACCTCATAACAAGGAATCAAGTACAACTTAAGGAAGGTTAAATTCAACTAATAGAAGTATATACCACTGAATGGTAACTATATGGTCGAAATGCTGACGAATGGCTTCCGCAGAGGCATAAATTTCATGGCAGCCTGCTTAAAGCTGTAGAGGCTGCAAAACTTCCAAGGTCTGGCCCAAAGAAATCTGGCTATTTTGTTGTGAAGATGAAGTGCTACCACGAAAATAATTAACTCAAATCCTCGAAGGGGCGTCCAAATCGACCAGTGACTGAAGTATATTTTCTGAATGCCATGTAGATTGATATATGTGAACAAAAATTGGGTCTCGACTTGGCTGCGCAGTGACAATCAAACTATATATACACGTTATGTTCCTTTGCTCATGCAAAATAACGCAAGAACTATCTCTGGTAAATTTGTTGAAACTTGTGGCAAAAAATTACCATGGCCTTCCCAACTTCCAAACAGACAGTAGAAAGGTGTAGAACGAATCTGGTAATCAACAATTCGAATGGATCAGCTAGCACTGCAAAGAGTATGATTTCCACAAAACGGAAGGAGAGAAGACTTGAGATCGTCAGCTAGTAAAAAGAATTAGCTCTAACTGAAAAGCCTAAAGTAATTCCTCAGCAGATTTAAATTGGCCTGAACAATTGTTGATGAGGATGAAGTGATGAACCCNTCTTCCGCCCTAAGCTTAAAGCGGTCGCAGCGGGACGCTTCTCCGTTGCCGTGGAATCATGGAACCACAGGCGAAAACTGAGGAACAAGTCAGAGCGAAGTAGCGAACCTCATCGACGGCGCGGCGGGAGGAAGGCGAAGCCACCAGGTTGCAACCACCAGATCTCACCGTCGCCGTGCTCCGGCGATCACCGGGCCCGGCTGACGAAGACCAGCGCAGCGTTGTGCAGGAACTCTCTCGAGATATCCCCTCTCCCGTGTGTGATGAGGCCATCAGACGGAGTTGGGCTATAAATTGTGGTGGTGCCGATCGAGGAGCGTTGACATTATCTGGCTTGTTTGATCGAAGCAGATTGAGATGGCGGAGTAGTTTTGACTTTGTGAGAACGGATTCGGTGGGTTGGACGTTGGACCAAATGGAGACGGCGCCTTTGGTTACTGCAAGTTGCACCGGCCGGCCGCTGGACCTGTGGATATTCTGCTACTCGCGTTCTCCCCCGGTTGAACCAGCCTACAAGCGCACAACTCCAACAAGCAGCCTCCCGTTAAGACAGATTTTCATTTTACCAGAACATAGTACAGACTTAGCCACCAACACACATATATAGTCCCCGTTTAGATCCATGCCGCTAAACTTCAGCTGAGGGACCTGTTTAGACACATGAAACATGCACACATATACATTACCGCTATAAACACTAGGTAAATATTAACAAATTCATCCTGGTTGTCTTGCTGTAAATAACAATATCTCCTTACTTCCTGTGTCTTTGCTAGACAATTTTGGGTCCTGCTTCTTCAACACATGGGAATGGCTGCAGGAGCGAAGCCAGGATTAGAAACGGGGGCTAACGTCGACAACAATCCAAGAACATGCAGCATATACATACGTATATGTATTATGATGAATGATCAATCACAACAAAATATTAGTTTGCAAAAGAAAGTAGCATTTGTTTCACAATAGACAAGTTACATCTCTATTAAATTTAAATTGGCCTTACGATTACCAGCTTGATCAAATGCCTCGATAATATCCTTTAGAGCTAAATTTGGCTGCCAACTCCTTTTCAATATAAAATACTAGGTAATCTCTCAGAAAGATATCGCCCGTTTTATTCCGAGGATTAGTCTTCACAAGTTTCATCGCCAAAAAGGCTTTCTGGTGGTTGCAGTTGAGTCGGCAAGAGTTAGAACTAGCCTTAACAACTTGTCTACCATTAGACAAGAAATTTTACCTAGCTTAACTAGTCCATTTGTTAGGTCAGCAAGTGATGGCAACATTTTCAGGTCTGGATGATTGCATATGTCATGCTGAAAATGTGGTAGTTGAGCCCTTTCTTGACTTGAGAAATTAGTCGGATAGGACTTTTTCACTAGACTACATAGCTTTCTCACGTCGAATGACTCGGTTCTTAGATCCAAAGAGACACTGAGGGATAAAAGCTCAATCGCTTGAGAGCCGAGTCGATTTTCTTACTTAGTCAATTGTGGTGTTATCATTCTTGTTCCAAGATTTAGTCACATCGACATATCTACATAATCGAAAATACATGGACAAATAAGTCTTCTTTGAACAAAAATGACAATGATGTATTACAGTTCATGTATTTAACAATTAGATAAAATACCAAACTTCTTATTCAAATCTGGGATCTCGATTTCATGCTTCTCACAAAAGGTTGTTACCTCATCCAAAAGAAAATCCCAACCTTCATTTCTTAGTTTACTAAGTAGCACTTTTGTGTTTATTACAAAATCCATTGCATATATAATATCAATATATTTCTTTTGGAGTGTTTGGCGCAACACATTAGTGATCTTCATAATGTTTTTCATCATGAGTAGAATAAACATAAAATCAAATGTGATAATAATTCTTAGGCCTCCAGCAGCTCCTCGAGAGTAATGTGTAATCGAACGATCAGTTGCAGTGTTGCATAGGACTGAAACTGTGGCACCAAACATCTTCTTTAAGCTCCTAATTGACTTGTAATGAGAACTACATCTTGTGTCCCTAGGCCTCTGCAGAGAGCCTACCTGATTTTGCCCTCTTCCTATATCAAGCTCTCTCAACTCAATTTCACGAGTAATTTGCTCAGCTTGATTTGCTAGCAACTCATCATTGTGTTTAGGAGAAGCACTAACAATATTTCATCATGGCCTCTAAAGGAACATGCTTGAAATGTTAACCACTTAAAATGAAACAATGCACATCATAGTTAGAATACATAACATGTATAATTCTTGTTGCAAACAATATGATAAGAAATTATTACCATTACCTAATAGAATGAATTGTGGTCGCATGCCTTAATCTTGCTCCTGTTCATGCATCTTGCTTGAGCAATTAGACAATTAAACTGCAGAGAGATTGACTCAGGTTCATACATCTAAGAAATGATTTGTTCTGTACACAAAACAATAGTTTGATACATGGCATATCTATACACAAAATTGAGCAACCATTAGTCTGTCTATCGAGACATCTAATAATTAAACTGACTATAGATTGTGTTAGATTGGGACGGGACTAGAAAGACTGGGGACAAATGAGAGGAAGAAATGTAGCTCTCTATTTACTTCATGGCTTAATGTCTTGGCGACAACTGACAATCGACATGGCGTAGCTGTGGCCTGCCGCGCGCACCTCGATGATCGGCGGGACGGCAACTCAATCGTAGGGTTTATGCATTTTGGGGGTGGGGGTGGGGGGGAGGGTGGTATGCATGATTTAACTCCTACTTGTTAGGGGTATACTTTGGATTGCAGCGATGTTAGGGGGTGCCAGCCCCACTGCGCACTCCCTGTCTTTGCCTCTGAATAGCTTCCCTCGCTCCACAGCTAATGGAGCCCTCCTTTGATGACTAGTGGATAAAGGTAGAGAGCTCCATAAATCAAGAACACGGGAAATGCTTGAACTCGCATTATACTGGGGCTTGGGCCATATGGCGACACTGAAGTGGTCGTGTGTTTAATGGATCATTATTTTATTAAATTCAAGAGATTGAAAAGTGGATTATCTTATGCCTTGGGCCATATTTAAGTTTGAATTTGAAATTGTGGACTTCAAATTATGTTAAATATGTGTGGTAGAAATATCATGTTTTGAATTATTTAGATGTGAACATATAGTGGTCGTAGTGTTTATGTACAAATAAAAATAAATAAAGTTGTGATTATTGAAAAACTACTAAACCAACTCTCCAATCAAACCTCATTGTGGCCTTCTCACGGATCATAACCGACACACATACATTGCTCAGATTCCCCATAGTCCCCATCATCCTCCTTTTTCTTTTTAAAATAAAAAATCCTTACGAATTAATCAAAAACACTTTGCATTGCATAAAAAAAAACTTTTAAGCAAAATCAGGGAGAATCTGAGAACAAAGAATAACAGATAAAAAACTTTGGAAAAGAAAAATGATAACCAAAATTACAGAAAGAAAATAGAAAAAACTCAAAAACAAAATTCTGGAACAAAATAATGTGAGGCAAAATTCCAAAAAGTAAAAAGTATTGAAGGAAAAAAAAATAACAAAGTGAGAAAGGGAAAACAAGGGGAAATTTAAACCACAAAAATGCAAAAAAAGAAAGAAAAAAAGAAAAAAATATCGGCCGTATGCGACACCGCCACATCTGGCCGCCTGGAACTGCCGCGCTGCCACGGTGGGGCTCTCCATGCGCGAGGCTATAATATATAGAAGACGGATGTAAAAGACAAAAAAACCAAACAAAAGCCCAATCAAATATAAGACTGTTAGGGACTACCTATGTTTTTGGCCTTTATACAGGTTATGCGCCATGACCTAATCGGACCCTGACTTGCATAAGCACTGAATTCATGAAATCCGATACAAAAGGAGAGGAGTGGAGTTTAGGGAGACAACAAAGCAGGGGGAAACAAAAGGAGATCAGCAGATTTCAGAGATAAAAGGTTATGAAATCCAATACAACTGAAAAAAAAATAGAGTTCGAGGAGGCAGCAAAGTAGAGGAAACAAAAAAGAGTCAACAGATTCCAGGGACAAAAGGCTCATGACGTGTAAGAAGATAGGATAATTAATCTTGTGTATTGATTTTTTATGGCCTTTGCTCAGCTACTCCTATGATCAGTTTCTATCTAGGCAAAACCCAACGAGGTCATGGCCCATATCCTTTATTCATCATGTAGGTGAAGACCAAGACCCATAACATGTGTGAAGGCCCAACAGAGGTAGTTACTAAACGACGACAAATAAATGATAAGAGCCCAAAATTGAAGTCAAAAATTGCTAAAAAAACACTATGCTTATAAAAGTCCTAAAGAAACATCGTTAACGAATGAAAAGAAAACGTGAATAGCCTTTGCTTAGCTACTCATCTGATCTTGTAATTTCCATCTAGACAAAACCCAACCAGATCATGGCCCATAACCTGTATCGATCTTGTAGCTTCCAACTAGATAAAGACCCATATCCTGTGTGAAGGCCCAATATAGTCACTTGCAACGACCAAAATGAATTATAAGAGCCCAAAATAAAAGTCACAGATTGCTAAAAAAATCATTGTGCCTAAAGAAACATAGTTACTATTTGTACGCTAGCAGTTAGCACGAAATTACAGCTATAGAATCTTGGTGGAATTGAACCACCTTCCATCCTGAACTGCAAGCCCAGGCCAGCAGCCTATGGAGGACCTCACCGTGCTGAGGGAAGATCCATAAAGTCGACAACGAGTAAAATCTCAGGCTAAATGACGCTCTCGCTTGTTTTATTTTAGAAAATCGTTTAAACTAGCTTTATTTATTATTTCTACCGAAATATACTTTACTCGGGTATCAAAAAACCATACCATGATATCATAGTTTTTATCCAAATTTATTATTTCTACCGAAATATACTTCTTTACTCGGGTATCAAAAAACCATACCATGATATCATAGTTTTTATCCAAAATCCAAACAGAAGAATACAACTACAATCAACTCGTAAACGCAGAATTTGCTTTAATTGTCCCAATCAAATTCCACTCGGCCATACTCGAGCTAATAAGATGCAACTCCACCCGGCAAGGAGGCTAGAATAAAATATGAGCCGCACTGAAAAAAGATAGCCTACCGTAGACTACTGAAAGAGGATAGCACCTACCGACTTGACGGAAACAGTGAGACGATAAACTATGGCCGTGTTTCGCAGGGACTCCAAAAAATTTTGCAAAAAAAATCTTTCTTACATAAAGTACTAAATAAAGTCTATTTACGAGCCTAATTAATCCATAATTTACTACAATAATACTACAGTAATCATCCTTTAATAGTACGATCAAAAGTCTCATTAGATTCATCTCGCAAATTTACCAGAAATTATAAAGGTAGTTTTATAAACTAACTTTATTTAATACCTCAAATTAGTGGTCAAAAGAGGGTGAAAAATTTCACTTGATAGACCCTACCGACTTCAAGTTACAGTGACAGTTCGCTTATCAAAAAGCCAAAATAAATAAATGACACTGCTGAGACAGTCCATTGTTACAATTTTTTATCGTCAAACTAAAAATTACTTACGTGCCAACTTTACCTTATTTCACCAACTTACCAATCCAACTTCAATAACACTGATTAAATTCCATCTCCAAGATACTGTACTCCAAAGCGCAATCAGAAGCTCTTTACAGGCGTCTATGGAACTGATCTCGAGTAAACAGACTTAACGGAAACAGTGAAAGACCATAAACTATATAAACTACTGACACAGGATGGACCCTACCGACTTCAAGTTACAGTGACAGTTCGCTTATCAAAAAGCCAAAATAAATAAATGACACTGCTGAGACAATCCATTGTTACAATTTTTTATCGTCAAACTAAAAATTACTTACGTGCCAACTTTACCTTATTTCACCAACTTACCAAACCACCTTCAATAACACTGATAAAATTCCATCCCCAAGATACTGTACTCCAAAGCGCAATCAGAAGTTCTTTACAGGCGTCTATGGAACTGATCTCGAGTAAGTTCCCAACTTCTAAATGAGTAAAAGTAAATTCAACTGCCTGATTAAATTGACTCAACATACAGCCCACAATAAGCTGAGGCAGTTAATAAGCATCAGCACTGAGATATTGAACACAGTAAATCAAGTACAGGAACAAACACCTGGGGCTGGGTCTGAGGAGCACAATTAACACCACTGGCAGGCAGAGTAACCAACCAGGTTGTTCAAATGACAATAGAATCTTCAGGTCATACAACCAGGTTGTTCAAATGCCGTAGAATCTTCAGGTCGCACAATTATCAGCTCCACACCACGTAGAATCACTCTTGTTCAAAGACTCCATATGATCCAAGAGTAGAATCCATAATACAGCAATTCTTTAATCCTCTACATGCCTAAAATTGTTGCTATTGCTTCATAAGCATGCAAGTAACAGAGCTGTACATTATACAACTTGCAACAAAAAGAAATATCCCAGATCCAATATGCATAAGTTAAATGACAACATCTGAATACAAATGCAATGCCAAGACAAAGTAGCAGGATTATACAACTTACAAGGAAAAACCAGAAGCATCAGTAAGCATGATGATTGTACATCATTGGGATTTACACATGCAAAATGACCAGGAGAAATTTGAAGTAGAAACATAGTAGTGGTAGATATATTAGGCAGAGTGGAAATGTATAACCATCAAGGAATACACCATTAGGTGATATGGCATCTAAATTAGTTGATGTCAACCAGATTCAACCAGCAGAAACTCCACAAGAGCACTCAAAAATTTAGTCAATTTCTTGAGGTATAATGGTTCCATATTCGCTCATAAGTTATATGATGTGGGAGCCTTGATTCACTTCAACTAAGCTGAGCAAAATGGATTAGATAGTTATTAGTTAAGTTACTAAACAGCGTGAGCTGCAAGCATTGATAGGAATTCAACTGACTGCGCTGAGCAAATTGGCCCGGATAGCATGGTTATCAGTGCAAAACTTCGACTGGGCTGAGCAAATTTGCCGCGATAGTGCTTCTACATGGTGTGTTTCCATGTGGTACGCAGAGATCACGGAATATAGCACTGGATAAAACAACGTAGATAATTTCAGACTAATGTACCGATTGAAGAAAATTTCAGAATGAATTTACCGATTGTACCTTGGAAGATTTGGATGCAGCTCCGTGATTTGATGCGACGCCACGATAGATGATGCACGAGTGCCCAAGCGTGTAGCTGGTCAACAGCAGCGCAGAACGGCAAGGAACAGGCACAGGGACACCATGGGGGAGGAGAACCCGGGGCCAAAAAAAAATCAACCCCCGTGCGATCTCCTCCCCCGGGACACAAGAATATTTTTTTATTACCGTGGCCTGCCATGCGAGCGCACCCATCATGGCAAAGGCCTCTCTCCAGATCACATCTTTTTTTTCTTCCTTTTTTTTTCCTCTCAGACGCACGCCGACTCGAGGACTCCTACAAGCTTCACCTTACCTCGCCTCTTCAAGGCGGCAGGGCTCACATCTCTTAGATCTACTAATAATTATCGAAATTCATCCAATAATTATCAGCACAGAGAGATCATCCCGCGCGGTGGAGAGGAGGAAGAGATCCGCCCGCTCGGCCGGCCACGCCACGTCAACTCCCGCCTCAGCCGCCGACTTCAACCCGCTCCGAACGTAAGTTCACGAAAACGTCGCGGTCCGGCAGATCTGCAAGCCGAGAGCCCGAGACAGCAAAGCTGGAGATCAGCACATGCAACGACGTGAAAAACCACCCAACAGCAACACGAAGCCACAAGAATCCTGGGGACGAAGACTAACCGGCGCAGGCTCCAAAACGCCATGTGTGGTAGCCACCGTGCGCGGTTCCAGATCCGTCGGCTTCAGCTCGATTCAGTCTTCAAGACGCCCAATCCATCGATCGGACCTGCCCCTGCGCAACAGGAAACAAACGGAATTTCCAGCACAAATCGAAACGAAACGATGCAAACCCACCGTTCCGCGAAGGGGACATGGATTCGACGCTTGAGAGGAAAGGAGTTCTCGGCGAGCTTGCGCGTGGGGAACGAGCATGGGCGCGCGGCGATTCTAGATCTGGAGGAGGGAGGGGGAGGTTGCGTGCAGGACGGGGACGCGCCTGGCCATGGGTTTGTTGGTTAGCGAATAATTGGAGGGAAGCCATGTATTTATCTCCCGGTTGGGGGAAGCGGACGGCGGAGATGAGGCGGTTCGACTCGGATGGGTTCGATGAAGAGCACGTTTCGGGAGGCCATTGGCTAGTTGACTGTGACAGCCGGGTCGTTCGAGGAGACCTTGCCGCCCCCGAATTAGCGTCACTGCGTGCGTCATCGGTTTGCAGGATCCGTTGTGAACAGAAGATGCGAGAGGCGGTTTGTGGCCACCGGGGGTGGAAGGTTCTTGTTGGATGATTTTTTTTGTTCTCTCTTTCACACATCACACGTTTGGCATCGCGAAACTTCATGTAGGGCACGTTTGGTTCTTTTGCTAGGGCAGGCTAGCCGGGTAAGGTAAACCTAGCCAGGGATGGATTCGGATGTCTGAACATTCGAATTATTCGTATTTGTATCCGTTTAAAACGTCAATATAGATATCCGTATTCATATTCGATTTTAATATGGATGTTAAATGGATGTATCCGAATTCGTTTTTTGTCATTTTTCTCTATCCGAATCAACATTCGTATTCGAAAAAAATGTGGAAACAAATAAAATATCCGATATTGGTCCTGTTTAGTTCTCACCCCAAACTTCACTATTTATCAAACTTCACTATTCATCAAAGGGAATCTTACATGCATAGAGTATTAAACGTGTGTTAATGACAAAACCTATTCCATAACTCCCCGGTAACTTTGCGAGACGAATCTAATGAGCCTAATTTGGCCATGATTAGACAACATCGTGCTACAGTAAACAATCTCTAATGACGGATTAATTAGGCTTAATAGATTCGTCTCGCGATTTCCCGTCCATCCGTGTAATTAGTTTTATAATTAGATCATGTTTAGTCCTCCTAATCTTAGGTTTAGAATTGCTATAGTAAAGTTCGCAAACTTTTTTCCCGAACTAAACAGGCCCATTATTCGTATCCGCGAAGGATTAACACGTGATGAAGCCATTTATTCGAATACAAATCCGTATTCGATATATTCGTTTTGTATTCGTATCCGATAAGAATTGACAAGATTCGCATTCATATTCGTATCCGACAAGATTCGCATTCGATTTGTATTCGAATTAAAACATGGTAAAAAGTGACATCCGGATTCGATTTCACGCGTATCCGATCCGAATCCATCCCTACCTAGCCTCGCTGAGTAAGGATAGGCAAGATCAAGTTTAGGGTTTGGGCCTTGTTTAGTTCGTGAGTTCAAACTTGCAAATTTGACTGTAGCAGTTTTAAACCCAAGATTAGGAGGCCTAAACATGATCTAATTATAAAACTAATTACACGGATGGACGGGAAATCGCGAGACGAATCTATTAAGCCTAAACGTGCGTTAATGACAAAATCCATTCCATAACCCCCGGCTAAACATAGATTAATTAGGTTTAATAGATTCGTCTCGCGATTTTTCGTCCATCCGTGTAATTAGTTTTATAATTAGATCATGTTTAGCCCTCCTAATCTTCGATTTAGTTTTGCTACAGTAAATTTTCTAAACTTATCTTGCTGAATTAAACATGACTTTAATATAATATAGAAACATCCAGCAGGACCCATGGGTCAGCAATAAACGTACAGGCAGGCTACCACTCACTGCGTCGTTTGGTGCTAGCGTTTCTCCTCGTTGCGTGTGCCGGAGCAGAACCGAAATTTGGCTCGCCTGGCCATTTCTTGCTTCCACGAGCAAGCTTGCCCGGCAAAGAGGCTGTTTGGAGGCCGCTGCTAATGCTAGTGCTAGTTACTGTTTATAACTTTGACCATTAATTAGGGGTATTAAATAAAAGCAGTTTACAAAATCAGCTCCACAGCCCCTGTGCTAATTCGCGAGACGAATTTAATGAGGCCTTTGACCGTATGAACAGAGGATGGTTACTGTAGCGTCACTGTAGCTAATCATGGATTAATTAGGGTCATTAGATTCGTCTCGAAAAGTTACACCCATCTGTGAAGATGTTGTTGCAAATAGACTTTATTTAGTACTCCATGCATGTAAGATTCCCTTTAGTGCTAGTGCTAGTGCTAGTGCTAGGGATCCAAACAGCCCCAAAGTTAGATTTTACTGCAGCTACCAAATACATAGGGGCAAGGCTAGGCAAAGTTGAGCAAGGATTCCAAACGCGCCCGCAAAACCCAAATTTATTTGCAACACTAATTTATCTGCTTTGGCCAACATATTTTTGAAAAAATAACATAGAAATTAGACTTAACTATAATTGGTGAGGTTTTAACACGTATGAACTTCCTCCGACAAAAGTTAATTTATAGTAATCGTTTTTCTGTCAGTAGAAAGCGGTTCCCTTACTTGTTTAGTTCCTCGCTCTAGTTTTTGTTTCTTCACCACTTATCTTTGCCTCGTTGAGTTTAGTTTTGGTTTGACATCAATAATAAATTTTCATTTGAAAGATTCTTCAAATGCTTGTCCTTGATTGATAAAGAATATCCTATGAATTGCAAGCTTCCAACAATAAGACCATTATGTAACACATAAGCTCATGCCTTTTTTATAATAAAATACATGAAGTCTTGTAATGTCCGATTATGTATATCATTTCTTCTTTTGTCAAACAAGACATCACTTGGTTTGGAGACTCATAGAGCATGTCTCCAAGTCTTTACTTCATTATTGCTTGTTTTAGCTTCTCTGTTTTGATAACAAGCCTTCTATAGAATTATAGACCACATGTCATATAATAAACCATGTCCCCAATATAAGCACCAATGACTTGTCATTCTTAGTAATAGTCATAGTTGAATCACACGCTTGCTTGCTTAGTTGAATTAGCGAGCGCTCCAAATCTGTACGTCTGGTGGTGGACGTAAAGGAGGAGCCGATGTACCAACATCAGGAGGACGGGAGCACGTATGACGTAGGTGATATTTTGGAGCACCATGTCGTGCCGTACGTCGAGAGTCTAGTTGCGATTTGCAGGGTCCAGCTCCTCACTCTACCTCGTCGGCCTCGTCGCCTCCCTCGCGGCGTCCCCTGTCACGAGGAACTACGGCCGCTAAACCAGCATTGTCTGCGGCGGCGGCAGCTTCCTCATCGGCACCACGCTCAACGTCACCGCTGTGAACTTGCCCATGCTAATCCTAGCCTGGGCGCATATCATGCTCGACGTCGGCATCAGTTTCGGCAACTAGGTGCGGAACTGTAGGGTTTACTCTGCTGAATAATCCTTGTTAACTTAGTTTAGCCATTTCAGTTTGTTCTGTTAGTTCGTATCGTGCATGATCTGGTCAAATGGAAGTGGAGCTCTGACGTGATGCATATAAGATATCACTGTTATATTGTTTTGAGTAACCAAGCAAGTTCAATTGTTGAGCCCAAAAGCAGAGAGCTTTGGTCGAGATCAACTCTAATATAAATTTTGATTCGATTGTAGCTTAGACAAAAAGCTCTACGCAGCTTCTATACAAAATTAGAGATAATGAAATATAGTAAAGGCATGTAACCATTTTCAGCCAGTTTATCTACTTATAGAGAAACTTATTAGCACTAATTTCTCGTAATATACAAACATTTTAATCCTACTACACACATACAGGAAAATAAGTCAGAGCAAAACCTTATAATGACCTTTACATGTTACCAGTTCTTTCATATTTGATATCTGTGAGCTCTAACACTAACACAAACCAAATGGTGATTTTTCTTCCTTGTGTATCTGTACAGATGAGGAATTGACTTCGTGTGTGTGTATTTTTAAGGTTATACTTACAATATAACTTGAGTTTTTCAGGGAGTAAAGTTGCAAAGTGATCTTGCACATTTTTTCCAAGCTCTGCTAACTAGGCATGATATTTTTTGACTTTTCCTATTGTCTAACAATGTGCTGATCATACAAGAACAAGGATACTACATTTCAAGTATGAAATAAAAAACATTAAGTGAAATCATTTTTAACTTTTTCGGAACACCCAATTACCTATGTCCAATCACAATGCTACAATCTTATGTTTCATCTATGTTTTGACCATACCATCTTTAATTTTTTCGGGTAGTGTCATGAACTCCAAGAATGCCTGCTTTCTTTTCCTATGTCAAAGATACTTCGCATATGTTGTGTCAGCTCTCACTTTGTTATCTATAATTCCACCTATCTTTTGCTACTTCAAAGCTAGCTTCAATCATTTCCTATGTCCAACCTAATTACACTGATATCCAATATACAGAATAGTTCCACCATTCTTTTGCTACTTCCGGGCTCGATTCAAGGATGTTTAGTACACTAAGCTAAGTTTGCCTCTTATGTAATATGTTCAGCGGTACATCTATGAACTCTCTTAGCTCAATTTGATACTTCAAACTTCAGCTCACCGATATATAGTATACTAAGTTTGCCTCTTACATAATACTCCCCCATATCTAAACATTTGTACTTTATTGCAAAGTTTGACTATTATCTTATTCAAAAATTTATTGCAAACATACAAAAATATAAATCATACTTAAAATAATTATGATGATAAAGTAAGTCACAATTAAAATAAATGGTACTTAAATATTTTTTTGAATAAGGCAAATGGTCAAACGTTGTGATCAAAATTTAACAATGACAAATATTTCAATAATTTATATTTACCTCTTATTTTGATGTGTAACTATTATTGTTGCTCCTTAATATTTTTGGGCCATTGTTTGTGTGTGTATTAGCCCTGAAATTGAAGCGCCCCTGCCTAAACAGAGACTAAATGTGATACAATTATCAGTCCCAGGAGGCTGATACACATTTATTCAACAGATAGTTCAGAACCTTACACTCCCCGAGGGGGAGGAAACTTGATACAAGCTAAGACGACCAAAAGGTAAACTACGGCTATGAGCCAGATGATGAACCAGACCGGTTCAACAAGAGGATCAGAGTTGCGCGACAGCGAAAGCATCTCGGGCAGGACCAAACTCCACAGGCAAAGTCGGGTGCGGGCATGACCACCTACTCGGCGTCCTCAACGACAAAGTCCGGGTCTTCTTCTGAAGCAACAAATACAAGGGTGAGTACGAAAGTACTTAGCAAGTCCAACCACACCCACGGAGGGGTTAACACAGAATTATGCACAGGATAAATCAAGGAATATGGCTAAAGTTTATTTGCAATAAAGCCAGTTTTACTCATGCAATGGTTTATCAAGGAAAGTTTTTGTAAAGCAAGCTTTAGTAACACAACTAATAAGTGGGGGTTGATCCACAAAGGATCCCAATTTTAAATGCTACCGGATTTCCCATCCACCGTAGCTTTTGGCACAAAGCCGAACACATTTCCAAAACACACACTCCAACCCATCCCAAAACCTTTGGTATTGTGACCAAGCCATAACTTGCCCATGACCGTGGGCACGGCTATTCGAATAGTTTGAAAAACTCTGCAGAGGTGTACACTTTCACCACAAGTAGGGTACCGCAACACGATCACCTTAGTGTCAGCGCGGATCCTATCGAAGCCATTACCCACCATAGCCAAAACTGCCTAGCCATCATGAGAACATAACCAAGAGGGTTTATGACACCAAGTCGGCAACCATGTCACTAAGACGGCACTTGGTTTTCTCGCTGCACACCTGCCACCAGACAACTAACAGCACGGCTAGTGGGATTTAGACTAAGCCCTTGCACCATACAAGAGTCGAGTGGTTGTACGAGATAACTGGGTTAGGCAAGATGACACATCACCTCGGTTTAAAACCGGACAAAATGGATATCTCTCAACTTGCTTAACCACAAATGTACAAGCCACCAAATGGTATTTCACAAAGAAATACCCATCCATTTTATCCAACACTTTCTTTACTTTCAAAACCCAAAAACCCAATTCTTTACTCAACACACTCACACTTTTATTCTTTGTAAAACCAGTATAGTGATGATTGATTAGGTAATTAGAACAAGTCCTAAGCATTCTAATCAGGGGTTATCAACCAAACAGAGCAAATCATATTTAGTGATAACTAGGCTATCAAGGAATGGTTATAACAATCAAGGAGTGGCTATCCAACCGGGTTTTTAATAAAGACAATGCAATTATCAAAGGCCAATAGGTTGTGTTTATAAAACTGGGATAAACATGCATCAAAGGATGGGATTGGACTTGCCGTCAAAAGCTTCCGGGAGTTCCTGCTCGCGGTACGAGTCGTCGGATTCGGGCTCGCGGTACTCTCCTGCGTATTCCGGCGGCTCCTCCTCGATTATACCGTCGTCTACGGCACACACAACAAAACACATAAAAAGAAACAATCAAACCTTTACCGATGAGCTCGAAACAGGAAACGATAAAATAAAATAGGAAAGAGGATTATTTTGGGATGATTTGTGTATAGCTCGGCCGGAATAGATGAAAGAAAGACGTGTTCGGGTTTGGTGGAATTCCGGAGAAGTTTGGCGCATAAAATGACGAGATAAGGGATGATTAGGGCTTTAAACGGGGGGTTTAGGACCTCTTTATAATAATTATAAAGGGGTAAGGACCTTTCTGGAAATATTTCTGTATAAGGGAGGGACTTGATGGTAATTATTGGAAAGTGTTTGGGGATTTGGTAATGACCAGGGATATATTTAGAACTATACCAAAGAGATAGGGGGTTTTCTGGGATTCTTTCAAAAGGGAAAAGGATTCTTTGTGGAATAGAAACAAGGGCAGGGGGATATGTGCAAAAAGGGATGGCTCCTTTCTCTTCTCCACTCGGCCGGAAACAGAGCAGGGGGAGATCGGCTCGGGCGGCTCGGATCGGCGGCCACCGGCGGCTCCCGGCCATGGCGGCGGCCAGGGAGGGGCCGGGAGCAGGAGGGTGAGGCGGGGAACTCATCCCCGCCCTTACCTCGGGCAGTGGCGGCACGGGGAGGCGGCGCACCGGGAGTAGGGAGGGAGC
>CM014274.1:68028000-68041118 GCA_004135705.1 Alloteropsis semialata
GGGGTGCGGCAGCGCGGCGCGGCGTGCCGGGCGAAGGTGGGTGTCGGTTTGGCGGCGGCGGCTTGGAGGTGGTGGTGGTGTCGGGGTAGGCAGGAGGAGGAAGAAGGAAGGAAGAAAAGAAAAGAAGAAAAGAAAAGGAAGAAAAGGGAAAAAGGGAAATTAGGAAAAGAGAAAAAAAAGAGAAAAAGGAGAAAGAGGAAGAGTGAGCGAGAATTGCGGCGGCTGTCGGTCACGCGTGCGGTCGGGTACGCGCGACGCGCGGAACGGGAAAGAGGAACGGACGGATGAAAGGATTTTGGAAAGAACGGACGGTTGGATTTTTCGGAGGATTGGATTTGGAGTTTCGAGAATTCATCGGAAAAGATTTTCGAAAATTTGTTAAGTGCGTTTTAGGATTTTGATTTTTACGGGACGTTACAGAAATGGAGCTATCTTTTTGTTGCTAACACTGAAGAACATATCACCCATTCATCTATGTGGTAAAAAGTTCTTTTGCATGGTGCCCTATGAACAGTCCTTTCATTAACAAGCCATAAAATCAATATACTAACTAACCACGATTCAATTGACATTCATACTATTTTGGAAGTGAGCCTAGGGTGGTTAAACTGAGATCTAGGAAAAAAATACTGACCCAATCTAATGTAAGTGGGATGGCATTTGCCTTAAGGAGTGGTTGTGGCGCGGTTTGTTAAATCCTTTGGATCACCAGGTGCAGAACAGTGGGTCATTGTCTTTGTCTTTTGATTAACAACAAGCAATTTGCATCTGAGAATGATTGTGTGGTATGTTATTTCCCATGTGCTTCAGATCAGAGACAAGTTACTTTATTAAGTTACTTACTATGTCCTCCAAATCAGGAGCAAGTTACTTTCTATCTCAAATAATTGTATTATAAGATACTTCTTGATATATCAGTTCAAAATCGGTTTTGCATAAGAGTAAAAACAAGAGAGAGAGTGTAAAAAATCAAGAGAGAGAGATACGAGAGGAGAGCAAAAAATAAAATGAAAAAAAAGAAGCCCAATCTATTAGAGCGGCATCTGATTTTTAGAGAGCACAACACGGTTGATTATCGACTATCGTGGCTGCATTACTTCTTTTGGGCTCGTCACCGTGCAGCCCCCAAGCCGCTGTCATGGCCTCGCGTGGAGCCTGTTCGACTGGTAGAATGAATAGTGCTCGGCTGGTAGAATGAATAGTATTATGTGAGAGAAAATAAGTCGAAAGAAGCCAGCCGAGCACTGTTCATCAGACCAGCCGAGTTTAGTTGGAGTCTGAAAAAATTTGCAAAAGGAAATCTTTTTTGCATGGAGTACTAAATGAAGTCTATTTGCAAAACCTCTTCACGGATGAGCGTAACTTTCCGAAACGAATCTAATGAGCCTAATTAATCCATGATTTGCTACAGTGATGCTACAGTAACCATCTTCTAATCATCCTCTAATCATACGATCAAATGCCTCATTAGATTCGTCTCAGAAATTTACTAGAGGTTGTGGAGGTGATTTTGTAAACTGACATTATTTAATACCCCTAATTAGTGGTCAAAGATACATTTAATATCCTGAAAAAATTTTCATCCTCCAACTAAACACGGCCGGCCCTGTCGTCAGTGCCGCCCGCGGAAGGTGATCCCTGACCAGGCTTCTGGGTGCCTTGACCTGAGCGGGCAGCAGCGTGTGGAGTCGGCTTCTCCATACTTTTTTTATTCCTCCTCGGCATGGCAGAACTGCAGGGGGTGGCGCGCCCACGCAGCCAGGAGGCGTTGTTGGCGAAGCCCACGGACATCAGGTCATTATGGTCAGGAAACGTCGAGAAGGTGCTTGAGCTGGAGGCCCTGGACGGACGGCCCGGTTTAAATCAGCAGGAGATATAACGGATGATATTTTCTGGCGACGTAGCCCAATCCATGCTCGAAATTTGCCCAGGGGATTCGTCACGTAGAGATGTATTTAATTGTGCTACACTCATACTTGATCTGGAGGCAATAATCCTGTTGGTACCATTGCTTTAACTATCTTATTGATCGCTCATGATTTAGAGAAAGATACATACCATTAAAATGAGCATAAATGTAGGACGATAAAATAAACTATAGTTAACATCGGTAGTGTTACATAAAATATATTCTAAGTAATATTCTTTGACACATAAATTTACATTGCACATAAGTAGGTCAATATGAATCAATCATGGCGTCACATCCTTTTTTAGGCATATCATGCACTCGAAGACAATGCTTAATTGTGTTATCAAATAGTGTTGAACCATGACAAAATAGGTTTCTTTTCATAAAATTCTAAAATCCAAGGTGTTCAGATATATAACATTTCTTTCTTTCCTGAAACTGATAAATCCAAACTGTTCAAAACTTCAGATATATAGTCTTCTATTGAACCTCTCATCACTTGCCCTTTTTTTGAGATGGAAAGAAGCTTCCGTTAAGCATAGCCTCCATGCAAATCGCCGGAGACAAACAAAGCAAGAGAGTAGTACAAGTACAATTTATGCCAATGCCGGTGAAATGAAATTACAACCTCTAGGATAATGACTGAACGAACGGACAGCGAGGTCAACAATTGCCCTAGCCCTAAGTTCCATGAAGATTGTCGCTAGGCTCCATCTGTCTATGCTTGATTTCATCATACCTCAGCATCTAGTATGTTGCATTCTCAGGGAAGTTGCCTGCTCCATTCCTTTCAGGCAAGCCATGGCCTCGGCTCCAGCATGTTAGATTGATCTCAAGTGGGGGCCCAACGGCAGCCCATTAACCCCTTAATCGCGCCCTGATCGGGGGCGCCTAACCCTAATGGTTAGTGGGCCCCCGTCGCACTGCGCTATATTAAGAGGGGTGGGGGCTGGCAGGCTCTTAACACGAGGTTCGCCGCAGCCACAAACTCCACCCCGACAAACCCTAGCTCTCCGATCAGAGAGGCGCAGCAGCGGCGGGATTGCTCCACCGACGGCTTCACCGCGCCCCTCTTCCTCCTGCAACGTCGCCACTCTCGCCATGGCTGCCAACGCAGCAGGGAATCCCGCCGCCACCGCCGATGGTCGACTCTTTAACTCTCTGTTCATTCTCTGTTTTCTTACTAGTTCATGTATAGGTTTCGATTGCTGTTGTTTATCCCTGTTTTCCCGAACCGAATCTACTGCTAGTTAACAGCAAGTTCCCATCAATGGTATCAGTCGGGTACTAGCGAGTAGATCGAGTTTTGGGTTTTCGAATCCTAGAACAAGAAGCACAGGGGGCCGCCGAGTGACATGTCTCTGAGCATCGTCCCGGGCCTCACACAGCATAGGTGGCTGCCGAGCGACATGCCTAGAGCATCGTCCCGGGTCACACAATCACAGGCAAGAGCACAGAGCAAGACATCAAGTTTTTTCCCTAACCCTAGAGCAAGAACAGACGTCGCTTAAGGGTCGATGACTTAACTGGTCGCCCTGGGCCCCACCGCGCGCACGCAGTAGATGCAGCCGCAGCCAAGCCGCTCGACGGCGGCGCGCTCAAAGCGAACGCGCCGCCGGCGAGGGACTCAGCCACGGCGGCTGGAAGAGCGCTCCAGAGGCTTGCGTCGGGCCCTGCGCCGAGAAGAAAGCAGCAGAGCAGAGGGCCGCTGGAGAGCAGAGAGCAAGAGCGCCGCCGGCCAGCGTGCCGGAGCTCCGGCCGCCGGACCCCGCGGGATCCGCGGCGGCAGTTTCGGCCGCGAGCGGCAGCTGCGCGGACGCGGGGAGCGAGTGGCTGCACAGGAACGGTTTCGGCGAAGCGGCTGCGCGAGGGTTTTCCGGCGTCGGCGGTTTCGTCGGCTTTTTATACGACCGAACCGGCCGGCGAGCCGTTCGATCGGTATCCAAAGAAACCAACGGCCGAGATCGTTTCGCCGGTAGGGTTTTCCCAGCGCTGCCGAACTGGGCCGCGGTGCGCCTAACTGGGCCGCGCGAGCGAGCCGAACTGAGCGAGCGGGCCAGGCCGAGCGAGCCGAGCGAGAGTGGGCCGAGTGCCACTAGGCCGCGCTGCCTGAGCCAAGCCGGAGCGCGAACTGGCCTTTGCGCGAGCGAAAATGGGCCGCGCGCCAATGGGCTTTGCGCAGGCCGAGCAGGAGGGCGAGTTGGGCCGCGCCAGTAACTGAAGTTCTTTCGTTGAATTTTCAGCAGCAGTTACACTAATTAATTTACACCAACGTGTTTATTTTTTTAGAGAGCAAGATCAGCAAGTTATATTTCTGAAAATAGCAAGTTATATTATTATTCCGCTGCGCAAGTTATTATAGTTATTCTCTTATTAAATTGAACCAACGGAATATTTAATTTGAGAAGCCTAGATTTTTCACCACAAGTATTTCGGTACTGTTGTTATTTTTTGACCAACGTTAATAATAGCAATATTACTGATCCAAGTTTTACCAGTATTTATTCTTTTCTGCCCAACGGTGATTAGAATAAGTGAAGCAAGTTATTTGTATGTCTTGATTTTGACCAACGTTAAATTAAGATATGCAATTATTATGATTATTATGTTCTCACAAATGTGTCATGTTTCATTTCAGAGCAAACAGCAAATGCTATACACCTAATCAGTGCAATCCCCAAGTTAACTGGCCAGAATTATGTTCAATGGCGTGAGGAGCTTGATTCAGCGCTAGCACTTGCAGAGATAGATCTGGCTCTCACTGAGCCACAACCCATTGAGCCAGAAGAGCCCGTGAGGGCTGAGAATGAGTCCGAGGCAGATTTTGCTACTCGGCAGTGGGATCATGCTCCCATAAGAGCAAAGTATGACCTAGACAAGCACAAGTGGGACAAATCAAACCGCAAGTGCAAAATTATCATAAGAAAGACCATTACAGAAAGCTTAAGGGGTGCCATCCCAGAGTGTGACACAGCTACAGAGTACCTAGAGAAAGTGAAGAGCCAGTTTACTGGTTCAACCAAAGCTCATGCTTCCACCCTGATTCAGAAACTCACAACGATGAGATTTACTGGTGGAAGTGTGAGAGATCACATTCTGAGCATGGGTACTATGGCATCCAAGTTAGACAAGCTGAAGATGCCACTGCCAGATGGGTTTCTCATTCACTTGGCCCTGAACTCACTCCCAAAAGAGTATGAGACATTTGTTGTTAATTACAACACAAAGTCAGAGGAGTGGGACCTACAAAAGGTCATTGCCATGTGTGTACAAGAAGAAGAAAGGCTCAAGAAAGCAAAAGGAGAGGATACTCTCAATTTTGTGAAGGGCAAGCAACAGAACAAGAAGCAATTCTTCAACAAGAAAGCTTCAGATGCCTCTACTTCTCAGTATAAGGGAGGCAACTCTTCACAGTTCAGAGCACCCTCTAGACCAGCCGCCCAGCAGAAAGATTTGAACAAAGATCAGTGCAAGTGGTGTGAAGAAACTGGGCATTGGAAGCATGACTGCCCTAAGTTCATGAGGCACTGCCTAGAGAAAGGTGAGGACATTATTACATTTGTTGATGAGTCCTTATACATAAGTTATGACAGTTCCACATGGTGGATTGACTCAGGTGCAACTGTTCATGTTGCTAACTCTTTGCAGGGATTCCATGGAGGGAGAACCCTTCAAAGAAGAGAAAGACAAATTAAGGTGGCCACTGGCGTTGAAGCAGAAGTTGAAGCCATAGGAAATCTTTCTCTAGTTCTAGCTAGTGGCTTCAAGCTTCAGTTACATGATGTCCTTTATGTTCCCTCATTAGCTAGAAATTTGATATCAGTTTCATGTTTGTCAGACTATGGTATTGATTGCCACTTTTCTAAGAATGAGTGTAAGCTACAGTTTAATAATAAATGTGTGGGTCTTGCCTTCCGACAAGACAAACTTTATTTATTATCTATGTCTGAGAATGTGAATGATGTAAGCAATAAGCATGAGAAAGTATTATCATTAGATGCAAGCAAGAAAAGAAAGAGAATTGATTCCTCATCGAAATTATGGCACTGTCGTTTAGGCCATATTTCGAGGGGGAGAATAGAACGCTTAGTTAAAGAATCAATCCTCCCACCTCTAGAATTTTCAGAGTTAGAGCAATGCGTTGATTGCATCAAAGGCAAGTTTGCAAAGATTATAAAGAAAGGAGCTAAGCGAAGCGGGGGAGTTTTGGAATTGATCCACACGGACATCTGTGGACCTTTTCCAGTAAAGTCTGTGGATGGTTTTGATTCATTCATCACATTCACAGATGACTACTCTCGTTATGGATATATCTATCCAATCAAAGAACGTTCGGAAGCGTTAGACAAGTTTAAGATATTTAAGGCTGAAGTAGAAAATCAACTCGAAAGAAAAATAAAGGTAGTAAGATCCGATCGTGGAGGGGAGTACTACGGTCGACATACCCCTTATGGACAAGTTTCTGGACCTTTTGCAAGGTTCCTACAGGAAAATGGCATAGTAGCCCAGTATTCAATGCCGGGCGAGCCTCAGCAAAATGGAGTAGCAGAAAGGCGCAATCGTACCTTGATGGATATGGTGCGCAGCATGATGAGCTATTCCACATTACCATTGAGTTTGTGGATGGAGGCCTTAAAAACCGCCATTCATATTCTCAATAGAGTACCAAGCAAGTCGGTGATGAAAACACCATATGAGTTATGGACAGGGAGAAAACCTTCACTCAACCATTTGCGTGTGTGGGGGAGTCCTGCTGAAGCCAAAGTATTTAACCCAAACATAGGAAAGCTAGATCCCAAGACAGTCAGTTGCCATCTTATTGGCTACCCAGAAAAATCGAAAGGTTATCGTTTCTACTGCTCTAGTGGGCACACAAAGTTTGTGGAAACGAGACACGCTAGATTCCTAGAGGAAGAAATGATCAGGGGGAGCAAGGTAGTGCGAGAAATTGACCTTGAGGAAAAACGGGTGTTTGTGCCCATCCCGATAGAGCAAGAGCCCTACTTCACACTACCTGTTGTCGCTGGCCCCACAATGGAGCCAGCACCTACTGTTCCTTTGCCTTTACCTGGTAACCCGGAACCTGTCCTTCAGGAGCCGGTTGAGCCAGTGGCGGAGCAACAGCAGCCTCAAAATGAACAACCACAAGTAGAGGAAGTGCCAGCTGCGGAGCCTTCTGGCAGACCGCAAAGAGTTAGAAAATCTCCAATTTCAGATGACTACATAGTCTATGAATGCGAAGAAGTTCAGATGGAGGGTGATCCCGCTTCATTTGAAGAAGCCATGAGAAGCGCTGAAGCATCTAAGTGGCAAGAAGCCATGGAAGATGAGTTGAGATCCATGAGTGCAAACAAAGTCTGGGAGCTAGAAGAAATTCCTAATGGAGCCAAAACAGTAGGCTGCAAATGGGTCTACAAGGTGAAACGTGACTCCAAAGGGAATGTAGAAAGATATAAGGCGCGACTTGTGGCGAAGGGTTTTACCCAAAGAGAAGGGATAGATTATAATGAGACATTTTCTCCCGTCTCGAGCAAGGATTCTTTTAGAATCATAATGGCCTTGGTAGCACATTTTGATCTAGAATTGCATCAAATGGATGTAAAGACAGCATTCCTAAATGGAGACTTAGAAGAAAGAGTTTATATGGCACAACCGAAAGGTTTTGTCGAGAAAGGTAAAGAAAGAATGGGATGTCGTCTAAAGAAGTCTATCTATGGCCTAAAGCAAGCATCTAGGCAATGGAATCTAAAGTTTGATCAGACAATCAAAAGATTTGGGTTTAAAGAGAATGTTGAGGACAACTGCGTGTATGCAAAGTTTAAGAATGGGAAATACATTTTCCTAATACTGTATGTGGATGACATTCTACTGGCAAGTAGTGATGTTGGTCTGCTGCAGGAAACCAAGAAGTTTTTGTCCTCAAATTTTGATATGAAAGACTTAGGTGAAGCCTCATTTGTTTTGGGCATAAAGATTCACCGAGATAGAAGCAAAGGGGTATTGGGATTGTCCCAAGAAGCATATATAGAGAAAGTTCTGAAGAAATTCAATATGCATAAGTGCAGTTCTTCACCTGCTCCTATAGTCAAAGGTGACAAGTATGGGGCGCATCAGTGTCCCAAGAATAAGTTTGAAAGCGATCGCATGAAAGCTGTTCCATACGCTTCAGCTGTAGGAAGTCTACAGTATGCGCAAGTGTGCACACGCCCAGATCTAGCATTTGTAACCGGGTTGCTTGGCAGATATCAAAGTAATCCTGGTATGGAACACTGGAATTTGATAAAGAAAGCCTTAAGATATTTGCAAGGTACAAAAGGTCTAATGTTGACATATAGAAGAACTGATGACCTACAGATAGTAGGGTATTCAGATTCTGACTATGCAGGAGATGAAAGAAAGTCCACGTCAGGGTATATATTTACTCTTGCTCAAGGAGCTATTTCGTGGAAAAGCCAGAAACAAACAATTAACACTGCGTCATCGACGATGTATGCTGAGTTTATTGCTTGTTATGAAGCATCAGGGCAGGTGAACTGGCTTAAGAAATTCATACCCGGTTTGAAGGTGGTTGATAGCATCAACAAACCACTAAAGTTGTATTGTGACAACGAGCCAGCTGTATTATACGCTCACAACAATAAGTCTAGCAATGCCGCCAAGCACATTGACATCAAGTATTATGTTGTGAAGGATAAAATCCGGGATCACGCCATCAGTCTAGAACATATAAGCACAGAAAAGATGCTAGCGGATCCGCTTACGAAAGGCTTACCGCCCAACGTGTTCAGAGGACATGTAGCCGGCATGGGTTTAAGGGAAAGCCTGTGATACCTGGATAGCAAGGGGGCCCAAGGCAAGAATTCGTCTCTAAACAGAAAAGGGTTTGTGGCTGTCGAGTCTAACGGTAATGACTGTGATGACGGAACATGCTCAATACTCTGATTTGTGATGGGGTGAGTTAGAAAAGCACAAGGCGATAGAAGAGATCAAGGGGGAGAATGTTAGATTGATCTCAAGTGGGGGCCCAACGGCAGCCCATTAACCCCTTAATCGCGCCCTGATCGGGGGCGCCTAACCCTAATGGTTAGTGGGCCCCCGTCGCACTGCGCTATATTAAGAGGGGTGGGGGCTGGCAGGCTCTTGACACGAGGTTCGCCGCAGCCGTACTCCCCACCCCGACAAACCCTAGTTCTCCGATCAGAGAGGCGCAGCAGCGGCGGGATTGCTCCACTGACAGCTTCGTCAAGCCCCACGTCTTCTTCCTGCAACGACCACGCCGCCGTCGCCATGGCGAACAGCTCCGCCGGGAACCCCGCCGCTACTGCTGATGGTCGTGACCTAAACCTTTATTCATTCTCTGTTCTTGTTAGTAGACATTGTGTAGGATCTCTTTACTGTTTATCCCTTATACCCGATCGATCTACTGCTAGTTGTATTTGCAAGTCTATCATTGGCAGGTTTTAGATCCAGGTGGAGGATGTTTTCTCCACTTTTACCGTGAAGGGCATTCAAGCCTTCACATACCCCCTTAATTACATTGAAATGTGTGCGCCAATCGCGGGGACGAGATCCTTTAGCACAATCTGGTAGAAAAAGAGAGGATTGATGAAATTTGAAGTTTATCAAATAATCTTCGTTGAACATAGAAAGTAGTAATCAAATTTAGTTAAAGTGCATCTTACCTTTAAGATAATTTTCTAGACTTCCACCCTCCATGTATTCAAAGCAGAGAGCTCTTGTGATTTTACACAATTGCAGCTCGACCTCATGCATGACAAATTCTTTATTTATTTCATAACAATAACCAACAAAACCTACAATATGTGGATGTTTGATTGTCATAAGGTTAACAACCTCATTCACAAACTGTTTCTCGTCGAGTTCTTTCACCACATCCTGATGAAGCAATTTCACGGCAATGTCTTTTCTTTCATAAATGCCCTGTTATACAGATCTTGTTAATACATATTTTGATTTTTGAAGGAAGTGTGATGTATGCAGACAGTTGATGCTTAGTGATGCATGCATGAAAACTTAAAAGCGAGTCTCCAATATTCTAAATCACACTTCCTTCAAAAATTAGTCTAAATCACATATATTATTATTGTTGCTATGCCACGTGGGATTTTGGAAGGAGAGGAATTAACAAAGTATGCTAGTCTGTGTCAACTATCAATAAAGTAACAAGAAAATGTTCAATGTAATGAGAAAATTAAAAGTTATTGAAGAAACACACCAATGTGTAGGTAACTAAATGTTGGAGAGCACTGATGAACATGGATATCATGTGCAATCTCATTGACAAGGTTTAGCAACAAGCTTGTGTGGACGTTCGAAGATAACTTATTTAGATGCGCATAATTCAAAAGGATAATAGAACTACTAAATATCAGGGTATGGGGGTGCTTGGGAGAGCTTACTCCAGATAAAGCAGCACCACTCCACCAACTCCACATTTTTGCAACTCCACTTCACCAACTCTAGAAAAGACTGGAGCTAGCCAACCTATTTGGCTATCAGCATGACTTTGGCTCCTAAATTGTAGGATATGTTGGGAATAGTCCTTCTTGCCCTTTGTTTTTCTTTTTTGTTTTCTTCTTTAGGCAGATACTGATGATACTACTTAACATATATACAGTATATTTAATCTGTTCCACTATATATGATAACAAAGATGTAACAATATAAGATACGCATGTCAATGTACACGCTCGCCTCTGAAATAGGATCGGCTGCAGCCTGCAAACCTCTTCTGACCATATGCTAGAAGGATTACAAGCAGAAAAGATCCATGGGGAGGTATGAAACTAGTCTTTTGGAGCACCCCTTGAGGACTCCAGGAAATTCTTAGAGTTGGCACCTAAACCCATTTTATTTTTTCTGGGGAGTTAGAGTTGTTGGAGCTGGGCGTGTTTGGCTACAAGGTTTCAGAGTGGAGCTCTCCCAAACATCCCCTGCATATAACCCTATGCCATATTGTCAACACTTTAATGCTCCTCACATGAAAACCAGAAGGTGGTAGATCAGTCTGTGTAATGATACTTGAATGTATGACGCCATTTTAGATCTTTTTTTGTATTGTTATACATACCTTGTAAACAGTTCCGGACCCCCCACGTCCAATCATCTGCTCGTTGGAGAATTCTTTTGTAGCATCCTGTAGTATACATAATGGTATACGGCTACTCTCTCCATCCTGAAATTGGTCCATAAATATAAGGGATTGAGATATACAGATGATGAGAATAACTCAAACGTGTACGAGTGTACATAAAACTTGTCCTTCATGAAAAAAGTATATATTAATTTGGTCCCACAACCTTTCAGTTTGTCTAACTTGACCCCCAAAATGAATACCGTCTAATTTGGTTTTATTATTTAGATAAGAGAACATATTTAAATGAGGAAAATATACTCAAATACCTCTAAATATTGCAGAAATGATACGCAAGATATTTTGGGACACAAAGACTTTGAAAGGTCGTACCTGACAGGATAGTGACATTTTCTTAATCCGAGCTTCTAGTTTTTCCAGGTCATTGATAATTTCCTTTATACAAGGCCTTGTATTCCGCTCAGCTTCCACACATCTTAATGCTATTCCAACACATGTCTTCACCTGTATGATGTCTATTTCTTGTGATGAATATCTCGATGTGACAAGCCTTTCCTTCCAGTTTTCAGTTACCTGCAAAATTGGCACATGAAGTTTGAAATGTGGGAGTAAAGATCTAATAAATAATGCGAAAAAGGTACCTACGCATGATGTACTTAATAACTCCTTACAAGTTCAATAAACCCTTTGCGGGGCATTTTATAACAGCGGTAGTAGCCTTTATTCCCGGCCATTATTTTTATGATTATAACTCCCAAACTGAACACGTCAAACTTTGATGATATCTCGCCTCTGTTTATGTACTCAGGTGGATGTACCCACTTCACGGTCATACATACCATGCGCATCAAAGATATGATTAGTGCAATGCAAACAGATACCATGTCATAAACCATTAGAAAAATAACTGGCTTAAAACATAATGATGCATCAACTTACAGTGTTCCACTCAAGGTCATAGTTTTGTGTGTTTCTGAAGTAGACACAAGTTTGGATAAACCAAGATCTGCAATTTTTGCCGTCTTGTTCTTATCCAGCAATATATTTGCAGGTTTTAAGTCCAAATGGAAAATAGGACTTCCCTGTTCATTATGCAGGTGATTTAAGCCCTCACAAGTTCCTCTAATAATTTTGTAACATGTAGACCAGTTAAGATCACAAAGTTCATCTGCAATGGAAAAAAAAAAGAGAAACATGTAAGGCAAACGGTTTTTTATCATGCTAAATACTCCAGCAAATAGTAGTTTATATATACCTGAAATATGTTCATCAAGGTTTCCACCTTGCATGTATTCGAAGCAGAGAACTCGAGCCACTTCTGTAGCAACAAGTAGTTCCCCATTGTACTCGATAGGCTTATGTCGTGATTCACAACAGTAGCCAATTAACTGAACGACATTTCGGTGGCGGACCTTGCTTAGATTTCCGAATTCATTGTCAAACACCTTTCTGTCGTCGAGTCCTGGCTGGGAATGAAACTTCTTCACAGCAATTTCTTCCCCATTATGCTCCCCCTTTTGTAGTATCACTTGTTAATATAAATAAGCAGTGGTACCAAAATTGATGCCATTATAAGAAACTAGAGAATCAGAAGCAGTACATGGTAAAACAAAAGGAGACATGCTCTGTTATTGATTAGTCCATACCCTGTAAACACTTCCATATCCACCATGGCCAACTTTTCTCTCTTCTGAAAAATTGTCTGTAATAGTTTCAAGATAGTGGAGTTTGAAATTCATCCTCTCCCACACAAGCCTTATCTCGAATCTACCTGAAAGAGAAATCTTTTTCACTTAAGATAAAGTAATATGAACGGGATTCACAGAGTACTAATCCACGGCGGCGGTGGCGGCGGCCGCCGGCGGCGGCCACACCATGAGTACAAGCTGGCTCGGGGAAGCGCGGTATCCGCGTGCTTTTTTGTTGCAAGCGCTAATGGTGAAGGAATCAGAATACGCTTTGTGCTGTAAATGAAGTATGAGAAATACACAGCAGGCTTTTGTTTGGTTGTGATCTGTAATAGAAATCAGGAACGCTTTGTCCATGGAGTGCCCTCTTGCACTGAACACCTCGGCGAACACTATGCGTGGA
>CM014274.1:68063797-68090241 GCA_004135705.1 Alloteropsis semialata
GTGTAATCGGTGGCATTGGTGGGTAATTTCCACCCAACTCCATGTTTAGTTTTGAAACCAGTATTTTTTTAGCACCCTTTGAGGAGCTCCAAGAAAAACATGGAGTTAGCCCTCAACTCTATGTTTTTACCGGAGTTAAAGTTTCTGGAGCTAGAAGTGTTTGACATGGTAAACCTGGAGTTGGTAAAGTGGAGCTATTTTTCTGGAGTTGGAGCTTTGCCAAACACACCCTTAGTTAGTGATCAATTAGTTAGTCATGTGATTAGCATGTGAATTAGTGGTTAACTCCTATCATTAGCATGTGCCAATGCCAAGATGTGTCTGTACCGAAAGGATCTGACCGGAGCATGGAACAAAGTGGCCCTTTCTCTTTATATATTTGTGAATCCTTTATTCAATCAATACAACAGAGAATCATTCATCCAATTACAGATTACATTTCATCGATTCTAAAAACGTTATCAGCACTTTCGCTCTCGCTTCTGGAATTGGATCCCAGGAAAGAACTCGTCAAGGGGAGGCCCTCTGGCCTCCACCAATCGAAGGTATGGACCTCGAAAGGCTGAGACAGAACTCACCCATTGATCAGCATGACGATGCAATAGTTGAACTTCTTGTTCGTACCTTTTGTGCTGTGATTCGTCGAGTTCATCGTGGAGAGGTCCCTGGCCTTTTCCCTGTGCCCTGTTCTGGTTTCCCGCCCAGGCTACTTCGCTCGTCATGGTCAGTGCTTCCTAACTGCACCCCGTTGGCAATTTACCCCTCGCCGTGGTGGACGCCGACCCATCCAGATGAGGAACGGCGGTCGTCGCCGTTTACCCCGCCACCCAATAGCACCGGTGGCGCCGCCGCTTCCACGCGCCATGCCAGCCCCAAGGCTCCCAACGTCGACTCCAGCCTCGCCGTCCTCCTCATCAAATAATGTCATCATCCCCAGCCCCAGCCCCTCTAGGCTTCGGCCGTCGCGGCATCACCGGTGGCTCTAGCCTGCACAACAATGGTGATATCAGCATCACCGGTGGCTCTTGCCCACACAACAATGGTGGCACCGCTATCGGTGGACTGCACCCCGGCCCCGGCTTCAGAGGCAGCACCAACACCCCACGGGGTACCATGGCGGCAAGGACGGGATGGCCTCCTTTCTTCGCTTCAAGCGCCGGTGGATCTATCTCCAAACTCGGCGCGCTGGCATGCTTCGGAAACGGCCAACCGCTGCCCCGGTCTTCGCCATCCTCATGCGGCCGGTCACGACACCAACACGACCACCCACGCCGAGGCTGAGCAGGTGGAGAACCTCCTGTCCTAGCTACGCGCAGCCATCAATGGCGAGGTGGCTCCTTGGGCGGCGGCGGCGGAGCAGCAGCCAGACCATGCCCGACGGGATTTGGAATCCTGCGCGCCTTGGACTATCTACGACGACATCTCCTCCTCCATGGAGGAGTACTCGCCGGCCTAGACTGGCACTACAGCGCAGCGGAGCAGATGCCGAGGGAGCGACGACAGAGAAATATTGCAACAGGCAACAATGGTGCGGTGGGGATGACGTTATCCATTCCTGCTGCTTATTTATTCTCCATCACATGGTGTCTCCGTTGGGCTGAATTAGCTACGGCCCATGTTGCGCCCAAATTATTCTACCCTCATCAATTGAAACAAAGTGGAGAAATTGATATTTTGCAGATTAAATCTTGTGATAATCTTGCTGATTTATTCATAAAGTCCTTACCATCATCAATATTTAAGAAATTGGTACATGGAATTGGTATGAGACAACTTCAAGATTTGCAAAGTTTAGAGGGAGAATTGTCTTAACTTTATCCTAAACAAACATCATATTGCACTATTTTCCTATACGAGTTTTAATAGAATTTCTCATAAAGGTTTCTAATGAGACAATATCAATACAAGTATATATATCTATCTCTAATTTTCCCCACAGGGGTTTTTAAGGAGTTATCAAAGATATATTAATCCTTCTCATATTTTTCCCAAAGGGTTTTTAGGGGGAGGATATCACATACATGCTCTATCATTTTCTCCTTATTTTTCCTGCAAAGTTTACATGAGTTTTTTAGGGCATATCATTATACATAAGGGTTTCTCCTTATTTTTTCCTGCAGGGTTTTCGGAGAAGTTTTTCCCACATTTTGGATAAACAACATGGTTTCTCCTCAGTTTTTCCTACAAGGTTTTTAGAAGAGTTTTCACCATATTTTAGAATGAAGGATATACTTTCAACAATGAAGTACATATTTCAAGAACGAAGGAGAAGGCGTACATGAAGATTATATGAAACAAATTGATCAATAGAGAGTGTTAGAAATAACTAGTTAGTGATCAATTAGTTAGTCACATGATTAGCATGTAAATTAGCGGTTAACTCCATCATTAGTGTGTGCTAATTATAGGACGCGTCTGTATTGAATGTGCTGCTTCAGCTCCACAGCAGCGGCTCAAGTCGCTCATGCTCGCATCACATGCTGGCATAGAGGCGGCCGTGCCACAGCTGGCACCACTGAGGGGGAGTGTCCACAGGCGAAGTCGACGATGAGGTCGATCCTCCACCTCCTGCAGTCCGAGCTTGAAGATCGAGGGAGGGACAAAAGGCGTCACCTTTCGGGAGAGAGGACGCGAGGAGAGGTGGAGGGAGTGGTTGGGGCGCCATGCGCGGGAAGGAAGGGAGGGAAGGTGGGGTGGACGGCAGGGTGCACAGCGAAAGGGAGTGGGGAAGCTCTAAGAGATACGAGTCCCGACGGAGTTTGCAGGAATGGTAAAATGCTGTAACGGAGCCTAGTTTCGATGGTAATTTTCTAACTCTCAAACTTTCGATGCTTTTTTTTCAAAACTGGGATCTTTTAGTGGTAGTGATCCAATTTTCCCCATAAAATTCTATGTCTGAATTAGCATAATATATTCCTCCTATCTAATTAAATAGCAAAAATCTGAAACGATTTGAACATACAGGACAGATAGTGCAGCTTTGTAAATACATAGCCATTGCTCCGGGTCATGCTTGTCTTCCTACTCCTCGATGCCGGGTGGTATGATTTTTTTGAGCAAACCTGTTGCGCGGATGCGATTGGAGAAGACCAAAAAAAACCTTCGTACTTGTCCAGGTTATGATGACCTTGACCGGGTTTCCATAGATTTGGTCATATTCTTGCAGGGGCAAGCTCGGCTGCTGATGTCAGTTTTTGCGTCGCGGTTATTGAGTTGCTGGCGAAGATCGCGGTTGCCAGCAGTAGAGCTGTGTCCATTATCATGGCTGTTGCCTGTGCCGTGGCCTCTGCCCCTGGCGCCGACCAGAGCACGGTTGTCGTCACCACCATCGTGACAACTGGCGCCGTTATGCCTCCTTATGTGTTGGTGTCGTGCACAGGGCCATATCAACAAAATGGAGGTCTCGGTGCGAAACATATAATGGGGGCTCCAATTTTATGATACGTCGTAACCTCATGAAAAAACTTTAATATATATTACTTCTTCCATTGCTTAGAAATATATCAAACATCAATGCTAAAACATTAAAAATGTAATATCTAAACAATAAACTGATCTCAATGTATCAAAATGTGTCCCTATTTATTAAATCAATATACCAAACCAAACTAATTAGGGGTCGTAACTTATTAATTCCCATGAAAAAACGAGACCTTCTACCCTCGATGGACCTAAAAGGTCACGAACAATAACATATGGGCCTGCAAGTGCTTTCTATACATGTAGGCTTTAGTGGATATTTTATTTTTTATACTTAAGTAGATGATTAGCAAACCTAATTAAGTGATTTGGAGGCCCCAAAAATTTGGAGGCCCTGTGCAGACGCCTATCTTGCCCCTGCCACTATACGGGGCTGGTCGTGCATCAGGTCTTGGATTTGTGGTGTCGGTGATTCCTGTGCCGCGCATGTGTAGGATCTAGGATACCACAACTATATGGAGACGAATAAGAGGTTTAAATTAAAATCATAACACTAACAAATTCAATTAGTAACGTAAGAGGGAAACTATTTATACTCTTTCTAGTCTAGTTAAAGGTTTGCAGCCTAATATGACAAGATATAATTCAACCTCTAGAAAGATAAATTGCTCAATGTAAATTGCAAGAAAATAAAGGAGCAATAAAAAGAACCGATCACAAGAGAGTATAAAAGGAGCACATTGACATCCAGTTTAAATACTTCTATGTAATAGATCAAATAAAGGGCAAGAGGAAATTCAGGAAAAGAAGCTAAGGACTCAAGTGCGATCCATTTTAATTATTTGAAGGAAATTCATTAAGTAGTTAATTTTGTATCTTTTATTATGAACTCTCATACCTTCAACATTTTAATACCCTTCTGAAATTCTTCTCATTTTATTTATCCATGATTACATAGTTATCGATTTTGACCCATATCAATATATTATGGATCCGATGGTTCCATTTTCTGATGGACCAAAATTTTCCGTTTCCAAGTAAAAGAATATGGTCAGAAAATGTTAACAAGAATTTTCGATCGTTTGCGACGGCTGCGCAAGGCATGGAAACAGAGGGTGTGTTTCTTGTCTTCAGTTTATCAGTACACACGTATAGTGAATAATACAAGCAGAAGAGCGCACAAAAAGAATTCATGAGGTTGTAGAATTTTTTCACTGCACCCTCCCGAGGATCATTTAATAATCTATAATAACAAATTTAATATCTTTGATTGCTGATACAGGCGTTGCGCTCTAGTTGTCATAGGTGCGGCACTCGTCGGTCTCGGGGTTCTCCTTGCAGTAGTTCTCCAGCGGGTCGCTGTTCTCCTTGAGCTTGTCCCGGGCGTGGCTCGCCGCCGCGCTCAGCTCCTCCACCTCGTCCCACGCCGCCGCGCACTCGCCGCTGCCCTTCTCGTCCGCGCACGTCTCCTCCGCCTTCTTGATGCTCTCCGACACCTTGTCGGAGATCCCCGGCGGTGTCGCCGGCCCGCTCGACCTCACGGCGAAGCCACCGCCGCGGCGCGCCACGGGGAACCAGACGCGGCCAGCGACGACCTTCCTCCTCGGGAGCACGTCGGCGGCCGCGAAGGCCGCCGGGGTAGAGAGGCTCGCCACCGTCGAGGCCATTTCTGCAGCTAGATGTTACGAACCTTCTGTGATTTTTTGATGTGGTTTTGCTTGAAGAACTGTACGAGGCGTTGCATCGGCGATCGAGATGATGTTTATATATATAGCTTTGTTCGTCGAAGGGTAGGCCTCTCACGTGCACTCGTTTCTTATCGCCTTCTGGCCACTCGTTGTGGTACACGTCGCTGCGTTAGAGATATTTGAAGGACAAAGTGTGAGTTGGGAGGGAAGATCTTTTGCAGGGCAGGTGTGCAAGCGTTTGCACGGTGTTTGTGCTTGTAAAGTTCGTGTAGAACACGATATTCGGCGTGAGGCTCGTATTGTGCCGCTTGTAGGAACGCTGAATTCAATTTTGGATGAGGCCAAAAGGCTCGTTTTCAGGGGTTCACCAAATATCCGAGATATTTAAGATATCGGGAGATGTTGCTATGTAAGGACAACTTAGTAGAACAAACAACAGAACTTTGTGTCGTCGTCTGCGGCCTAGCAGCTAAAAGCATAGCGGTAAAGACGTCATGAAACAGAAGCAAAGCTAGCATCTATATGTGAAGACGCTATTATGTTCAAATTCTTTAACAATAGGCACCCTTTTGTGTGTTTGAAGTGCATGTTGAGTTTTTTTTTCACCGGACGTTTCCACTCCACTCCATTACACCCGAAACCATGCCTGTTTGAGTTTCGGACCATTTCGTAACTAGTTTTTATAACATCTCGAAACGTACCCGTTTAGTGCAATTAATGCACCATTTTGTGCGTCCAAACTGCATGTTGAGTTTTTTGCATCGGACGTTTTTACTCCACTCCGTTACACCCAAAACCATGTATGTTTGAGTTTCGGACCATTTCGTAACTAGTTTTTACAATATCACGAAACGGGCCGGTTTAGTGCAATTAATGCACCATTTTGTGCGTCCAAACTTTCTGTTGAGTTTTTCGCACCGAACGCTTCCACTCCACTCCATTACACCCAAGATCATGTCTATTTGAGTTTCGGACCGTTTCGTGACTAGTTTTTATAACATCCCGAAACGGGCCCGTTTAGTGCAATTAATGCACCCTTTTGTGCATCTAAATTGCATGTTGAGTTTTTGACACCGGACGTTTCCACTCCGTTACACCCAAAACCATGCATATTTGAGTTTCGAACCATTTCATAACTAGTTTTTACAACATCCCAAAGCGGGCCTGTTTAGTGCAAATGACCTAAACTTGTGACTTTACCAACACTCTAATAGAAAATTTTAGTCTTTTCTAAGAAAAATAGAAAATTTTAGTCCTCAATTAACTATGGACGCTCGCATTTTCCTAAACTTGTGACTTTACCAACCTCAAAATCTCGAAGGTGATTAGAGGGGTAGGGTTTATGACTTTACGTAACTGTATTGATAGGGGTAGGCATATATAAACACTTGCGTTGTGTACTATGATTCGCCAAAACATCAATTTCGGTCACAAAATTCATATAAGCTACAATGGTAAATCAGTTATGATGGAACAAACAACAACATATTTTTTTACGTTCTTTCTAACAACATATTACGAAATTAACTTGTAAAAATCAATTATATATACAATAATTCTGTTGATAGATACAGATCCAAACAATCTTACTAAGAACCTGTTTGGATCAGGTCAGACTTTGAGAGTCCAGATTCTTAAATTTGTACTGCTTCCAAACAGACAAGATTTTGGTAAGAATTCCGAAAGCTAGCTTTTAAGATTCTTAAAATCTCACAAGCTGGAGCATAGTAGATTCTAGTAGCTAATGGATAGCAAAATTATGTTTTTGCCCATATTCACTCTAATAGAAAATGCTACTCCAAGGGCATAAAAGGAATAGATGCACCAAACATCCAAAGAATGGCTGCTAAAATTCAAGTATCCAAACACAACCATCTAGATTTTATCTAGAATCTAATATTGAAAATCCATCCTAAAAAGGCGGTCTCTGTGATATTACTGGGTGCATTCAACTTCTACTTGGTCACGCGAAATGTTATACTTTAATAATAGTTTTAAAATAAGCATTTCCCATAAACTATTATTAGAAAAATGCAGGCTGATTTGTTCCATCTTCGTCACCAAGGCTGTTCTTTGGCAAAGAGAATAGAAAATGGTGTGCTATGACAATGCACCGTTGTTGCATGCTTACCGCCTGACAAGCGGTAAAGCATCAGTGCGTCCACACACAGCAAAGCAACTAAAAGTTTTTTTTTGAGACTTGGAGCTTTCATTCATATCAAGCAACCTGGTTACAATCAGCCTCCAACAGGCTAAGGATGCTGGACAGGGCTTGACGCCACTCCACCGTCTCAGCCAAGCCAATAACCTGCCTGGCAAACTCATAGGCTACACGATTACAAGCTCTGCTAACATGCACAAGCGTGAAACTAGAAACAAGCAGACTAAGCTCATGCATCTCCATGAGGACAGGAGCAATCACCGATCTCTGTATCTCTCTATCTCTCCACAGCCGCACCAGCTCTAGGCAGTCAATTTCAAGGCACAGCTTCATAATACCGCATCGATGAGCCAAACTCATGCCATCTCTGCATGCCCAGGCCTCCATCGTCGTTGCATCCATACCCTGCACATACGGAATAGCTAGAGCTCCAAGAAAGACCCCGGCATCACCACGCAGCACAGCTCCGGTTCCTCCAAGTCTGGATTCTGCAGAGAAGGCCGCATCCACATTACCCTTCACCCAGCCAGTTCCTGGTTTCTGCCATCGAGGTGCTCTGCTAGGTGTCGCCTTTTGTTGCTGCGGGTCTAAGATCTCCCATAGATCAAATGCCGTGTCTCTAGCCCAGAACACTGCCTTCTGAATTGGCCATTCCGCTTCACCACGTCGCCGTTTATTCCGCAGTGTCCATAACGACCACATACCGCATAGGATGACTGCTCGATCCCATGCCGTTCCCAATGTAAGCAGATCTCTTGCCCAGGTTACAGGATGTAGATTAGGTATCTTAACACCTGTCAGATATTTAGCTTGTTCCCAGAAAATTCTAGCGACAGTGCAATCCATAAGAACATGCTTAATTGTTTCGGTCAGAGCTCCACACGTGTTATAGTGCGCCTCTTGTTCGACATGGTGTTTGTACAACACATGTTTTGCTGGCAGAAATTCGTGTATAACTCTCCACCAAAACACCCTGACTTTCGGTGGGACATCAAGCTTCCAAATTCGTTTCCACGTAATCATCACTTGACTGACCGGATGTATTCAAATTCTCTTGCTGTCTACTCAAGCTATCCAGCAACTTGTATGCAGACTTGACAGAATAAGTTCCATGCTTCTCCGGTTCCCAGGCCCAAACATCATCCGCCCGTCCCTGTACTGGAATTCTCAAGATTGAGTCTGCATCAACACTGATGAAGTTTTCTCTTACCTTCTCCTCATTCCACCAACCACCAGCAGTGAGAAGTTGATCCACATGAGTCAACTCCTGTCCATCCTGTGGGGTTATAGGTTTACCCCCAAAATGTTGTGGGATCCATCTATGTTCCCAAATATTTGCACCATCTCCAATTCTCCTAATCAGTCCGGATGTCAAAGCATCCCGCCCTGCCAGAATAGCCCTCCAAGTGCAGCTCGCTTTCTTCCTCCGAGTGCACTCCATAAAATCAGAATCATGAAAGTATCGTCCTTTCAGGACTCTGGTACACAACGCCTCAGGTCTTGTTAGTAGTCTCCATCCTTGTTTACCAAGCATCGCCACATTAAACCTTCTCATATCACGGAAGCCCATTCCACCATTACACTTCGGCTTTGTTAGATCCCATTTCATCCAATGAATGTGTTTGTTGTCAGCCGAGCTCCCCCACCAATAATTGGCAATCGCTTGTCTCTTTTTTTGCAAGTATCAACCGGAAGTAAGAAGCAGCTCATGGAATAAGTTGGCACCGCCTGCGCTACTGATTTCAGTAGAGTTTCCCTGCCTGCACAGCTTGCCTGTCTACCACTCCAGCTCCCGATTGCTCCTTTTACCCGGGCCGGTATGTACTCAAAGGCTTCAGTAGTTGATCTGCCAACAGCTGTAGGAAGACCCAGGTACCGTTCAGCAAGAGCCTCTTTATGTATATCTAATCGATCCCGCATCACTTCTTTCATTTCATCTTGACAATTGTCGCTAAAGAAGATAGCTGATTTTTCTCTATTAACCAATTGTCCAGAACCTTTACTGTAAATTTCCAGAATTTCCTTCAGTCGATCAGCCCCTCTCTGCGAAACTTCTGAAAAAAACCAAGCAATCATCTGCAAAGAGAAGGTGCGATACCCAGGGTGTGTGGATTCCCACTCGAACTCCCCTCGAGATATGCACTGGGCCGATCCCCTTCAGGAGACTTGAGAGCCCCTCCGAGCATAACAAAAACAAGTATGATGAAATCGAGTCTCCCTGTCGAATCCCTCTTGTAGGTCTGAAACAGTCCGACAAAACACCAGTAACTTTAATGCTGAAATAAACAGATGTTACACACCTCATCACTAGAGAAACGAAGTCTGTATGAAGGCCCAATTTCAGCATTATTCCTTCTAGGTAAGCCCACTCAACACGGTCATATGCCTTTGCCATGTCAAGCTTAATCGCACAAGCACCCGTTTTTCCTTTCTTCCTTCTAAGGTAGTGAATGCATTCATAGGCAATCAACACATTATCCGTGATCAGTCTCCCAGGGACAAATGCGCTTTGCTCTTCAGAAATAATCTCGTCTAGAAAAGTCCGCAATCTATTAGCCAACACCTTTGAACAAATCTTGTAAATCACATTGCACAAAGAGATAGGCCTAAATAGCTTCATTTCCTGCGGATTCTTGCACTTTGGAATTAAAACAATGGTGGTCTGATTGATCTCCTCAGGCATATCACCACCATTAAGAAAATTGATCACCGCCATAGCAACTTGTGCGCCGATTTCGTCCCAATGAGTTTGGTAGAAACCCGCCGTAAGTCCGTCAGGCCCCGGTGCCTTATTAGCTCCCATCATGAAGACAGCTCGACGCACCTCGTCCTCAGTATAGGGCCTTGTGAGGGAGTTGTTTGCCTGCGCCGATACTTTCTGCGGTACATGCTCCAGAATGGCATCCGGGTCCAGCTCTTCCTGGGCCGTGAACAAGGTTTGGTAGAAGTTCACCGTGATGGCCTCAATCTCCCCTTGTTCACGCGCCCATGAACCATCATCTTTCCTCAGGGAATTAATACGATTGCATCGTGCACGTTCCCTTGATTTTGCTTGGAAGAAGGACGTATTCCTATCCCCATCCCTCAACCAATCCACCCTCGACCTTTGCTTCTCCGTACACTCCTCCCGCGAGAGCATCTCTGCCAGTCGAGACATAATTTGCCTTTCCCGCCGTGGCGGTCCCGAGCCTAAAGTATTTCCTCGCACCTGCTCAAGTTCCTGCCTCAGGCGCCTCAGTTCCTGACGCACAGACCCAAAAGTCGTCTGCTCCCACTCCTGCAATGAGCTCTGCACCAACCCCAGCTGTTGTCGGACATCAGCTAGTGTCGGCGTGCCCTCTCCCACCACCCAGGATCGTTTCACCGTGTCCATATAAGTTGGATCGCGTTGCCACATGTTCTCATACCGAAAACTTTTTCGTCTTCGTCTCCTTTGCCTAGTCTCTATGCAATCAATCAGCAGTGCGCAATGATCTGATTCTGTTGTTTGCACATGCCAGAGCTTCACATCTTGAAACAAGGTTAGGAATGTATCTGTTGCAAGGCCACGGTCTAAGCGGACTTTGATGTTATGACCATCCTGTTGCCGGTTATCCCAAGTATATGGGAGCTCAATATAACCAAGGTCCGTAAAACCACAAACCGATACAGCATCCCTAAAACCCTCCATTTGGCGTTCTGGGCGCACCTGGCCCCCAATCTGTTCAGCCGCATTAAGCACCTCGTTAAAGTCCCCAGCACACAACCAGGGAAGCGTCGAGTGGCTCTTGAGCAGCCTTAAGCGATCCCAACTCCGATATCGCAATTCTTTCCGTGACTCCCCATAGAGGCCTGTAAATCTCCATTTCTCCTCCTGTGAACTTGGGTCCAAGACAGCAATATCAATGTGCATTCTGTCATAGGAATGAAGTTTCACATCCACATCCTTCGTCCACAGCATAGCCAGACCACCACCTCTCCCATAGCTCCCCACGCCTATGCCATAGGGAAAACACAGGGAGCGTTGCAATCCATCCACTTTATCAGAGAATAGTCTCGTCTCTGACAAAAACACCACCGTGGGCCAATGTAGCTCACACAGGCTACGTAGCTCTTGAATTGCCTCGGGCTGCCCCAAGCCCCGATAGTTCAAACATAAGATTTTCATTGTGTTCGGCGGGGGCTGCCACTCGCAGTCGCCGCCGATCTTGCAGTCTGATAATTGTCGGACATTTTCTGCTTCTTCAACAGTTCATCCGAGATGGTTTCTTGACCCTCAAAAACAGTATCCAATTGGCTAGCATATGCACTCACAAGCCCTGCCGGCACAAGTGCTGAAGTGTCCACCACCGGTAAGTTAAGGTCTTGCGCCGGTGAGGACGTTCCCCTTGCTCCTTTGGATTTCCTTTTCCTCACCGGCTTCCGTACCTCAGTTTTCTTGACTTCAAAAAATTGTCGGTCTGCGCCAGACCCCAACACACCTTTTGTTATTTCCACTGGAACTTTCTTTCGCCCCCTTGATCTTGCGTCTTGAGGGGCGACACTACCTCTTCCTTGGCTTCCCGGCCATCTTCTTCTCCTGTTTTTGCCGAGGCCTGTTTTCCCTTGTTGCCCACCGACCCGCGCACCAATCGGGAGTCAGATGAAGAGGCACTGCCAAAGGATTCAGCTGCAGCATCCGCAAAACTTTGCAGCTTCTTCTTCCTCTCATCAGGAGCTCGCAGGTTGGCGTCGTACGGCAGCTTACCATTCTCATCTTTTGGGGCCGGCGTTGCGCAATCGAGATCAGTGTGCCCCATTAGTCCACAGGAACGGCAGAAAAAAGGAAGCTTCTCGTATTGTGCTTTAAACCATTTCGGCGGTTTCAACTTGTCCGTCTTAAGAAGAACACCACGCCGGATCGGCTTAGCCACCTCAATAGCCACTCTGGCACGTAAGAACGGGCCACTAGCTTTTCCATCTCCATCAACATCCATCTTCACCACATCTCCCAGGAGGCCCATGGCACGAGCCCCCTGTGCAAGTTCATCCAACCAAGAGGAAGATTGAGAATTCGCACCCAGAGTTCCATGCGATCAAAACGAATGTCAGACGGCTTGACTTTCTCGTCATATTCCTTCATTATCACAGCATGTTTTCCGATCATCCAAGGTGATCCTGCCAAGGCCTTCTCCATATCATGCTTGCAACCAAAATGTGCCACAAACAGATTATCACCCTTCTCACCGATTGATCGGATCTTCAGTCCGTACGGGTTACCCCATGCCGGTTTCATCGCTCCAATGATCGTGCTCACATGCAGTGCGGACGGGGATAGTGCCTTCCCAATCAGCGCCCATTCCGTCGTCGCCACAGGCTCTCCATCATTCTCATCGTCGCTGAATTCCTCAATGCCTCCTTCCTCTGCCGTCAAGTTGAGGCGCTGTAGCAGATCAGCCACGCTTGGCTCCGTTGTTCCTGGGACACGGACTTTCTCAGGGCCTGAGCCCTCCACACCTCCAACCCCGGTCGACGCCATTCGATCACGGGGAGGAAAAAACTATGCCACACTCCAATCTGAAGCACGCAGAGCGATCCCTCTACTAGAATTCCTAAGCGGCGCTTAAAGAACCCAGCGGGAAACTAGGGTTTGGTTGATGGTCGCCGGCACAGGAACAGCTAATAACCGGCATTACGGTGGCCGCGAGCAACCTCAGTGTTGCCTGCGGCCTCTGGAACTCCCTCGAAACAGCCGGAGTCGGCCGACAGCCGTGCCACCTCGTCCTACCTCCTTGGAGGAGCCTCTGGAAACCCCTCGAACCAGCCGGAGCCGGCCGTCAGCCGTGCCGCCTCGTCCTACCTCCCGTCGCCGCCGTGCTGGACCAGCTCTCTGGAGCTAGCTCTAGCCTCCAGGAAGGAGCTGACCGAGCCTGCTCGCGCCGCTCCGCACGGGCACTGCACCGCCGTCCCACGCGCGCTGCTGCTCCCCCTGGCCGCCGCACGCGCACTGCTGCTGCCCCTGGCCGCCGCAGCAGCCGCCTCGCAGCCGCTCGCCCGTCTCCTGGGCGCCGCCGTTGCTTGCGTGCGCCGCTGCCTGAGCACCGCGCCGCAGCAGCCCGCGCTCCGGCCGCCTGCGNTACACCGCCCACGTTGCCCCGCACGCTCCTCGGGGAACGGACTGAACAGAAAAGGGCAGGAGGGGATCCGCGGAGGGAAACCTGGATCTGGATCGAGTCGCTTCCGGGGGCGGCGCGCGGGCGGGTGGGCGGCGGTGGCGTGCGGGTCGGCGACACCGAGTCGGGGGTGGCGACGAGCGGAGAAGATGCCTCTGCTCTAAGCAACTAAAAGTTCTAGTTATCCTTTTGCACGCTTACTTCCATGAACCGGGGAATAGGCTAAAGCTACCATATTATATATATGAAACTATATTAGCTTTAGTAAAATAGTCATAGCAGACGAATCAGACCAAGTCACATATGTGACCAACGTACGACTTACAGGAGTAATCGACACGTATAATATAAGCAACCAACATATATACTTCACAATTTCACATGACAATGGAAAATCGAAAAGAAAAAGATTAGTAACGTGTACTGAGAAGAGAAAAGAAACTCAGACTTACTGCTGGTAAATTGATCTACCCTAAAGAAGAAAGAGTAAGGGCATGGGACAATGAAGCTGCAGATTGATCCTGATCGGGATGCTATTGTTCCTGCTACCTGTAACAAGAAAAGTATTGACAATCAGCAACATACCGAATGAAGGAATTCAGAGCACATATTGGAACAAAACATATAAGATATTTTGAATAAAAAGAACCAGTCAAAGAAAAACATACCTGGCGCTAACCGGTTCATATGCCTCCAACCAAAAGATGTCTTCTAAGCAAACAATACAATTTCAGTCTTGCTGCTTCGCGTAGAGCTCGACTCCCTTGGGATGAGAACTCTGTATTTCTGAACCGAAATGGTGCTCACGCTGACAGTTTAACATATTAGAATGAGCAAACTATAGTTTCACTGAAAGCATTATACATACGACACCACCACTTAAGGCATAATAATTGTAGAGCGGTGTAATTAACATGTTAACATGCATTCCACATCAGCGCCATGCAGGGCAGCATGTAACGAAAATGGCTCTATGTGCCATTTATTTTGTGATTTTTGTGATTGAATGACAACATAGTCTTTGGGACTAACATGTTTGTTGAGTGATTTACATAGGAAATTACGTCCCAAGAATGATTCCAAAGCATAGCCAAAAACTAGCGAGTTTTATTTTGAAGTATTTATGATGTGGTATTAGCATATGAAATCATGGAAAGGGCTTGTGTTGATTGAATTAGATAAGCTCGCAGAGTTTGCACACGACGTATTAAACGCCGATGCACGGTGTACAAACCATAAGCATACGGCGTGTAGAGGCTGGTCAAGCAAAGCAAGAATATTATACACGGCGTATAATCCGGCGATGCACGGCGTACAAGTTGAAAGCATACGGCGCTTGAAGAATTCAGATGAAGTGCATCGGCGTATGATCCAGTGTTACTTTGCGCATGAAGGGCGGATGATACGGCGTTCAAGGCATTGGCAAGTTCAAGTTAGGGTCAGCAATACCCTACACGGCATATCATACGCCGACCCTCAGCGGACTAACGACGTACAAGTTACACAGGGACGATGTCAAGAGAAGGTGGAAGAAAAGGCACGGCGTATGATCCGCCGGCCATCGGCGTACAAGTTGGGAAGCATACGGCGTGTGCAAGTAGCCGTTGAAAAAGTGGATTCGACCATTGGAAAAGCACATGGCGTATGATTCGCCGATGGGGGTTTGGTGCACAGCGGAATATACGGCGTTCACAGAATCTGTGCACCTTTTGAGCAACGGCTAGTTCAAGCCCTTGGGCTATAAATACCCACCTCATTCGGTCATTTGGAGTTGCTGGAGTCCAGAGAAGTTCATCTACACCTACAAGACATCCAAGCCACCGTTTGTGCTACATAGATCATCCATAGTGAGTTAGAGAGCTAGGATCGGCCTAGTGAGTGAGTTGCAAGTGTTGAGCCTTGTGCTTGGTTCTAGAGTGAACCAATACTTGTAATCTCGGTGTCCCGGTCCCTTGGAGTCTTGGTAACTCGTCGGCAAGTCTTCGACCCTCCGGCTTGGTGTGGAGAGGCGACGACGGCATTGATGGCATTGTGTGGGGGAAGCGGAGACCCCCTTCCTTGGTGGAGAAGCTCCGTAGTGGAGGCGGCGTCAAGATCTTTCGGAGAGTAGGTTGATGAGAGTAAGGTCTTGGTGACCTGCTCATCATCCCTCTTGGGGAGCCTTTGTGGCGAGCTCAAGGCCTTGATCGGAAAGAAGACTTGGCGACCAGGAGCACATCCTTTGTGAAGCTCCAACGTGGAGTAGGCGTAAGCCGAACCACGGGATAAATTTTCGTGTCAAGTTTGCATCCCTCTAACCCTTTAAGCTTTCACATTTCATACTTGCAATTTGTGTGCCTTTACCTTTCTAGAGTAGCATCTTGATAGGATTGGCTCTAAGTTGCAAAACTCTTTGGATGGGTGCAAACACTAGAAAAAAAACCTTAGTTGCACATCTAGATAGCTTGTCTTAGTTTCATATTGTGCAATTAGAAGCCATGTGGTAGGCTAAGATTTTAGAAAATCTAATTCACCCCTTCCCTCTCTTAGGTTATCACGAGCATCGATTCCTTTCACGGCAAAAGCCACTCAATGGCCTCACTGGAACAACTTACACAGTACAGGTTCAGTGACTAAACAACTCGGTTTTCCTGGTTCGAGATAACCTATTGAAGCCACTAGGCCAAGTTTAATTTGATACCATGATGCAGTGTATTATTTTTTTAAGAATATGTAATGCATTAGCACCAGTTAAGCTGTACAGTCAAATAATGTAAATAAATAAATATATCTAACTTGGGTAGAACACGAGATCTGAAAACCAGCAATTTCAAAAGTGATTCGTATGGAATGTAGCTGAAGGCCTTTATATGAGCATGGGTCTTTGCAGCGGTATTATCACCTTTCGCTGAAATCTAAAGCAGAGCAAGCAACCTGTAAAAGAAGGAAATCGAGCATCCAATACTGAAAAGCACTACTGAAAAGATAAAAAAAAAGGTTCTCAAGCATGTAAAGAATGATTTTGCATATCTTTAATAATCACACCAAGTACGGCCTAATTCTGGAGACAAATGAAATGGTTCTTAAACAGGATTTTGGGTATTGACAAGATGGGTTCCCAATGGGATACAACATGCATAACATCTCCATCAGATCATTGAGCAAGAGTAAAGGAAGGAGTCATCAGTCAGATGCTTTTGGATAAGAAAAGGGCGACCATTATCGCTAGTGGAAGTCCAGCCATCCATCACAAGTACCAAAAGAAGAAGACGAATAGTAATGCATTTGTTTGGTTCCAGGTTCCACTCACAGTTTATAAATGGATAAACAACAAATAAACAATCAGGTTTCACAGCTTACGAAGAGAGCAGGGGCACTGCTAATCTCAAGGGTTCAAGACCTCAGAGTAACAAAGATACCTGAATGGCATTTCCCTCGTTTTAATTTGGCATTTTGTTGAGTTATAAAATTCCTTATAACCTTCTGGATGTAGCATATCACTAAAGAAAGACAAATATGGTTCAAGATTTAGCGCGTCCATGGATCAATCAATGTTTATGTAGAATGCATTGTGGCGGTGATGTGAAACAAATAGCTGGCTAACAGAAATGAAGTACACTAGTTCCACTTCTGCGATCAGGGAATCCGATCAAGAAAACCCTGCTATTCGTCAACAAAAAAACAAGGATGGAGTGCAAAAGGACAGTCTCGCAAAATATGTGTCCTTCGAATTTCTCGAATACATGAGAGAATTGATTCTATAGTGCTACTGGTAATTGTTACTCAAATGCATAACTGAACCTTCTTCTTTTTTTTCTTTTTTTGCAAACAAGGCACTTCCACACTTCACACTGTGAACAGATGTTGAACAGATCTCGAAAATTATAGCCATTGGTACATTTTTCATCTGAATTCGCCAATGTACAGGCACACCAATAGCACATAGATGTTAATGGACATGTAGATTGATGTACCATGGTACAAACATGTTTTAGTACTCTAGTACAGGCTAGAGGATATCAACCACCAGTAATCATCAGAGACCATGTCGCCGGCATTATTTTTCCTTTCTGAAACTATATGACGATTCATAAAGAAACTGAAGGGAGCCAACAAAGATAAAAGCAAAACTACAGTTTCAGTGAGACAGCACCTTGCCAGAAGGTCTCAGCTTGCTGCAGGAGAAACCATCAAGAACAAGCTTGTTGACCGCATCCTTGAGGACCTCATACTCCTTCCTGACATTGTAAACCTGATGTGAGATTCTCACATACCCTGTCACTGGATCGCCGCTCGCGTCTTTGTCCATCTCTTGTCCATCAACACTTCTTAAATTGTGGAATATTGGCACCTCGACTTTGAAATCGTTCCTCAACATGTCCCTGACTCTCATCGCGTCACCATCGCTCTCAATACCAAGGCAGCCGGGCAGCCCGACCATAACCATGCTTCCGCACATTTCCGGCGGCGAGCCAAGAAACGTCCCCCATGCCTCGGCGAGCATCATGCCCATCTCGATGACCTTGTCGTGGTTCCTTCTGCTTATCTCCTCGATGCCGCCCTCGAAGCGGCTCATAAAGTCAACGGCATCAGGCACAACAAGCTGGGCGCTGTAATCCCGCACCCCGATCCAGGCGCTCTCCATGGGCAGCCCGTTGCCGTACTCGCTGGACACGACGGGGTGGTGGAGCTGCGAGGCTATGGGCTCATCCTTGCGGATGTGCAGGAAGGCCACGGCGGAAGGGCAGAAGAACCACTTGTGGAGGTTGCTGGTGTAGAAGTCGGCCCCGATGTCGCGCACGTCGATGGGGACCTGGCCGATGGCGTGCGCGGCGTCGACGAAGACCTTGTCGACGCCCTCCTCGCGGCAGATGGCGACGAGCTCCTTGACGGGGATGACGACGCTGGGCATGGAGGTGATGTGGTCGATGACGGCGAGGCGGACGCTGCGGCCCCCGGCCTTGGCGAGCGCGAGCGCGGCGCGGAACTCGGCGACGACGGCGGCCGGGGACGCGACGGGGAACGGGAGCGGCACCTCGACGACGGTGGCCCCCGCGCGGGCGACGTAGGCGTGGATGGAGTTCTTGACGGAGCTGTAGGTGTAGTGGAGCATGAGCACCGCGTCGCCGCGCGCGAAGCCGCCCTCGGCGAAGCTCCACGCCACGTGCTGCATCACGATGGCCGCCGCCGTGGTGGCGTTGTCGACGAGGGAGACCTCGGACGCGTCGCCCGCCCCGACGGCGGCGGCGACCGCGGCGCGCGAGCGGGCGAGCCCCGGCTGGAGGGAGTGGAAGTAGAACGCGTCGGGCTGCGAGAGGAACAGGCGCTGCCACCGCGCCCGCGCCGCGAGGACGGATGCCGGGCAGCAGCCGAAGGTGCCGTTGTTGACGCGGGCCACGGCGCCATCGTGGTGTGCGAACTCTGCCCGGATCTCGGCCTCCGTGATCGGCACGCGGGGGAGCTTCGCCGGGGACGCGCCGGCGTCCCCGTTCTCGGCCGTGTCGCCGTGTGGAGATGGAGCCGAGGCCATCGGGTTCTTTTGGGTACAATGGCGGAGAGGCTGAGATTAGTAGCGAGGAGAGGAGTGAGAGGTTTGACTATGGGATGGGCGTAAATGGGACTGATTCGAGCTGTCAGAGGTGTCAGGTGCCCATTCGGGTAGCGACAGGGTCGTTAAGACTCAACGGAGGCACAGAGGTGAGCACTTCGAGCAACTTCTCTAAACAAGTGTCTGCTTAAGGGCTTGTTTAGATTGGTTGAATTCGATCGAATTCAATGATTGAAAGTACATTGAAGGGCTTGTTTAGATTGGTTGAATTGGATCGAATTCAATGATTGAAAGTACATTGAAAATTGAAAAATAGAGAGAGCACGCGTAGTTCAATGCGTTGCTTTTGATTGAATTAGTGCTCTTTTCACTAAACTAAACAGGGCCTAAGTTCAGAGGGCGAAGATAAAAAAATAATAAACTCTTGCAGGTACAATATACAATGAACTTCGGTTTTACTTCGATGAAACTGAACATTGAACTAAATAGATCGACACAAAAGTGCTCGGTTTTTCTTTCTTCTTTGCAACGATCGGTTTGCATTTTCTCCAACATCGAAATTCTCTGGCACTAATAAACTAAATCGATGCAGTCGGTTATACCGAAAGCCCACCCATAAACATCTTTGTACCTGCCACTAGTGTCGCTGAGCTTGGAAGTCAACGTCTTTAATGGATTTTATAAGAATGCATGGTAACTCATTTTGACAGGATCTTTTAAAAAAACAAAATCTCATTTTTGGCCTTCTTGAGACATGACCTTCTCGAGGGAGATAGGAACTATTTTTTATTTTTATAGGAATAGAATCATTTGCTACTTTTTTGATAGAATTAGACGATAACTTCTTTGCCACCTGTGAAGAGTTAGCCATGGATGCATTGCGGATTTTGTTCTAGGGAGGTTTTTGGCCGCTCAAGCATCTATGATTGGTCTTGAGGTGGTGGGCCTGTTAGCGGTAGTAGACGATTGGTAGGCTATGCAGCGATGAGGGAAGTAACGAACAAGAATTTGAAGAAACATATTGGAAAGGTAAGAGGAAGACGAAAATATGTCATCCAATGAATAGAGAATTAGGCATTATATATATAGCTATGATCAATCGTCTCAAATACGAAGTAGCATCATAACAGCTACCTTCAAATGTTCCAAATTTTACGGGTGATTTCTTTTGGCTTATCAAACTCATATATATGCAAATCCTACCTTTATGTTGTTCCACGATTATGCCCCTTGGACAACATCATGCTCAGATAATGGAAGGACACAATGGGAATGGAAATAAATCAAAATTTTCTTATTGTGCTTATTCAATTCTTGATTCTAATTATTATTGATATAATGCAATACGATCCATTTGGAAGTCCTCCTTAATCTTGTAAGTACGAGGAGTAAGATGGCTATGCCAATGGAGACTGAGATGTACTCAAGTGTTGATAACATAGCGTCAAAGTTTATATTTATATGTGCGCTCGTTTGTTTTTAATATGTGGCTCTAAATGGTCCATAGACAAGACCATCGGATTTTTTTTAGGATTGTTGTTCCATTGCTGCAAAATCTTATATAAGAATTTAAATGTGTTATTCTTTGTATGTCAAGTCAAAGATTATAAATAAAAAATGTCAGTGCAAAGTTAGCATAAAAGGTTTGAAGGATTAGTGTTCATTCTTTATGTGAAAAAAGTGAGTAGGTTCTTTTCTTCGAGTCTTGGACCTATCATAGGTTCTTCAATTTCCCTTGATCCATTATTTCAGAGGGAATCAAAGGTACTATCTTTTAAGTTGTAGGTAACATACCCCTCAACAACGAACCACAACCGATTTAATTTCATTAGGCGTGTTCATAAATCTCCATATACGAGCATATGTATCAGCAGCGAATCTAAACATCTATACAGACCCATTATGTGAGCATCATTATATACACCACACTTGTCAAACATTACATCACTTATCACTAAAAAGAAATAAGCTACGTTAATGTTAGTTTGATAGATACCAAACCTAAGGTTTGACCCTCTGCAGGTACACTATATTTACACTATCCGAAAAATTCCTTGGCTCAATACCGCTATTAGCTTTGCTCGTAGCCATACCAAATCCAACCATTGCCCACTCTAGACCATAATCCACCATATAAAAAAAGTTTGCTTGCTCTACCACTACCAGCTAACTTAGGGCATGTTTAGTTCGGTGAGAAAGTTTGCGAAATTTAATGTAGCAATTTTAAACCAAGATTAGGATGACTAAATATGATCTAATTATAAAACTAATTACACGGATGGATGGGAAATCGCGAGATAAATCTATTGAGCCTAATTAATTTGTCATTAGAGATTGTTTACTGTAGCACGACGTTGTCTAATCATGGCCTAATTAGACTCATTAGATTCGTCTCGCGAAGTTACCCAGGTTATGGAATGGGTTTTGTCGTTAATTCATATTTAATATCCTTAATTAGTATCCTAACATTTGATGTGACGAATAAATAACGAAAAGTTTGAAAAATTTGTGCAAACCTCCGTTTGATAAACTTGTCGGACTCTACCACGAGACCGATGTGCCGTCACGTACGCTCAAACAACGGCTACTCCCAACAACAGAAACTAATCCCGCCGCGGCGCGCGATTGGTGACGTGGGCTGTCGCTTCCTCTTCTACCGTTTTTTGCCCGTTCGGCTCGTCCAGGGGGCAGGGCACTGGGGCCCACGGCCGCACCCATCCACGCAAGCAAGGCCGCAGCGGAGCCGGCTCTTGACGACAACAACAGACACGGACGCGGCGGCGCAATCCGGCGGAAAACAATAACACGGGCGGCCCGGGCCCGGGCCCTTGCGTTAAGAAACCCGGATCGACACGTGGATCGCGACCCAAATCTTTTAGTTTTAGCTCTGGCTCCCTTTCCTGTACTCACCGCGACTTGGCAGACTGGGAGAATTCGATTGAATTCAATGATTGAAGATGTATTGGGAATTGAAAAAGTAAAGAGAGGGCACGTAGTTCAATACGTTGCCTTTTGATTGAATTGGTATAATTTCGCGAATCTAAACAAGCCCATACACCCACTAGTGTTTAGAGGCTTACAGCTCCTTGGCCATAGCTAGGGCTGTCAAAAAAGTTCGAGGCTCGCGAGCTACTCGAACTCGATTCGTTAATAGCTCGATTCGAGATCGGCTCGAGTGCGAAATGAGTCGAGCTCGAGCCCCTCGTCGAGCTCGCGAGCTCTAGCGAGCTGAGCTCGAGCTATTCGACGAGCCTGTTGATTATCAGGTTAGCTTGCTCCGGTGCTTCCGTGTCTTAGTTTTTAAACCAGCCGAGCGCGAGTTCACATACACGCGGCTCTTCAGTCTCTTCTCCCCATGGCTCTCCTCACCACATATGCAACTGGTTCCTGCCTGGGCGATGGCCGATAGGCGCGATGGTGTCGGGCGCCGGCTTCGATCCATGAAGGGCATCCACTGCGTACTGTCCCCACTCCCCAGCGTCTCCTGCCGCAGTGATGGCCCAACACCTCGAGCTCTCTACACCGTCCGGCGGCCACCGGCGGCTCCCATTTCCGCTTCGAGCGCGCCGCGCGCTGCTTTCCCCATGTGCTATCCCGACCTACCCTACGGCCGCCCCGAGCTCTTCCGCCGCTGCGTGCGTGCGTCCTGTCCTCCTCACCACAAACAAGCCTGTCCAATCTCCATTTCCAAGGCCACTGAACTGACGAAGAGACAGGTGCAGTATGTATGCGCCTTTGTGTTCAGCAACGCAGGTAGGAATGTTGTAATTGCTTGTTTTTGCAGCTCACTGTCTCAATTCTTAGGCCCTGTTTAGTTCAGTGAAAGTTGCCAAAAAGTGATAACTTTCTTTACACTGACAACCGTGTCCCTTCTCACAGAACACGTTTCTCAATGATAACTTTCTTTCTAAACTTTCTCAAATTTTTCCAACTAAATAGACCCTTAATCACTGTATCTTCTTTGTCTGGTAGGCGTTTATTTGTTTCCAATCACTGTTTCTTCGGTATTGTGATTTATACCTTCTTTGTTTGTGTTCAACGTTTCCCTATCGAGCTTAATCAAGCCGAGCTCGAGCCTTCGCAAGCCTCGTCCGAGCCGAGCTCGAGCTTTGCTGTAAGCTCGGATGGATCTCAGGCTCGGCTCGAGTTTCTTTCAAGCTCGAGCTTGAGATGCCAGGCTCGCTCGAGCTCGGCTCGTTGACAGCCCTAGCCATAGCGTTATTAGTAGAAAGAAAACGTGAGTATAAAGACAAAAGTAATGCATCATATATAAATTGTCTAGCTACAGTATATCTGTCATGATGTTTTAACACTCCTTACACCTAAATTCTAAGCTTTTTTTTTATCTAAACCCAAATGTCGATGTTTTTTTTCCCTCTACTATTCTTCTTCCTCTAATTTTTGCTTCACAGCCTACGGATTTGTCAACCACTCTTGCATTGTCCGATTCTAGCCGTCTTTGATTACTTACATACTGCCCGTTGCAGCTCTAACCCGTCAGGGTTTCCATCATCCCGGAATTTCCAACTAGCCATTTTTCACCACCCATCTAGTAGAGCCCCTGCTGTTTTTGGCTCTCTGCCTATATACCATTTCTCTCTTTCGACTATCCTTCCTTCCGACTCCTTTAGATTCCTAAATCCTCAAAATCAAAAACCAAATACCGGGAAAGCTCAGCACCATCAGAGATGGGGTAGAAGGCAACCACTCTCCGTTTGGACAGCGAGGAAAAATATCGGATGTAAAAAGATGGAAACATACCTAAACACTACATAACATCCCCAGTAAAAAAGTATACTTCTCTTTCTTTTCTGTCCACTCATGAGATTGCCTAGTTGTTCTGTTGCTATTCATGCCATCTTTTTGTTCTTGGCTGCAAATACTACTATGGTTAGTTGAGTCCAAGTGGCAGCATTATGGCCCTGCTGATGCCCATTTCAACCATCCAATTGTCATCACTAAACAAGAGAGGTCGAGTGGTCGACTCTGTTGTAATGCCCACTAACTTGACGATCCAGTGCGGCTATATAAGGACCTCGACATGCGCAGGAAATTAAAGGTGGAGCTAGGGGCACCGAGTTTTATTACTAGAGTTGGTAAAAAAAACAGAAACACCCACAAGTGTAGTATCCAGCAGAGGATGTCGTGGTGGTGCCGCGGTTGCAGGAGAGGCCTGGTGGTGCCGCTGTTCTGCCGTCGCTGGGCCGCGGGGCCCACAGCCGCGTCCCTGTCGTCCACGCAGGCGAACCCAACTAAAGAAGGACAACGCAGGCGCACAGCGGCTGACGAACCCGCGCGGCCCGGCCTGGCCCGTTTCGGCCCGCCTCGAGCGGCGACCCCAATCCATTCCCAACACACGCGCGCACACTCTCTCTCTCCTATCACTCCCAATTCCGCCTCTCTCTCTTCCCCATCCGGGCCAACCAACCCTAGCGCGGCGGCGATGGCGTCGGACCCGGCCCCCGACGACGCGGCTACGGCCGCGGCGGCGAACGGCCACGACCACGACAACGGCCACGGCAACGGAAACGGCCCGTCGCCGGCGAAGCGGCCCCGGGCGGTGATCTCGGCGGCCGAGATCCGCGTGGAGTTCGCGCACCACGACGCCGCCGTGGCGCGCGTCAACAACGGCAGCTTCGGCTGCTGCCCGGCCTCGGTCCTCGACGCGCAGGCCCACTGGCAGCGCCTCTTCCTCGCGCAGCCCGACGCCTTCTACTTCCACGGCCTCCAGCGGGGGCTGCTGCGCTCCCGCGCCGCCGTCGCCGAGCTCGTCGGCGCCGGGGACGTCTCCGAGGTGTCCCTCGTCGACAACGCCACCACGGCCGCCGCCATCGTCCTGCAGCACGCCGCGTGGAGCTTCGCCGAGGGGCACTTCGCCCGCGGGGACGCGGTCCTCATGCTCCACTACGCCTACGGCGCGGTCAAGAAGTCCATCCACGCGTACGTCGCGCGCGCGGGGGCCACCGTCGTTGAGGTGCCCCTCCCGTTCCCCGTCGCGTCGGCCGATGCAATTATTGCCGAGTTCCGTTCCGCGCTCGCGGTGGCCAAGGAAGGGGGGCGTAGGGTCCGGCTAGCGGTCATCGACCACATCACCTCCATGCCCAGTGTTGTCATCCCGGTCAAGGATCTCGTCGCAATCTGCCGAGAAGAGGGCGTCGACAAGGTGTTTGTTGACGCTGCACACTCTATTGGCCAGGTCCCTGTAGACGTGCGTGACATTGGGGCTGATTTCTACACAAGCAACCTTCATAAGTGGTTCTTTTGCCCCCCTGCTGTGGCCTTTCTGCACACCCGCAAAGATGATCCCATAGCCTCCCAGCTCCACCACCCTGTTGTCTCGCATGAGTATGGGAATGGGCTGCCTATGGAGAGCGGATGGATTGGGACACGGGATTACAGCGCCCAGCTTGTTGTGTCTGAAGCTATCGATTTTGTAAATCGGTTTGAGGGAGGGATTGAGGGGATACGCAGCCGGAACCATGAGCAAGTGATTGAGATGGGTAGGATGCTTGCTGAGGCGTGGGGGACATTTCTTGGCTCACCACCAGAACTGTGCGGGAGCATGGTTATGGTCGGGCTGCCAGGTTGCCTTGGCGTCGAGAATGATGATGACGCAATGAGAGTGAGGCCTATGTTGAGGAAGGATTTCCACGTGGAGGTGCCAATATACTACAATTCAAGAAGGGTTGAAGGGCAGGAGATGGCAAAGGACAAGAGTGGCGATCCAGTTACAGGCTATGTGAGGATCTCACACCAGGTTTACAATGTCAGGGAGGACTATGAGAGATTAAGAGATGCTGTCAATAAACTTGTTTCTGAGGGGTTCACCAGCAGCAAGTTGCGGCCTTCAGTGAAGGTACTCTCTTACTGAAATGACTACATGTTTAGTTACTGGATTTTCTTTGTTGATTGGCTTGAATTTCTTCATAAATGATTGCGTCGGTTAAGACTTAAGATACAGTTGGTTAGATGATACTAACAACACAGTGGATGTTTATGTTGTTTTAGCGGATTTAGTCCTTGAGAAGTCATGTTTATACAAAAATATCAAGTTCATATGCATTTGACTACTGTTTTCAGACTGTAAAAACTCAACATAGCTAATGTTGATTAGCGTGTAGTTACTGGTGCAAAGTTGTTTTGTGAAATGCTCAAAGGCAATTCAATCTGAAATAAACTACATGAACAGTATGTTTCAATCTGTTTTGCCAATATCCCCCATAAAGAAAATGACATAAAGGCATGGCAACACATCTGTGGGACCTTTATCCGTGGTTTGTTGAGGATGTTCCCTACCTGCATAATTTGAAGTCTGACTTCACATCCTTGCAACCATCCTTCGCTTTCCTTATTTTTACATCCTACAAGAAATTTGCCTTGTGCATACTTGCGGCATCCATCAAGAGTCACAGTATATATAATAATCTTCTAATAAGTAAAGGAGTACCAAAGAGTTGCAGTTGCTATTGCACTACAAATGTAATCATCAATCTGATAGCTTGCACCATGCTAAGTAC
>CM014274.1:68096355-68111674 GCA_004135705.1 Alloteropsis semialata
GTGGCGGCCCGGCCGCTAGCTGCGGCGTCCGGCGGTGGGCGTTCGTGCCCCTGGTGCGGCGGCCCGGCCGCTAGCCCGGGCGGCCATTGGAGCAGGCCTAAGGTATATGTCTATCTCCCTCTTTTTGCTTGTTCTTCGTTTTTGCTGCAAATTTGACATGAATGGTTGTTAGAGGAAATGGTATGGTCTGAGGAATTGTAGAAGGTTAGGTTGTTTGGATGATTGTTGGAAGAACATAGGAATTTTTGATTAGGCCTAAAGGAAAAAAAGAACCTAATTTTGCTTGTTAGAGGAAGGCCTAGCATGCAGAGATCTCATTTTGAATCCTCCTGATGTGCCTCCCATGCCTACTGTATTTGGCATAAATAATTTCTGACAAAATAAAGTGGTAATTATTTTGATGTAGATGGATCGTTTAGTGAGGATTGTTCATGGTGGGACTGTTAAGAAGAATGAAGATGACGTGGCGGTACTCCGCGCTGACGTGGCGGTACTCGGCGCTAGAACCCTTAGCGCCGAGCCACATAACTCGGCGCTCGTCCCCCTCGCGCCGAGATATGGGTCCATTTTCAGAAATAGTTTTGCCAGGGGTCTATTTGTAAAAATAGTTTCCACGAAGGGCCATTTTGAAAAAAATTTACCAATTGGTGGCATATTCTTTTCTTCGTTGGGCAATCCATTTAATGTGGCCAACGACTCCAGCAGCTGAGCTCAAACAAATATCTCCACGTCAAACACAGTACCACCAAGTCACCGACCCTGTTGCTTTCAGCTTTGATTTCTTAACACCGTTCCATCCACTCCATCTTTTTATTTATCACTTCACTATCAAATAGAATCGCATCCTTTATTCCTATTTTGTTTTTTTTTCCTCCAGAAGAACCGTCCTAAAGGGAATGTAAAGAAGCACCCTTTATTAATGGCTCTGTTTGGTTCGCACCCTAAAAATTAGCGCTAAAAGAAATTTTGCATGAATGGAGTGCTAAATAAAATCTATTTACAAAACCTTTTCACAGATAAGTGCAACTTTACGCGACGAATCTAATGAGCCTAGTTAATCCATGATTAACCACAGTAATGCTACAGTAACCATCCTCCGATCATGTGGTCAAAGGTCTCATTAGGTTCGTCTCGCGAATTAACATAGGGGTTGTGGAGGTAGTTTTGTAAACTGCCTTTATTTAATACCCCTAATTAGTAGTCAAAGATGTAACTTTAGCACAAGAATCCAAACAGCCCCAATGGGCCCCACATGGCAACGAAGTCCCACCAGTTGTGCTTTGACAGTTGCATCTAGACAGTGCCGCAGGACCGACGATTCATCCGACTGGTGTGTGTCCATTTATCTTCCACTCTTTTCCCCTCGAGCTCTCCACTGGCTTTCCCCTCCGCGCGGTCCGGGAAGCACAAGGCGGAAGCGAGGTACGGACCGAGCCCTAGCTAGCTGCTTCTTTGCTTTCCTCACTCTGCTGCTAAGATATTTTCGTTACCATCCGTTCCGGCGTTCTTGATCGAGTTCCTGTTGCGGATTAGTAGGCGCCCTTGCATATCCCTGTTGGGATTTCTTCTTTGTGTTCCTCTTTGGTGCCTTTCTTGATACACTGGCAACTGCCAAGGATCCTTGTCCTTGCAACTTCGATTTCATGGCTCCGTAGACTACTAGGTAACAGAGTAGCAGGATTCCTGCGAACCGACGGTGATGTTTTCCCCGGATTTCGACAGAGCTTCTTAGGTTCTCTTTGGAACGGAAGGAAATTAATTAATTAATTTGTTTGTTTTTACCAAGTTCGAAGAAAACACAGCAGTTATCTCATGAACAGAAAAAAAAAAGTCTATCTTAACTCAATGACTCTTGAGTACTGTTCGATTTCATTTTCCTGTCATAAGCTAGTCAATCCCTCAGAAGTCAGAAGTCGTATTTTGATTTTTGAACTGTATTATCTTCACAAATCACATCTTCAAGAACTTGCACCTTGCTCCTCGTTTTAAGCTGGTGTCCACGGAACAAGCTAGGATTAGATCCACAAGTCATTAACGATTGGGGCTAATTTTCGCAGGGTGTTCAGGGACCATGGGGCAGAAGCACCTTGTGTTGCTCACTTGTTTCTGGGTCCTGTCATGTGCCTTGCTGCTTCATGCTTCCTCCGATGGACTGCTGAGAATCAACCTCAACAAGAAGAGACTGAACAAGGAAACTTGGACTGAAAGGATGGTCAGGCAGGCGAATCACCTTCGAAGGTCCGGTGGTTCTCGCCAATCTCTCGGCGCCTCAAGCGATGTCACTAAGTACTCTGGAGAGATTGGCGTCGGTACGCCAAGCGATGACATAGTTCCTTTGGACAACTACCTGGATACTCAGTACTTTGGAGAGATCGGCATCGGCACGCCACCCCAGAACTTCACGGTGATATTTGACACTGGAAGCTCCAACTTGTGGATTCCCTCATCAAAGTGCTATTTTTCGGTATGTCCATTGTCTGAGATTTTTGAGATGTGGGTGCATGTTTTAATGCAAGAATGATGCATGGATTTGATATTTATATGTGCTCATTCCAGATAGCATGTTACTTACACCACAGATACAAGTCGGCCAAGTCGAAGACTTACAAAAAGAATGGTATGAAAGAATCTGTTGCTTCTGTATTTGATTTTCCTTTGGAAAAATAGAAACTTGGCTGGTAAGCACTCACATGTTATTCAAAACTATACAGGGGAAAGTTGCACAATAACATATGGTTCTGGGCAAATTGCTGGCTTCTTCAGTGAAGACAGTTTGTTGGTTGGCAACCTCGTTGTCAAAAATCAGGTAAACGCAAATCAGTAAAAATTATGCCTCAATAGAAAGTTCATGCAATTACTAATAAGTTCCAACATACTTTCAGAAATTCATTGAGACGACCCGTGAAACCAGCCCTACTTTTATCATTGGAAAGTTTGATGGAATTCTTGGCCTTGGATTTCCTGAAATTTCTGTGGGAGGAGCCCCTCCAATTTGGTACCTATTCAATCCATTTGTAAATCAAGTCACACAACTCGAAACCTGAGCCTTTTCCGTTTAACCATTTCTCTGCTGTATGCAACAAACAGGCAGAGCATGAAAGAGCAAAAGCTGGTCGCAAATGATGTTTTCTCGTTCTGGCTTAACCGTGATCCTGATGCTTCTGCGGGAGGTGAACTTGTCTTTGGCGGTGTTGACCCAAAGCACTTCAAAGGAAACCACACCTATGTCCCTGTTACTCGCAAAGGCTACTGGCAGTTTGACATGGGAGATCTTCTGATTGGTGGTCAATCAACTGGTTACTGTGCTGGTGGCTGTGCTGCTATTGTGGACTCAGGGACCTCACTGCTTGCTGGCCCGACTGTATGTGTTATTGAATCCCTTAGCATAGGATGCACATTTAAATGTTTTGGAATAATGGTGTTATTTTGCATTGTGTTCTGGTTGCAGACCATAGTGGCTCAAGTCAATCATGCAATTGGGGCTGAGGGAATCATCAGTACAGAATGCAAAGAAGTGGTGAGAGAGTATGGAGAGATGATCCTTGAGTTGCTCATAGCACAGGTTTGGTGCTTGCTGCTTTCCCACCTGCTTATGAATTATCTTGTGATGCATGTGTTTTGTACACTGATATTGCAACTTGCATTGTCTGATTACAAAACATTTTGTGATTGAACAGACTAGTCCACAAAAGGTGTGCTCTGAGATCGGTCTCTGTATATTCGATGGTACCCATTCTGTCAGGTTAGCTGAACTATACATTAAGTTGTAATTCCTGCTATAGTATCTCTGCATATTTTTCATTTTTTATAACATATCCTTTTGTTTTCATTAATCATTGCACAGCAACCCAATTGAATCAGTTGTCGAGAAACGGAAGCTTGGCTCTGATCTTTTCTGTACTGCTTGTGAGATGGCTGTTGTCTGGATACAGAATCAACTCCGACAAAACAAAACGAAAGAGCTCATTTTGAACTATGCTGATCAGGTTAGGTTACTACCTTCATTATGTTACATCAACCCTTTTATGATCGAGAAGTGGTGGAGGAACTGACAACGTTTCCAATTCCAATGTGCATTGCAGCTCTGTGAGCGCCTCCCTAGCCCCAATGGTGAATCAGTGGTTGACTGCCATCAGATCTCAAAGATGCCAAATCTTGCATTCACCATAGCGAACAAGACTTTCACCTTAACACCAGAACAGGTAACTTCCTAGTTACATTTTCTTCAGTCTTGGAATTAATAACGAAGCTTTGGTTCAGGATGACTGCTTTATCTAGCAGATTTTCTTTGGGGCAAACTTCTTGTTGTAGTTATTTGCAATGCTTTGGTTCCAAGAATTAGGCAAATTTGATCCCAACAAAATCAGAAAAATCATAGCATACCTTCAGTTGGGAAGTATAAGGAAACCAAGTTATTAATCAAATAGCAGTGCAGCACACTCAGAGCTTTGGAGGTTTAGGATGGTTCTCATTCTATTCTAAAGCAGCGTCTTACCTGATATTAACTTCAAGCAAGTTGTCGCTGCTGCCTTTTTTCATATGCCTTGTTGCTATATTTGTCCTACTCCTATCTAACCTTATCACTTCTGTGCTACAGTACATCGTGAAGCTGGAGCAGGCAGGTCAAACCATCTGTATCAGTGGGTTCATGGCATTCGACATACCACCTCCTCGCGGCCCGCTCTGGTACGCTGATGGCTGAACAATAGCATCTGCATACCACCTATCCATATTTTCAGTTACTGTGTTGCCCTATATAGCAGCAAACCTGCAAATCTAACATCACCTCATAAAACATTCAGGATACTTGGGGACGTCTTCATGGGTGCTTACCACACCGTTTTCGACTTCGGCGAAAACAGGATCGGGTTTGCCAAGTCTGCCTGAGGCCTGGAGGCCCTCGCTGTAGTGAGATCTCCAGGTGTTATCCCAGTATTTGTACATATGTTGCAGACTGGTATAAGCTGCAAAGTTTAGCGTGTGCACGCAGAGACCTGTAGGGCTAATGGGGTACCCGACTATGACGGGGTATGTGCTTGCAAATGGAGCTATGCTATGTATGGAGCTCCGGGGCATGGGGTTCGATGTAATCAGCACGAGAGCACGATGAGGATTAGGGGTTTTCACCTGATTTCATCATGTTGATTGGCCTCGGTTAGTAAGTGGGCCGTATCAACACTAGCCATTTCGGACTCCTGTAATAATGCAGCAATGTATGGTGGTTATGGTAATGTAGTAAACCGTTTGGGCCAGGTTGCTAGCTGTTAATAGCTTTTTTATTCAGATTTAGCAGCTCTATTTGCTCGACTATGTCCAGTTTGGATTCTCTGGCCAATAGGTGCATTGCTAGCATTCAGCTGGGTTAAAAAAACCATCTAGTAATTTATTTTAATCAACTATGACGCGTTGACCTCTCTCTCGATTGGCAGTTTGGTTCCTCCCGCGCCCGTGTCGCCACTCCCCCGCATGCTGCCGGCATCGGGCAGCCACGCCACGCCACTCGACTCGCGCGCACATATGCATGTCAACATTGACATGTAGTACACACTAGTACTACGTATAAAGACGGGCGCGAACGCCCGGGCCCGGATGCCAACCGCGCCAGGAAGAGCCCGCCCATGGCGATGGACGCGGCGTCAGCGACCCTGGAGCGGCGGAGGCACAACGCGGCCGCCGGGGCGGCGGAGTGGGCGGCCGTGTCCGGGACGGGCGCGTGGCGGGTGGAGGAGGTCGGGAAGCAGCAGCTGAGGCGGCTGACGGGGCTGCCGGCGCGCGACCTTCGCGCGCTCGACCGGGCGCTGCCGTACGCCGCGCCCAGCGTCGCGGGCCGGGACCGCGCCGTCGTCGTCAGCCTGGACAGCGTCCGCGCCGTCATCACCGCCTCCGAGGTGCTCGTCCCGGGCCCGCAGGACCCCGCCGCCGCGCCGCTCGTCCGGGAGCTCCGAACGCGCCTTGGTTCCACCGCCCCGGCGGCCTCGTCCCATGGCCATCCACCGCACCTCTCTGTATGTCTCCGGCCCGGCGCTCCGATGAATTTCTTGGTTGTTTCTTGGACGGTGTCCTTACGCAAGGTTTGATGTTTCGTGTACAAGGATGGTGAGGCGGGGAAGGACGCCGGCGTCTCGCCGCCAGTGTCACCGACCGGAGGCGGCCAGGACGGGCATGCGCTGGGAAGCAGCGAGCTTCTGCCGTTTGAGTTCAGAGCGCTCGAGGTGTGCTTCGAGGTCGCGTTCGAGTTCCTGGAACATGAGGTACAATCGGCATCCTTGCTCGCGTGCACATAAATCATTCGGAACAAAAGTGAATGTATTTTTGAATCTTCAACTTCGCCACTCTGGTTGGAAAGCTCGCAGCTACTAGGTTAACAAAAAATTATAAATGGACCTTTTCAGGAAAAAAAAAGTCAGTGAAAAAAATCACAAATCAATCGAATTTAGAATGCAGCAAGGAAGAAAAGGGCGAAAACCTTTGCAACATTAGTAAGTTAGCAACAAGTAAATATGCTAGCTGGCTGCCTTCTCCATTATTAGCAATATTGAGCATCTCCAAAAGCCTTTTTTATAATCTACTCTCTAAATCATCATTTAGAGAGTCTTAAGTAAAAATCGTTTTCTATATCTTTATTCTCTCAACAGATTTTCTCTATGTTGTGCGCAATTTGGAGAGTCATCCTCGCTCTCCATCTTTGGCTAGCGAGAAATCCAGAATAGAGGATATCTATATTTGAATATCCAATTAAAGAGTCTGTTGGAGAGTGTTTTTTCACCAAAATCTCTATTTCTATAAGTTAGAAAAGATATAAAGAGTCTCTTAGAGATGCTCTATGCAGATAACTTTTTTTTTGAGCACATGTAACCAAAAGAAATAGACATGCGGGTGAAACTAACAAAAAAAATTACAACAAACACAGCAACAATAATCGGCCCACTTACACAAAAAGGAAGAAGGAAACGAAATAAAGGACACAATCAGACGGCATCTAGAAGTGGGCTATCATTTTTATGGCCCAAAAGTGATGAATGGCATCAAAAGTTTTAGCCGACCAACATCTAGAACTATGCTTTGCTTAGGGCCATGTAAGAGTATGGTTTGTGTTCCCAACTCCATGTCTTCCCATCCATCTACCCAAAAAAGCTTTGACCGAACAACCTAATTCTAATTTCTAATTAATATAAACGGCTCCCAAAATCTAAAAATTAATTCATGAATGTTAAGGAGGTTCATTTTAAAATATTTGGAGGTCCCCGATTCGAATCCAGCTAGAATCTTAGCGCTATACTCTGCGATTCCATTTTAACTTTGAATCCCAAAGCTTGCAATGAGAGAATGTCTGACGCGCCTAATATTTCTAGAATTCTGCAATGCTTGCATGCTTGTAATTAGAAAAAAAGGAGAATGTTCAAATATATATCATTTACCTTGTACTACCTCTGTATTTGTCGCCGTTGACTTTTTATCACGACTTTGACCATTCGTCTTATTCAAAATATTTTGTGTATATCATTTATTTTCTTTGTGATTTATTTTATTGTTGTATGTATTTTAAGTGTGACTTCTCTTTTTGCGTGTTTGCATAAATTTTTTGAATAAGACAAATGGTCAAAGTTGTGATAAAAAGTCAATGGCGACAAATATTTCGATACGGAGGGAGTAGTATGAATACGTTGTGCAATATACCTTTTTCTATTGTTCTTGAAAAAAAGAAAATCATCGCTACTTGCATGCTTTGGCTTCTTAAGTATCCATCAAATACATTTCTGGTTCAAGTATAAAATGGACATATCCTGAATACATGTTTGGTTCATTTCGTCGTCAGAGTTCCGTAAGGCAGATAAAGAGCCGATTAGTTTCTATTTCCGGGCGAGTTCAAAAGGTAAGTAAATGCTATGCTGCTACTGCACATACACTCGTACGCTGAAAACTCGAGATAAGGACATTCATACGTTCTCTTCTCTTGCACATTATAATTTGACAGGTCAGGGAGGAACTGGAACACTTGCTAGACGACGACATGGACATGGCAGCCATGCACCTGTCGGAGAAGCTCGCTTACCGGTCAGCTGGCCAGTCATCGAGATTCGGCACCGAGAATGAAGCAAGCGAATCGGACGACGAGAGGTATCAAATGCTTATCAATTGACCCCAGCAAAGCACAAATTTGCTTCTCCCAAGTCCCAGCCGTGGACCACAAGAACGGTGCCAGGGAGCTGATCTGCGTGTACTCGCGTTGCATTGGTGGGGCACAGGGACGATGAAATCGAAGAACACGAAGGGAGATCCGAAGGCGTCGTCGACGAGAACGGGACCACCTCAATGGACATGCCGCTCAGAACCAACGAGCTGGAGGGATTACTGGAAGCCTTCTTCGTGCGGATCGACGGCGCGCTGAACAAGCTCTGCGCTCTGCGGGAGTACGTGGACGACACGGAGGACTACATCAACATCATGCTGGACGACAAGCAGAACCAGCTGCTGCAGATGGGGGTCCTGATGTCCACGGCCACGCTGGTGATCACCGGCGGCATCCTGGTCACCGGCGTCCTGGCCATGAACATCCACATCCCGCTCTACAAGGCCCCCGCCGTCGTCTTCTGGCAGACCACCGCCGGCCTCGTCGGCGGCATGGTCGCCCTCTTCGCGGTCGCGGTGCTCTACTACAGGAAGACCGGGATACTGCGGTGACGATCGAGCGCACAGCCGGCCCCGCGGAACTGTGCCATGCGGGCACGCATGGTGCATGGTCCGTGTCGGGCATTGTTGCTTTAGGTACGTCAGTATGTGTGCCGGTTGATGTGCGCATCATGATGTATAGTGTGATTGAGCAAAGATCTGCTTAATGCAGAGGATAGCTTATATTTTGTTCCTATGAACATGTCAAAGTGCAAGCGTTTAATTAAAGAGCATTCTCGATCGAAGCGACTATTCATCATGTCTACAACTACAATGGATATTCATGGTTTGATGCACAGGGATAGCAATATAGCATGATTGAATTGAATATGTAGTAGCGAGACCAAATTTGAATATCATCCAGTCCGCACATGCAGAGCAAACCAGCTGTCACAGTGCCCACCCACCACACGGCCATAGCCCATACGGCCATACCCCTTCCTCCCCTGTTTTTTTAATCAAAATTGAAAACAGTTATGTGGGCTTGTATGGGTCCAATTCCTTCAACAATACAATCTGCCGGAGTCCTTTCGGCTCTTGTTTTGTTTGTGTGGCCCATATAGCATATATGTAGCTAAACTAGCAAGGTGACCCGCGCAAATAGCGCGCGAAGCTAGCGTTTATTTTCTTAACAAACAAATTTTAAGTTCAAATTAATAGATGAAAATAGTTTTATTTAGTCGTGTCATTGTAATTATTTTGTCCTATAAACCCAGAGTTATATATTATAGTTTTTTAGAACATGAGTTCAAGTGAGAAGAAAACAACTTATATATAATTCTTTGTTTTTAAAATAATTAATGTAAATATTACATATTTTTAACATGACTATATTTTTAAAATTTATAACGGGCAATGCACATTTTTGGTTGAAAGTTGCAATAATATTGATAAATTATATTTTCATGTTTACAGGGATATATAGGTTATTGGCTAAATGCATACTATTTTTTGTAATAGTTAGAATTTAACTTTGAGTTTGAATTCGAAACGGCAATAGATGCATTTTTTTGTTTTTGTTTTTGTCCCATGCATATCATTACCATTTAATTTTTAGTTTGAGTTTGAGATCTAGGTTACTGGCTCAATGCGTACCATTACCATTTCTTTTTATTCTACTCCCCTAATATCCAATTGCTATAGCCCCATGTATGCTTGTTGAGTCATCGGCCCTAACTATGCGTGATCTCTTCATTTGGTTCTGTCCTTGTCTCTCTCACGTCTTTTTTCTCATCTTTCTTCTACTCTATTAGTTACTCAAAGCACTTATATTTAAAGGATGTAAGTTCTCGTCTCTCACGTTTATCTTCTATCAGATGTTAAACATTTGTTCAAATTTTAAAAACAAACGCATATAGTTTTGTTTCTATAATGGTGTCATAACTAAGATACTATCTATGTTTTTTCACCATTTTAATTCTATGCATGCTTCCATAATGAAGTTTTTATACATTCATTATTGCAGTCGGCATGGTATAGCCTTCTTTTTTGAACTCATCCTCTCTCTTCTGCTTCTGCTCCCAAGGGATTTTACCAGCTATGCCGCAATCATTGAAGATGTATTCCTGATGCTTAACACTTAACACTTTACCACGCATATTCTTTCCTCCTTTTGAACACAACCTTCAGCTTATTATGGATGGATGTGCATGTCAAGTCTCGATTTTCATGTTGCTTTGTTCTGGATTGTTAGAACTCTACACGTAATTACATCATTTATCATTCATTTTGTCCTAAATTTTTCAGATCTCATTGGTCCACTAATCACAATACTACATAGCAAGACATCACCATATTTCTATTTCTCATAGTTGCTAGTAGTTTATCACCATGCCTTGGTTGCTGCGTTCGGACGATACTCAGTCTTGACTACCTAACTCTCATGGACCATGTAGTGGCTAATTGTTGTGCTTCTAGTATTTATATAAGTAAAATTCTTCAAAAATAAATAAAATAAAATACCAATTTTTATTTTTTCTTGTATTATATTTATTTATGTTTTGCATGTAATTTTTATTTTTCTATCGTATTTCAAACTCATATATAATACTACTAATTATCTCTCGTTAATTGAATTTAAAAAACTCATTGGAATAATATGAATGTTTAATATTATCTTATAAAATAAATATTTTGTATTATTTTTTATTATCATGGTAATTTTAGTTTCTATGTCAAAATTAAGCTTTATTTGTATCCATTTAATTCTTTAGTAATTATATTTAATTCATGCTAATTAAAAAATATATAATATTTTTTAAATAAGAAGATCTATAATGTTGTGTTTAATTAGTATGTATCCATTTAGTTCTTTGTTAATTGTATTTGGCACATACTTTTTATTTAGCTATATTACTTCCAAATTCATACATAAAACAACTATTAGTTTCCTTATTTTTATTCTCAATTTAGCTATGTATTTATTATGTTTGATATGTACTCCTGAGTTAATTGCTAATTTATTTATTTATTTAATTTTTAGTTTATCTATTTACTAATCGTATTCAATATGTACCTTTTGGTCAAGTGCTAATTTTTATTTTTTATTTTAAATTTAACTATTTAGTAATCGTACTTGACGTGGATACTTTGGTGCTAATTTCTGATTTTTTCATAATGAAATTAGCTACTATTAATTGTTTTCAATAAGGACTTTTTTTTGGATAACATAGACCGATAGATCATCATAACAGATTCATAAGTCTAAGGTTATCTACGTTTGCTACAAACCGTGGCTGGACAAATTTCTTTGTCAATAAATTTGATGTGATACTATTTGCACTAAAAAAATCTTTATACCATGAATTAAGCGTAGCTTAGTTGCTTAAGTTCCTTGTGATGGAATTTGTCCACCGGGTTCCTAACTCGGCACTGGTGTCGCACAGCGAGGTGTCTGTGGTGACTTCGTCAATCTCAAGATCTGAGTAGCAGGTCAAATCTTTCGGAGGTGCTCATAATGGTAGGGTTTACATGTGTGTATTCATAGGAGTGAGTATGCAGATGTGTGTGAGCGTCTGTGTCTATACTGGTGTTTCAAAAAAATGTTCATAACCCAACTCTAATGAATTGGCCATTTTGTCTTTTTTTCTTTATATGCATCTGCCTCGAGATTACCCCATCTATTCAGTGGCAATATGGGATTATCCATAAAAGGGTTTAGAGATTGGATACATCATCACGCATGTGCGCGTGTGTAAAAACATGTCGATTTCATGAATTTCTTCCTTGGCAGCACCATCTGGCTAAGGTTAGCATCTTCTGACTCTATCTATTTGGCCATATGACAGAGCACCTAACCTGTTGAATCACACAGTTCCAAAACAATGCAACTCATATGTGCACGTAGCTTCTGTGGCCCCCCTGATCTTGTTCACAATTGTATTTCAGCTAGTTATACGCGCATGGCATGACCAGTATATATGCAGCACTTAAGCTGGACATCAGTCGCACGCATGCAATTTATCGTACCCCTAAGTGGACGCAACATACGGAGATGGCTTCAGCCTTCAGCCACATCATTGCTCAATTTTCACAACTGGTGTGCTACTTGCCTGCTGCCAGCCAAAGTCTCACACACATCACGGCTTGAATAGATGTAAATTCAGACACAAAAATCGGTGTATCCTCTGTTTCTCTGAGATGCTCCCGTAAAAGTTGTGCATGAGTCATGGAAAGTCGCCAACTTCTTGCAACATTTTGGCTCCGTTGACAACTATATATGTTGCTCCTTCGCACGAGCGGCACGGCCTTTATGGCACATAGGAACCCTTCGGTGGTCATATCATTCGCGCCACTTGTGATACTTTTGCGTTGATCTTGCAGGACTGCTAATTAGATGCACCGAAAGTTAAAATAAATAAAAATTAGATCAATATATTATTTGCATCTTCATTTATAGTTATAATCGTACTTGACATGGACACTTATCGCTAATTGCTTTTTTATTCCAAAATTAGCTATTACTAATTATTTTTTATGAGAATTTTTAGAGTAAGGTAGACCATTAGATATACATTAAATCCAACAGTGTATATTCTTTTCTTTTTTGGATTAATGTGAAAATTTCTTGGCCCTCTCAGCAAACATGGTGGCTTCTAACTTTTAGGGGTAAGGTAGACCGTTAAATATACATTAAATCCAATTGTGCATATTCTTTTTTTTGGATTAACGTGGGAATTTCTAACATTTAGGGATAAGGTAGACCGTTAGATATACATTAAATCCAACGGTGCATATTCTTTTCTTTTTTGGATTAACGCGGGAATTTCTAACTTTTAGGGGTAAGATAGACCGTTAGATATACATTAAATCCAACGGTGCATATTCTTCTCTTTTTTGGATTAACATGAGAATTTCTAACTTTTAGGGGTAAGATAGACCGTTAGATATACATTAAATCCAACGGTGCATATTCTTCTCTTTTTTGGATTAACGTGGGAATTTCTAAGCTCTCTCGGTGAACGTGGTGGCTTCTTTTAACCTTGTTGTATTAAGATAATAGATAGTGTTTCGTTGGGTTAGCCTGATTTTTCTTCTCTTTTTGAATTTGTTGTAGATGTTATAATTTGATTTGCTCTGTTCATAAAAGATATTGTTCTATCAATGTAAGACAATTATTTCACAATTTCTAAATGCTCTATGATATTCTGAGCTATTTTTATTATTCCATATTATATTTAAACTTTGTTCCATTTATAAATTTTTATTGTTCTATGTGTACAAACTTTTGTTCCATAAGTGTAATTTAATATTACTATCAATGTATACTATTAATATTTTTCTATTATTTTGTAATTGATATTGGTTTCATATTTAAACCATTTTATTCCAGACTTGTTGCATGATTTATTATAGGTGTACAATTTTTGGTTCCTCCTATACATTTTTCACCTAAACAAAACTTCTTACTATAATTGAATTACTCTCATTAAGCAAGACAGGAAACTGTAATCAATGTTTGAAAGACACACCGAGACCAAGGTTGACAATTGCATATTTTGATACCTTAGAACCATTAATTTTAGTGAAATTACACACTGAAAAAACATTGGGCTCTCCAACATGAGTTTCATTCCCATTTAAAAGGAGTGCCGCATAAGCAAATTTGATGATATCACAAGCCTTTAAACAAGAGAGACGTGAGGAGTTTCGTTTAGATGAAACCCAGTGGACACTATTTCCACGTCGTAATGTGTCATACAACTGTGGGTTGGAGCCGCTAGAGCATCGGGTGCAGAGTTGAGTTAGCACAAGGACGTGCAATGATAGTGGATGATCTTACGGTAGAGAGCTGCTGTTGGAGATGAGGAAGGTGGGTAGGGCGGGGAGTCAGACCGTGCCTGAACTTGTTAGCATGGCAAAAGGATGTTGGAGAAAGAAAATGGGCAGAGGCACCCAAGAAAAGTGCAGTTCTAACTTCTAACCATTGGGTTTTGATCCTTTGGCTACAAAGGTGGAGTGCTCACGGTGGATGAAATAGTTGATAGACAGGGACCAAAAAAATATTGAATTTACAATAAAGACGTGCCTCGCGATCGCAATTTGTGTTTGGCCGGGACGAACATGCCATGCCAGGCAGGCAGCCAGAATTTTGTAAGCCAGAACAGACACCGGCTACCTGCCTCTGCCTGCCCAGTGGCCACTGCCCACGATTGCCGATTTGTCTGGTCCAGACCAGTCTCACACACATCGGCACGCTACGCTCCGGCACGGCGATGGCTTCCGGCGAGCAAGTGAGAGCTCTCAGTACCACGTACGTGCCACTCCTGCGCCCGCCACCGCCGCACCTCGAGCAGATCCCCCTCTCCTTCTTCGACGCGTGGTTCCTGCCGCAGCCGCCCATCCAGCGCCTCTTCCTCTACGACGGCGGCGTCGGCGCCGACGACCTTCACCCCTCCTCCCCGTCACTCGTCCGCTCCCTGAAATCGTCGCTCGCGGAGGCCATCGCCATCTTCTTCCCGCTCGCCGGGAGGCTCACCTACCTCCCCGCCACGGCCGACGTCGCCGTCGACTGCTCGCCGTCCGCCGTCGGCGCCGGCGTCACGTTCGTGGAGGCCGAGGCCAGCGGCGACGCCCAGCGCCTGTCCGGCGAGGCGAGGCACGACGTCCCGGCGTTCCTCGGGCTCGTCCCGAGCCTGGAGGCCAGCGAGCTCCCCGCCCCGGTGCTCGCCGTGCAGGTGACGCGGTTCGGCGCCGGAGGCGTGGCCGTCGGGGTGGCCATGCACCATGCTGTGGCGGACGGCCACAGCTTCTGGCGCTTCATGGCGGCGTGGTCGGCGGTGGCGCGCGGCGGGGCGTGCCCGGCGGCTTTGGTGCCCACGTTTGACCGGTCGGCCATCGTGCACCCCATGGCCACCGAAGTGGCGCGGGGCATCCTCCGGAAGGTGACGCCGAAACTACCCCTGGTACAACTACTAACAAGTTCTAATCATGATTAGTTTAATCTATTAGCGTAATGGTTGCTTAGTTTTCGTTTGAAATCTGTAGCTTCCGACAGCAAATTTGTTGAGGCGTACGTGGCGGCAGCACGAGACAACGACGCTAGAACTCGACCGCCGCAGCATCGATCGCCTCAAGAGCCACATCGCCGACGAGCTGACCCGAACCGCGGCGCGTCCACAGGCACCGCGCCCGTCCACGTTCGTGGCGG
>CM014274.1:68114861-68130891 GCA_004135705.1 Alloteropsis semialata
ACGAGATATTGGCATACTAATGTTCTTATCTAGTTTCTCAGGTGTACCAGCCATCAGGTATGGATTTATCCCCAAATATCTTGCTCAATAACTGGACTGTCTAAGTATTGTTGTATCTAATATCTCACCGCAATACTTTTTTCACTTTTAACTTGATAATCAAGACATGGCTGTTATGTCCTTTTATTTTTCTCATACACAACATGTATCTTGGTGACTTTCTTTTGTTAAGTGTGAATCATGCACTTCTGCTTAATGCCTATGCACTGTGCCAGCAAAGCTTGGGGGCTTGTGCTGCCTGTCTGTGTTCAACCAGCAGAGAGACATATTTACCATATGCCTAATCTTTATTTTTCCTTGTATGGAAACAGGTCAGGGCATGCTCCATTATTTTGCCAATCCTTAGCATGTCAATTTCTGGTCATTCCATAACCACATTTAATATTTTCGTCTATAAAAATGTGCATTGCTAAACTGCAGGAAATGGATCCTTGATCATTGCAGCCCTTTCTTAGCTGCAAGAGCTCACACGTTTACATCTGAAATTTAATTGCATTTCAGCTTGTGCATGTTTTTGCTCCTTGCACAAAAATACTCAGTCTGACATATGCAGGCTCAACCGTCTTTTATGGCCATCAAAATGATTATTTGCTGCTCACTGCTTCGCTGTGATTGGAGCAAACAACAGTTTCCAGTATATGATTGCTCGGTCCTATCCAGAAACAGAAAGCCATATATTAAGAACAGCGATACTGTTTCAGTTTTGCTCCTTATCTCTACTAATTCAATTTGCACTTTATTTATATGACTCTGCTTAATATCCATGCATTCAGCCAGCAAGGCCTTGGGGCTTGTACTGGCGTTCTTGCTATAAATTCTCTCATTTTATCTTTCCTTATACGGAAAGTTCAGATATGCTCTAATATTTGCACACGGCTTCTGTTATGCCCGATGTTTTTAATCTATTAAGGTCCTCAACTAACTTGTTTGCAGGATGTATCCTTTAATCACTTATTTTATAGCACCTTTACTTTATTGCATCTTTGCTTTCTGTCACATCTAATTCTAGATCATTGATGCTGAGTCAAATCAAACTTGTTGAAGATAACAGCTCAATTTCAGTTTGCTACTCACTTGTTAGCTCTCAGTTTGCTACTTTTCTCTCAGTCAAGACATTTGATTCTCCTTTTATCTTAAAGAACTGGAACTCATGCGCTATAACATATTGCTTTGCACCTGTCACAGATCTTAGCAGGTTAAACTATATAATTTTTGGAGATGACAAAGCATCATCGGCGCATGGATATTCCTTTGAAAGAATGGAAATGCATATACTGCATCACAATCTGTCATTAATCTCTGCAGAGACCATGGAACATCATTGGCGTTCATTTTGCTATCAGCCTTCAATCACACAAAAGTCAAGGATATAGAGATGGTCTTCGCACCTATATTGGGCTCGACAATTCATTGTTGGTCGTTTATTCTCTCTCCGGCATTCATTTTTTTTAAGATAATCGTTTACCATCAGTCTGAAATGACTCTCTGCCACTATTACTCTTCGCACACCCATTGGATATGACTTCATCATTCATTGTTGATCATGACAAGAAATTGGAAACTTATGATTGGCCTTCGCCATCAATTGAGCTACAAAGTCTCGCTCTCTCTCGGGTATCTTGGGTTCCACAACCGTGCATCGCACCAAGGTACAATCCATCCTCTTCATGACTTTTCACAACTATGTCATGACAAAAAGGGTTTCAACTCTTACAAACAAGGACTCTACCCTTCGGATAAGATAACTCTTGCTATCTATTTACTTTGTGTTCTGCACCAAAATTTTATTCATAGCGCATTGCTATCTCGTACAACAATTGCTAACCCTTCGCATAAATGTTGAAGGGTTACTTTCTAGATTCTATCACCGTCACCCTTCACTTGAAAGTCGAAGGACACCTTCGCAGATGATATCACTCTTTTCGAGTGCCTTTCACCATTGTTAGGTCATATCTCTTTGATTTAAGAACCATCATTGCATCATATTATTAAAATTTCCTTTTCGGCTGAAAGTTGCTACTTGTCGAATGCAACCCTTTAATTATGAGTTTCTTACCTCAAAAAAGAAAGAGGAAGTGAAAAGAGAGAAAAGCACTAAGTGTGCAGTATCTCAAATACTTGTGCCAAGGCACTTGCAGTTAAACCTTGTTGCGCTTCATTTGAACTATAATTTTGATTCTTTCATTGGTCACCGAGGAGGCATTTTCTATGTGCATGTTTTCCATTTTCTATATACTTGTTGTGCATATTTTTTTTTGCTAACTTGCAGGTTCATTCAATCTCGGTAAGTATCTCTTCAGTTCCATAAACCAACCCTTCGCTAGAAATACTTATGTGCATTTTTGGATTAGTCGCATCATGCCTTAGCTATGTACTTTTTTGTGAATTTTACTGTCATGCAAAACCTGCTCGATCTGTGTCCAATCTAACCCCTTCACTGTGAAGGACATCAATTCTTCTCTTGCAGGCTAATTCTCCTCTGCAAAGGTAATAAATTCTAACATATTTACCCTTCGCTTTCAAATTCATAGTGCATTCTTGTTTCAAATGTGCTTTGCATCTACCCTTCACTTATAAACTAAAGACATCACTACCATGAATCATATTTTTCCACGTTTGTACACTTCCTCATATATTCATGTTACAGTAGTGTTGGCTATACCTTTCAAGATTTGTAAGAAAAAGAGATACATTGTTGTTTCACAGCAGTGTCGAATGGACATGTCCCTTAACTAGGCACATATATTTATCGACACTGCTTAATCATTTATTAAGAAACATAGGTCAAGAAGGCCTTTGCTATAAGCGACCTTGATTGACCTAAGCATGGCTAAACAAATAAACTTAGTCTTCGCACCAAAATAAGGCCAAGACTCTATGAAACTAAGTCTTCGCATAAAAACAAGAGCGAAGGTCTCCTTATTGCTCTCTTGTTAACCAAAGTTGCTCTACTTATTTCATCAGTTGTATTTACTCACATCTATTTATGTTTGATTGTTTTAAATACTTACCATTCATATTCATGCCAATGCTTTACTTGCCTACATTGCCTGAATATGTCAAGTCATAAATCTTCGCCCTTTTTCAGGATAATGCCTATGGGCAATGGATTTTTACCCTTCGTATCCAATCATCATTGAAATTATTGGTGTATATGGATTCTCGTTCACCAATAGCTTATGTGGAATAAGATACATGGCTTCTCCATACTATTATATCCTTCAAGCTATTGACCTTCACCAAGTATTGGCTTCTCGACAAATTATTGGTTATTGGCACTACTGATCCAAGTACGATCATTGGAATTCTCTTCTTGGGGTTCAACTAGACCAAGGGATTCTCACAAATGATGCAATTGGCTTATGATGTAACCCATCGAATCATTCCACATGAAAAATCATTCATGCATCGAGAGCATTCATCCATCATTCATTCATAAAAAATATTGCATTCATTGCACCATTGGACGAGCTAAGGCTCGCACCAAGGCTAAGGGGAAAAGCCTTTAGATGTAAAAAGATGAGTTGAGACACACAGAGCAGAGTCTCAATCACTAAAGAAAATAAAAACTTGGACATGAAAAAGTTCCAAGTCAAAAAGGCTCGTGTGGCCTTTGCGGAAAATAAAAACTTGGACACGAGAAAGTTCCAAGTCAAAAAGGCTCGTGTGGCCTTCGCTGAAAATAAAAACTTGGACATAAGAATTCCAAGTCAAAAAGGCTCGTGCGGCCTCCGTTAAATAAAAGTCGGGTGACGACCCGCAAAATAAAGCTTGTATCTATCGTGTGTTGGGGAGGATTCGCCCAGCGCGATCTCCGGACGTGAACATGTTTTTGGCTGACCAAGTTCTTACGAAGTGCTTGCAGGATGAGAGGACTTCGGGCGACTTCGGTCTTGACGTAGGCCACGGCGTCGTCCCGATTGATGCGGGGCGACTCTGAAGAAGGGGCGAAGTCCGGCGAAGTCGGGCGAAGGCCGGTGAAGTCACTCCAAGGACTTCGGGAGGCATGAAGTGTGCGGAGGCACCGAAGCATTGTGGGGCCATGAAGAAGTCGTACGAACTACGAGTGGGCCCGTGACTGGAAAAGACCCAAGTGGGGGTAACTTTGGTACGGCCCGTAGGGGCATTATTGTAATCAAGGACAAAGGACACCATGTACAAGGGTACGATTGTAATCAAACTTTGTAACATGTTCTCTATAAATAAGAACACCGGCTCGTGATACGGGATCGGATTTTTGGGAGACAAAAAGCACTTGTTGTTTGTCATGTTGCTTTCCTAGGACTTAGGGAAGTGTTTGTTTTCCCTACTGTGTGGGAAGTTACACCCAACAGTTTGGCGCCGTCCGTGGTTCGTTCCGAAGTGCCACCACCATGCCGAACAGCAAAAAATCAAAAGCCACTACACAAAAGCCGCCCGATGATCCGTCGGCGGCACAGCAAGCTCTAACCACGGCGAACTCGCAGATACCGCGAGATCCGCCGGGCGAAGAGCCGTCACTCGAAGACCTGGCCACCGGGGACCTCGAAGTGGGTCTCCTGGAGGCGGGGATTCCCGAAGAAGACATACTGGCGCTGCGTAGGGTCGAAGGTTTGCTGTTGCAAAAGTACAATGCAAGTAAACCTTCGTCCTCGCAGGCGCAGACTCGCTCGAAGACGGCGGCTGCGGTCGCCAAGGGGGCCGACCCCCAGGCCGAGGAGGAAGCGGCGAAGAAGCAGCGCGAAGACAACCTTCGCCTCGACTTGTTGAGGCAGGAGGTGGCCAAGAGGAGGGAGCAGCTGGAGCACATGCAGCGTTTGCGCGAGGACGCGCACCATCGAAAGGAAGACCCGCAGTTGTTAGTCACCCTGGCTCAACTCGCGGAGGAGAACAAGAAGCTGCAGGACCAGATAGCAACCCTTCGCCCGCCGGCTGCTTCGCCGCAGCTTGTGGAGCACTGCGGTGAGGGTGGTGCGGAGTCAGACGTCGAGGAAGTAGCCAAAGGGGACCTGGGGCCCAGGCCAGCAAGGTTCGTCCCCGAGCCGCGAAGGTCGTGCAGGATGCCTTTGCCAACCACTCCGCTCTCCGTTCAGTTGGAACACACGCCGTGGCCCGCGAAGTTTAGGTTGCCAGCCTCTATGCCAGAGTATGATGGGCAGTCTGACCTCAAGGAGTTCCTGCTGAGATATGAAACGGCCATTTCAGCAGCCGGGGGCGATGACACGGTCAGGGCGAAGGCGTTCATTATGGCAATCAAGGGACCGGCGCAGCAGTGGTACGCGAGTCTGCCTCGGGGGAAGATATACGCCTGGGAGGAGCTACGTGATAAGTTATACGAGAACTTCCAAGGTTTTCAGCCGGAGGAGCTGACAGCGGGAGATCTTCACTCCTGCTGTCAAGGTGACAAGGAGACGCTCCAGGAATACATGAAGCGCTTCGTTCAGCTTCGCTCGAGGGCACCGAACGTATGCGAAGACACGGTCATCGACGCGGCGATCAGGGGCCTCAGAATGGGGGCGTGCGCGGAATTCCTGGACAGGTGTCGGCCTCGGTCGGAGAGAGAGCTCTTCGAGATCATGCAGACATACTGCAGGTCGGATCGGGGTCGGCGCAGGCGGCTCGAAGACCAGAATCAGGGGAAGAAGAGCAAGAAGTTCTGGCCGCAGGGCCAGTGGGAAGAGCAGAAGCAGCAGCCTTCGGGAAAGGGAGACTTCCCGGGCAAGGGCCGCGCTGTTAACAGCGTCGCAGGTGAACCTCCGCGGCAAAGCCAGCCGTCGCAGGGGGGAACAGCGTCGGAGTCGGCCGCGGGGGGCTCCGGAAGAGGAGGAGGATCAGACCGCGGAGGTCGCGGAGGTCGAGGTGGACGCGGCAAGGGTCCAGGAAGAGGCCAGAAGAAGGAGGGCGAGGGGAAAACGCCTTACTGTTTCTTTCATGGAAGGGATCAGGGTCATTTCACTGCGGAATGTCCTGATGCGATGGAGACGAAGAGGCGGATGGCAGAGGAAGAGGAGCGGAAGAAGCATCAGCCGATGAGGGCTGTGAGCTACACTTCGGCGAACATCGACTCTACTCAGTACAGGCCGGCGAATTATTGGCCGCAGGGCCAATCTTTCGTGGCTAGCAGCTACGTGCCTACGCTCCCGCCGCCTCCACCGCCGCCGGTCTTCGCGCAGCCGCACCCACCGTATTACCCGGTGCCGTGGGGGGCACAGCGCAGTCTCAAGGTATCGAGCTGCCCAGACGTTCCTCCGAGCGCCCAAGAGAAGAGAGAAGGGCCGAAGACAGGGAGGAACGGGCGGAGTCCTCGCAGCGAAGAGTAAATGTTGTGAACGCCATCACAGGAGGATCAGGAGACACAGCTTTTCTCTCGAAGAGGCAGAAGCGTGAGCATCTGCGCTATGTGAATCATGTGTCCGAAGGCACTGTCTTTCACAGCGAATGGTCCCATGTACCCATCACCTTCACAGAGCAGGACCTGCGCCTTAAGCACTACCCTCATGAGGACCCGATGGTTATAAGGGCAATCGTGGGCAAAAATGAGAAGCATTTATATGGCACGGATCTCGGAGGCATTCTGGTTGACAATGGAAGCTCCGCGGACATAATCTTCCGCAGAGCATTCTTGCAGATGGGATTCGAGGAGCGAAGTCTGTCGCCCTCCGAAACTCCCTTGTTCGGTTTTGGGGGACGGAGAATCGAAGCAATCGGAAAGATGGACATCAACGTCACATTTGGCGAAGGTCACCAGACCCGGACGGAGGTCATAACCTTCGATATAGTGGACATCCCGTACCCCTACACAGCTATCTTCGGCAGGGGCATAATCAACAAATTCTCAGCTGTCATTCACAGCGCTTATCTTTGCATGAAGATACCAACTTTGGGAGGAGTGGTCTCGGTATTCGGGGATCAGGAGGATGCTCGCAGGAGGGAGCGAAATACGGCAGTTTTGCAAAAACCTATTCATGTTATCGAAGACACATCTCTCGGTGACTCCGCGGAGGCAAAGGAGGAGGTTGGCCGGGTCCAGCCTCAGGGTGATATAAAGAAGATCCCGCTGCCGGGCTCTGCTTCGGGAGCGGTGGTGTGCATTGGTGCAGAATTGGACCAGTCTCGCCAGGCAGAATTGCTGGCTTGCTTGGTGCAGAACCAGGATGTCTTCGCCTGGTCGAAGAGGGATCTCACAGGAGTCCCGAGGGATGTCATTGAGCATGAGCTCAATGTGGATCCGAGGGCAAGGCCCAGGAAACAGAAGCTTCGGGTCCTATCCAAAGAGCGGAGGAAAGCGGCTGAAGCCGAAGTGCAGAAATTGTTGGACGCGCAAGTTATACGCGAAGTAAAGTATCCGAAGTGGTTGGCAAACATTGTAATGGTGCCGAAAAAGAATGGAAGTTGGTGCATGTGTATCGACTTCACAGACCTCAACAGGGCATGCCCGAAGGATGATTATCCACTGCCGAGGATCGACGCTCTGGTTGACTCCGCTGCGGGTTGTGAATTGATCTCTTTGCTGGATTGTTTCTCGGGGTATCATCAAGTCTGGATGAAGCGGGCGGACGAAGAGAAGACAAGCTTCACCACTCCCTTCGGTCTGTACTGTTTCGTCCGCATGCCAGAGGGCTTGAAGAATGCAGGGCCCACTTTCAACAGAATGATTAGAACTGTGCTTGGGGGGCAATTTGATACCAACGTATCCGCTTACGTCGACGATGTGGTGGTGCGAAGCAGGAAGGCCGAAGATCACGTCAAGGATCTTTCAGAAACCTTCGCCAACTTGAGGAGATTTGGCTTGCGGCTTAATCCGGAGAAGTGCGTCTTCGGAGTTTCTGCAGGCAAGTTGTTGGGTTGCATGATTTCGAAGACTGGGATTCAGGCTAACCCGGAGAAGATTATGGCACTCAGAAATATGAAGCCTCCGAGATCGAAAAAAGATCTGCAAAAGTTGACGGGCAGACTGGCCTCTCTGGGACGTTTCATTTCCAAATCAGTAGAGCGGAGTCTCCCATTCTTTGAAGCTCTAAGAGTCACTTCGACATTCTTCTGGGGGCCAGAGCAACATCAGGCCTTCGAAGACTTGAAGAACTATATTGAGCACACGGCAGTACTGACTAGTCCTACTCCAAAAGCTGATCTACTCCTGTACATCGCCGCGTCAGATTTGGCTCTCAGTGCTGTGTTAGTCGAGGAGCGGCTTAAGAATGGCCAGAGCTTTCAAGCACCCATCTACTTCGTGTCAGAAGCTTTGTCGGGGGCGAAGAGATTTTACTCGGAAGTGGAGAAAATGGCTTACGCAGTTGTCATGGCCTCTCGGAAGCTTCGCCACTATTTTCAGAGCCACAGCATCACTGTGCCCACTTCGTTCCCGTTGCGTAATATCTTCGAAAACAAAGAAGCTTCAGGGCGTATAGCGAAGTGGTCGGCTGAGATCGCGGAGTACGTTGTCAACTTCGTCTCCAGGAAGGCTATAAAGTCGCAGGTTTTGGCAGACTTCGTAGCAGACTGGAACCCAAAGGCGGAGGATGATCATGAAGTTGCGCTGGATCATTGGGAGGTTCATTGTGATGGAGCATATTGTTCTGACGGGGCCGGAGCATCAGCAATTTTAACTTCGCCGTCAGGCATCAAGCTTCGATACGCAGTCCGGCTGAATTTCGAGGCAGTTACAAACAATGTGGCAGAGTATGAGGGGCTTTTGCTGGCACTCAGAAAAGCAAGAGCTCTAGGCACGCGAAGGCTGATAATCAAAACTGATTCTGATCTCATTCAGGGTCACATCGCGAAGAGCAACAAAGCCAGGGACCCAGAAATGATAAGGTACCTTGGGGCAGTCAGGGCAATGGAGAAATACTTCTTGGGGTTCACGGTGAAGTCAATTCACAGAAGCTTGAACGGCGAGGTAGACGCTTTGGCGAAGGCGGCGGCTCAAAAAACTCAGAGGCCGCCTGATGTGTTTTACGAAGTCTTGCACCATAAGTCCATTGACAACGACGAGGCTCCGGCGAAGTACATCAATGCCATCTCCAGCGAAGACTGGAGGTCTTCGATTATAGCTTTCCTCAAGGGCTATTTCGAACCCGAAGATCAGAAAGATCGGAGTAGATTGAAGCATCGGGCACGAAACTATATTATGATCGATGGAGCTTTGTACAAGAAGGGTGTATGTTCACCGCTGCTGAAATGCATCTCCAGGGAAGAAGGGGTGCAGCTGCTCGAAGACATCCACAGCGGCATGTGCTCTTCGCATATGGGAACCAGGAAACTTGTTGCTAAAGCCTTCAGGCAAGGTTTCTACTGGCCAACGGCACTAGCAGATGCGGAAGACACTCTCAGAAAATGCAACAGTTGCCAGCTTCATGCCCCTATCAGTCGAAGTATTGCTCACGAAGTTCAGCTCATACCTCCTATTTGGCCTCTGGCGCGATGGGGCTTGGACATTGTCGGTCCACTGCCCCCGGCTCCTGGAAATTACAAATTCGCCCTTGTGGCTGTGGAGTATTTCTCGAAGTGGATAGAATCGAAGCCCGTGCAGCGCATAACCTCGGCTGTCATAACGAAGTTTTTCTGGCAGAACATTGTGTGCCGCTTTGGTGTGCCCAGGGAGTTGACAGTGGACAACGGAAAGCAGTTCGATAGCGCAGGCTTTCGAAGGTTCTGTTTTCAAATCGGCACTAAGCTCTGTTTCGCTTCGGTGTATTACCCCCAGTCCAATGGAGCTGTCGAAAAGGCAAATGGCATCATCTTTGCTGGTGTCAAGAAGAACATCACAGATCAGCCATGAGGCAAGTGGGCCGAAGAGTTGCCGAGGGTGATATGGGCCCACAACACTTCTGTTTCACGCGCAACGAAGTTCACGCCGTTTAGGCTACTCTACGGCGAAGAGGCAATGATGCCAGAGGAGCTGAAACTGCAATCATTCAGGTCATTCGCCCCGCAAGATATCGAAGATGAGAAAGTCACGAAGGATACGGTCGAAGCAATCAGGCTGCAAGCGGCCCAGAACATCGATGAGTATCAAGATGAAACCCGGAGATGGAAAAACAAGCGTCTCAGATACAAAGACATTTCCACGGGAGATATGGTGTTGCGAAGATCGGAGGCTGCCGGAAAGTTTGAGCCGAAGTGGGAAGGTCCTTTCTTGGCTTCGCAAACTGATAGGCCAGCGGCGTTCACATTGCAAAAGCTGGACGGCACTGCAGAGCCGTTCACTTGGAACAAGGACAGGCTGAAGAAGTACTTCGTCTAATCGGACTCAGTCACGAGTCCGCTTGTTTTTTCTCTTTCTTCTTCATGAATTTTATGAATCTTTTGTACTTCGGTGCCGTACTCTTTTCCTTACAGGGGGAACTTCGGGGTCACTTCGCAGTGCCCGGAAGCGTAAGGTTTTTAACGAGGCGGCACCTTTTTGTAATCTCATTGTGAAATATAAACAATGTACCCCCAGAAACGGAGGTGTGGCTCGATGTTAAAGCTCTCGCCTTCGCGAGGGGTTAACTTCGAGGATAATCTGCTCTCGTGCCGAGGTAAGTGAGGGGCTGATGAAGCGGCATCTTCGGAGCGTTTCATCATCCCTCACTTATCGAATCTCGAGACAACGGTGCTTGGCAAGACAAGCAGTATATGGCAGAAACGCCAAGAGGTTGGCCACCTCAGTAAAATCGTGCGGTGAAAGGCCAGTGCGTCTTCGAAGCGGATATGCGCGAAGTAATACAATAAACGCTATGCAAAAACTGCGGCGGCAAGCCAGAAAAGGCGAAGCGAGCGAGACACCGCTCTGCGAACCTTCGCAGCAGTTAAGCTCGAAGGGTGGCGCGGCGCACACGCCAAAGCGCTCGGAAGGGCAAAGCCTTACCCGTAAAATTCGAGAAACGAAGACATGGGATGCGAGCCTTTGAAAATGTAAACGCAGGAGTTTGCAGTATCTAAGAGCTATGACAAAACACTTCGCATTCAGTCAAGCGTGTTACAAGCTTTATTCAAGGTTTACAATCACGGAATTACACGATGAGATATCTCATCAATCAAATTGGTTACAACTTCGTCAAGGATGTTGTTGGCCATCATTCGAAGCACATCTTCGGAAGGAATTCCCGGGGCGCGCCAGTCTTCGGTCCCACTCCGCCCTGTGAAGAACCGGCCATTACTTAGACCGGGGAAGTAGAGACATGGTAAGGGGGCGCGAAGAAGGGCGAAGGTACTGATATTCCGGGAATTCGTAACTATCCGGTTCCTCAGTCTTCACAACCTCGAACTCGGAAACGGTAGCTTCGAGTGTGGCTCTCGAATGCACTATAGACGCCCGTTCCATGGAACGGGCGTGCAACTCAGCAAATTTTCGCTTCGCCGCATGATTGCGTCTCACGTAAGTTTCAAGTTTCGAGTTCCAAAAACTTGCAAATGAAACGCGCGGGAAGCGAAGAGTAAATTTCTCCCAGAGGGATCCCGAAACGAAAAAGTCACCAAAGCACATTGTTAAGGGAGTTACACCTTCGGTCATCTGCGCAGGCTCCGGCAGTGGGACCTGCGCAGTCACCACAAAAATATCAGTCTTTACAATAGGGGCTGATAAGCCAAAAGCTTCCCTACAAGGAGCAGCTAACTACACGCCTCACACCTCCGGAGCGTCGGCCGAGCGACGGTCTTCGCGGTTGTCACCAGCAGGAGCAGAGGTGGGCGGAGCTTCGGTTGACCCAGCAGGACGCGAAGATCTAGGTTCTGCAATCTCGATGCCTTCATCCTTAAGGCGCTTCGCAGCTTCAGATGCCAGGCGAGCGCGGCGCTGAGAAGAAGTCAAACGGGTTAGTCACGTTGCAAAGTAATTAAACGAGTGGACAAAAAGGGAAAGGAGGCTCGAAAGCACCTGTTCGGCAAGTCGTTCGCCCTCGGCGACGGCGAAGCGGTACCCAACCCGGTGGAAGAAGCCGGAGATGAAGTTCTTGGCAATGTTCTTCGCCAGGACAGGAAGTTGTTCCGGGTTCAGCACCGAAGGCCAGGGGAAATCCGCTTGGCGAAGACGGCGAAGGTCACTCTTTGTCAGGAAAGGCTCCGTCTGCCCCGCTGACGTGTCCGGTTCCCGAAGAAGTTGGCATATGCTCATTGCGAGGGTGCGGGCGGCGACAACGGCACCAAGCTCACCGAAGGCACGGCCAGCCCCGTCCATTTCGCGCGCACAAGCGCCAAGCCAGGCGAAGATTTCCTCCAGCGTCGCGGTTTGCACGTCAAGGGGCTGGGCAAGCCCAAGTACCCCGAAGCTCTGGAGCGTGAGGTCGAATTGTTCCTTAACAAAGGCCAGCCCTGAGCGAACCTCCGACGTGAGGTCGCGAAGCTTTTCTTGGGCAACACTGGCTTCCTCCTCCAAGACCTTCGCGCGATCCTGATGCGTCTTCGCGTTTCTGATCGCTGTGTCATAGGCGGTACGCTCCACAGCAAGAGCCTCGTTGCGCTCTGTCAGCTCTTCAGCATGCTTATAGAGCACGTCGAAGTCCTTTTGTAGCTTGGCCGTCTTTGCTCTCTCTTCGTCCAGGGACTTGCTAAGGGCCTCCTTCTCGGCTTGAAGACGTTTCACCACTTCGATCTCCTTACTCAGGGCCCCGCTGTTGCTCATGCTTTCGAGCTCCAATGACTTCTTCTCTGCATGATAAGCACGTTGTGCAACGCGGCTGGCGATAAGGGACTTCAGAGCAAGGTCCTTCGCACAGTTCAGGGCATGGTCCACTCCGAGGCTCTGTAAGTCCATTTCCATAATCGGCGCGCAGAAGTGGCTTCCCATCTTCTCGAGCAGGTGTCTCTCGCGGCGACCGCTCTCAAACTTGAGCACTCCGCGTTTTTGCCCACCCCAGAGCTGGACTGCATCAGGAAGATTCATGCGGCTAGCCACGTCCTGGACATCGTCAGTGCACACAAAGTACGCACTGCTGCTGCTCACTGGGCTGGCGTCCGAAGCGGTGCCAGCGCTGCTTTCGCTGGAAGAGGACTTCTTCTCCTCGGAACCTCTGGCAGAACCACCGCTGGGGCCAGCCACAGGCTTCATCGGGCTCAGATCAACAGTCTCTTTCTCAGCTTGAGCCTGGGGAGTCGAAGAGACGACATCGACTTCGGGAGTCTCCTCATCGCTCTCGGCCTCCATATCGCTGTATTCAATCTGATATGGCAGGCGGCCCACAGGCTTAAGTGGCGCGTTGTCTTTGGGAGCTTCGAGGACGGCGGCCTCTGGGAGATCTTGAGGCGAAGTCACCGGCGGAGTTGCCGGAGCAGGGCGTGGAGGCTGGGCCGCGAGGGGAAGTGACCACGTCTTCGGCAGTGCCTGGGCTAGCTTTGCTCTTCGACCCGGCGTCGCCGGCATCGCCCTCGACAGGATCTGGGGAGCTGTCTTTCTCCTCATCCATATTCAGCAGCAGATCCGGGATGGACGAAGTCTTCCGGCCGGAGGGCGCCTTGGGTCGCGAAGTCAATCGGCGTCTTTTGGCTTCGGCGCAAGCGGTAGCGTGTGGCTCCGTTGGGGCACGCTTCCCTTGGTTCCTGCGCCGTTTTTCAGCCTGTTCGAGGCGAGCAGACACAGCTTCGCGAACAGGCGCTTCTACTTTGAAGAAGCGGAAGACTCGGTTGTTTCGGGCACCGCCAAGGCGAGATGCGATGTCGTTCGTCTCTTTTGGGGACTCCGGCCCCAGGATGGCGTTCGCCCGATGCTCGGCGGTAAGGGGGCAGACATCTGCATCGCAAAAGTGCAAGCGCAGTTAATAACAGAAAAGGGCACAGGCATGCTTCGGGCCCAAGGTCGAGGGTCATCGCAAACTCACCAGCTTTTTTGAGCCCAAAGCTCTTTTCGAAGTTGGGGACCTTGATTTCGCTGTCGAAGTCGTCCCACTCTTTAACCTTCCAGCCAGTCCGAACCGGAAAGACTCCGGCAAGGCAGTATTCTTCCACAAGATCCCGAGTCCCGAACTCGGATGCAAGGGCGCGCAAGGCGTGTCCGAAGAGGCGGGATGGCTCTTCGGTAGGAGCGGGGCGAAAGAAGTCATCTGCCTTGGGGAGGTCGCTCAGGACTTTGCAGACGAGTCCACTGGGCGTTCCGTCAGCTTCGGGAGCCACTTCGGCATAAAACCAGAAGCTATGCCAGTCATCGGGCCATCTGTTCTGATAGGCGGTCACGGGGCTGATGACCCCACCGCGGAAGCGAAAGTTGATGCAGCCGAACTGAGCATTCTTCTTCACCAGGGTATCAGCAGCTTCGAGCGTCTCGATGTACTTGGGCTGGTGATGCACAGAAATTGCCTGAAGAAAGTTTGCCTTCGTCGGAGTCACGCCCATAGTCTTGCATATCCACATGAAGAGGCTAAGGCGCAGTATGCAGTTCGGAGTCAGGTGATGGGTGAAGAGGTCGTACTCCCGCAGAACGGAGATCAAAACAGGGTCCAGTGGGAGTCGAAGCCCAGCAGTGAACAGGTCCCGAAACACAACGACTTCGTTGTCGCGGGGATGCGGCACTGTCTCCGAGGGCTCAGGGGCTCTCCCGGCGTCGGCAGCAAGGAAACCGCGTTCGCGGTATGTCTTCAGGACGGCGGGGGTAACACGGCTTCGTCCGAAGACTGTAGTCGCTGGAACGCCGGGATCGGGAATCTCATCTTCGTCCTCTGTGCGAGTCTTGGGGGGAGGCATCTTAATTGGAGAGGGGAAGTGCAGACCTGTTTTTCGGGCATAATGCCGTGTAAGTTCTACTTCAACCAGGAATCCTGGCAAGGTCTAACAGGAAAACCGAAATAGACACGAAGAAACTTACTTGCGAAGGTGGAGCAGCGAAGTCGCCGAGTTCTCAAAAAAAATCTCCAAAGGGCAAGGCAAGAGTAAAGATGAATTTACCGTGGGGGCTTATATAGGCGCGGGGTAAACCCTGGCATAGGGTGCCTCGACTTGCGCGCCAGCGTCGGTTTAATCTTAAAATTTTAGGGTTCAGCTTGAGGTTTCACCATTTTACCCCCCAAACGGGGTCGTTTTAACTGTAGAAAGCCATATTAACCGTCTCAGAGAGCGGTTAAGTATCAACGGCAAGCACGGTCAGCATCCACCGAGCCGAAGGGGGCGGGAAGAGCCGGAGTTCGCTTGGCCTCATCAGGCTCAAGGCTCCCCTCGTGCAAGATAAGCGCGAAGTGTGAAATCGCAAGTTCGGCCCAGCGGAGCGAACATCGGTTCTTCTATGTAGGGTATTCCTGTTTTTTTCACCAGCGCCCTTCTACTGTTGGGGAGGATTCGCCCAGCGCGATCTCCGGACGTGAACATGTTTTTGGCTGACCAAGTTCTTACCGAAGTGCTTGCAGGATGAGAGGACTTCGGGCGACTTCGGTCTTGACGTAGGCCACGGCGTCGTCCCGGTTGATGCGGGGCGACTCCGAAGAAGGGGCGAAGTCCGGCGAAGTCGGGCGAAGGCCGGTGAAGTCACTCCAAGGACTTCGGGAGGCATGAAGTGTGCGGAGGCACCGAAGCATTGTGGGGCCATGAAGAAGTCGTACGGACTACGAGTGGGCCCGCGACTGGAAAAGACCCAAGTGGGGGTAACTTTGGTACGGCCCGTAGGGGCATTATTGTAATCAAGGACAAAGGACACCATGTACAAGGGTACGATTGTAATCAAACTTTGTAACATGTTCTCTATAAATAAGAACACCGGCTCGTGATACGGGATCGGATTTTTGGGAGACAAAAAGCACTTGTTGTTTGTCGTGTTGCTTTCCTAGGACTTAGGGAAGTGTTTGTTTTCCCTACTGTGTGGGAAGTTACACCCAACATCGTGCTTTATATTAGACTGATGCAAAACAATATAATCCTTATGCAAACAAACCTATGCAAGGAAGGAAAAATGACCTTTACAGGACAAACACGCTAAGGTTCTCTTCGGCTCAAAGAAAAGCTTGATGACTTGAAAGTCGCCAGGGGCTTCGCAAGGGGCTTCGCCACAGACATCGGCATCCCATTTCACCTCTACCTTCCAGTCTGACTCGAG
>CM014274.1:68131891-68147054 GCA_004135705.1 Alloteropsis semialata
TTCTCTACGGAATCCTTCTCCACCGGTTAGTTTCTTATCTTCTTGCGTGTTGTGTATCTGACTGCTGAATTACTGAATGACTGATGAACTGTGCTTGTTGCTGTATGTTTGCCTTGCAGGAGCGAGCGATGAGGTACCTCAGCCACGCGCCGCTGCCTGAGGGTGACGTCCGGGTGGAGAAGCTGATGACGGCGGAGGAGGCATCCCGGGTGCCTCAAGTCGTGGAAGAGGAGCAAGCTGACTGGGATGAGGTCGGCGTCATCCCGGCTCCTCAGGAAGGAGCGGAGGATAACCCTGTGACGCGGATACTTGGTATCAGCATGGGGCGGCCAACGCGTCAAGTTGTGCGCAAGCTGACCCCAGCCCAGAGGGCGGCTCGAGGGGGGTCACCCAAACCAGCACCGATGCTGGGGCAAGCCGCGCGGGCCGAGGCCGAGGCGCGGAGGAAGAGGAAGGCTGCGGGGATGGCCCTGACGGCCGTCTTCCGGGCTTGAGTCGGATCAGCCCGCGCAGCAATCTTCAGGGGCTCAGGGGAGCATCTTCGCCCAGCCAGGGCTGCGGCCGGACTCGACCCTGTTGCCGAGCCAGACGCCTCCGCAGGTGCTGCGGGGCGTGCAATTCAAGCGTCCGCGCAAGGGCGGGTAAGTCGCCTTGAGTTTCTGATTGTTGGATGAGCAATTCTTGATCTGTTGATGTGTTGAATGCAGGCTCGGGAGCCAAGCAGGCGTCGGCACCCTACCCCGCCCGGGGACCGGTGACAAGGCGCCACCGAGTCGGTCTGCCGCCGCAGAGGCGGGTTCAGGGTCGAGCATGGCCCTGATTGTGCCGGAGCAGGTGCCAGTCGGCATGTCGGGGCCGCCAGACCCGCCGAGTCCGCCGCGCATCACAGGGACGGGCGACCCGGCGAGGGATCTGCAGGCCGACGCGTCCGAGGTCGCCCTCGAGGAGGAGGCCCCGGAGGGTCGCACGGAGATGGAGGAGCTGCCGAGGAGTCCTCCACCACTTGAGGATGACGACAACCGGCTCCTTGGGGAGGACCTGGATGCCGATCCAGGCGTCCACGTGCCTCCCCAAGGGGAAGCAATCGCGGCCGAGCTCGGGGGCGGACCGCAGGCTCCAGAGTTGACTCTGGAGCAGCGGATGGAGCTAGACGTCGCCGACCAAGCGAGCGAGCTCCGGAAGCTGCAAAACGTGGCCGGCGTCTTGACCCGTGTTGTATAGGTATGTCTTCTTGGCGCCATGTTGTCAGTATAACGCACACAATGACCCTGAGGCCAATGTGTTATGTGACAGGGTTTCTCGGAACGGGCCACGAGAGACCTCGACTTCAGGCGGCAGGCCCTTGAAGACCGCCGGGCCTTGGCGCGGGTCCACACGGATAGAATCCGTGAGGCGGAGGCTGCCAAGGAGTTCCAGATGCAGAGGGAGCGGGAGCTCGCCGACCTGCAGAAGACCAACGAGGATCTCATGAATGACATGAGCGTTCTCACCGAAGGTGGGTTCTTCGTGCATTGCTTGCTGGTGTATCTCGCCGAACAATTGTGCTCATGGGGGTTTCTTTGCAGAGTCGAGGAAGAGGGAGGACGCCCTTCAGGGGAGGATCGACGAGCTGGCCGGGCCAAAAAGAAGCTTGAAGACGAGCTGGCCGGGGACAAGCATAAGCTCGAGGAAGAGGTGCGTGGGCTTAAAGCAGCCAATCTTCGCCTCGCCGCCGAATCCGAGCACCTGAAGGAGGCCAATCAGGTCCTGAAGGATACGCACGACCAGGTCATGCATGGTAAGTGTCTTTTGCCGAATCGTCTGGGGCTGTGAAGAAGTCGATTGTGCTTATGCATGTTCATCTGCAGGGCTTCGGACGGAGCTGATGGAGCTGAAGCAGGCGGCCGAGTTCAACGCCAATTCCTTGGTGCCTGCCGAGTCCGGCCCGGCGGTGGCGACGTTGGCAGAGCGGCTCAGGGCCGGTCCGACTCGGGCAGCCCAGTTGATGCAGCAGACTGCGATCGGCTTCGGAAGTCGGATACTGGCACTGTTCAGGATACACTTTCCGACGCAGGAGCTGGCTCCCATCGCCGATGGCATTCCTGAAGAACTCGCCGACGAAGAGTTCGACGAGTTAGTCGAGGAGTGTACCCCTCTGGCTGAAGCTGTAGCAGCGGAACTGGGCCTGTAAAAACAACTATAGATGTAAACTCTGTAGAATCTGTAAATAAAATTCCGGTTTTATTTGAAGTATGAATGTGCACTGGTCCTTTACTGGACCCTTTTCCCTGCCGACTAGGACTCTGCGTCGCCCGACTAGCCACTGCCCTGTGCTGTTTAAGCACCCTTTTTGACCCGCTGACCACTGCTCACGGAGAGGACGGCTTACCCAGCTACACTGCTCAGCGGGGAGGCTTAGGTGTAGGGTGCGCGCGGGTTGAGCGCGGAGCTCAGGGTTTCACAGTTGGGGACTCGGACCAGCCGAGTTAGCTTAGTAGTCGCCGTGGGGAACATAGGGTTGGGCAAGGACTCGGAAGTCGGAGTAAGCAGGTACCCCCCCAAATATCGTGATGAAGAAGACGCAACCTGGGTCGGGCCCAGTCCCCGAGCATCAGCATGGATGTCGGGTAAAAAGACAACAGCAAGCCATGAGGCAAAAGTAATTTTATTAATACGAGACAGGGAATACATAGCTTTTTGTTTAATTTCTACGGGTAGAACTTGACGAGGTGCTCGATGTTCCACACGTTTGGGACTGGGTCACCGTTAGCCCACTGAAGGCTGTATGTTCCTGGCGAAACAACTTCTTTGACGATGAAGGGACCCTCCCAGGGGGCGGATAACTTGTGCTTGTCCTTGGTGGACATGACTCGGCGCAGGGCCAAGTCGCCGACGTTGAGGGAACGTTCCCGGACGTTCTTGTCGTGGTAGCGCCGTACCTGCTGCTCATGTCTGGTATGTCTAATCAGGGCGGCGAGTCGGTGTTCTTCTAGGCAGTCGATGTCGACCTGGCGGCCGATTTCTGCTTCTCCTTCTTCATAGTGCTGGATGCGCGGAGCACCATGGGTGACGTCGGCTGGGAGGACGGCTTCGGAGCCGTATACCAGAAAGAAAGGAGTATATCCTGTTGCTCTGCTCTTCTGCGTTCGCAGGCCCCATATGACATGAGGTACTTCCTTGGCCCACCGGCCGGGGTGCTTGTTGAGTTCGTCATACATGGCCTTCTTGAGCGAGTCTTGGACCATGCCGTTGGCCCGCTCGACCTGGCCGTTGCACCTGGGGTGCGCCGTGGAGGAGTAGTAGACGTCGATGCAGCTGTCCTGGCAGAAATCCCAGAACTCATGCCCTGTGAACTCGGATCCAAGGTCAGTCACGATGCGGTTTGGGACGCCAAACCGATGGGTGAGCTCTTGGATGAACTTGGCAGCCGTGGCCGACTTGGTGTCGGTCACGACCTTGTACTCAATCCACTTGGTGAACTTGTCGACCGCCACCAAGATGTGCTTGAACCCGCCCGGGGCGGTTTTGAAGGGTCCAACGTTGTCGAGTCCCCATATGGCGAATGGCCAAGATGGGGGGATGGTCCGTAGCGCCTGAGCCGGCAGGTGCTTTTGCTTCTGGAAGAACTGGCAGCCGGTGCAGCTGCGTACCAACTCCTTGGCGTCAGACCCTGTAGGCCTTGCCGACTAGTGTGCCGGCCGCCGCGTGGTTGCTACAAGTACCCGAGTGGATATCATGTAACAGGGTGATACCTTCATCTCGAAGGACGCACTTCATGAGTATGCCTGTGGAGGCTGTCTTTCTGTACAGATCGTCGCCGATGACGACGTAGTTTGTCGCACGCCGAGTCAACTTCTCGATTTCTTCCCTCGTATCCGGCGACCAGTTCTCTGTGAGGAAAGCGATGAAGGGGGCGCGCCAGTCTGCTTCCACCACGAGAACTTCGCTGGTCGGCGGGCCATCCAGGAGTGGCTCCGGCTCGGGTACGGGGCTGCCGTCCTCAAGCATCTTGATGGACGGGGTACGCAGGTCTTGGACGAAGACGCCGACTGGTACTTGGGCTCTGGTGGACCCTAACTTGGAGAGGATATCAGCGGCGACGTTGTCTTCCCGGAGGACGTGGTGGAGCTCGAGGCCATAGAAGTGGGCCTCAAGTTTGCGCACCTCTGCGCAGTATGCGCTCATGGTTTCCTTGGTCGTGTCCCAGTTCTTGTTCACCTGCTCGACGACTAGCTTGGAGTCGCCATAGCACATGAGTCGCTTGATGCCGAGTGACACCGCGATCCGGAGACCGTGGATGAGGGCTTCGTACTCGGCCCCATTGTTGGTAGCCTGGTAGTGTATCTGGAGGACATATTTGAGGTGCTGCCCCTCCGGGGAGATGAACAACACTCCTGCGCCGGCTCCCTCGAGGTTGAGGGCTCCGTCAAAGTACATCTTCCAGTGCTCTGGCCGTTCCGCGGGGGTTGGCGTCTGGATCTCCGTCCACTCGGCCACGAAGTCGGCCAGTATCTGAGATTTGATGGCCTCTCGTGGCTCGAAGTTGATAGTGTGCTCGCNTAATATCTTCGAAAACAAAGAAGCTTCGGGGCGTATAGCGAAGTGGTCGGCTGAGATCGCGGAGTACGTTGTCAACTTCGTCTCCAGGAAGGCTATAAAGTCGCAGGTTTTGGCAGACTTCGTAGCAGACTGGAACCCAAAGGCGGAGGAGGATCATGAAGTTGCGGTGGATCATTGGGAGGTTCATTGTGATGGAGCATATTGTTCTGACGGGGCCGGAGCCTCAGCAATTTTAACTTCGCCGTCAGGCATCAAGCTTCGATACGCAGTCCGGCTGAATTTCGAGGCAGTTACAAACAATGTGGCAGAGTATGAGGGGCTTTTGCTGGCACTCAGAAAAGCAAGAGCTCTAGGCACGCGAAGGCTGATAATCAAAACTGATTCTGATCTCATTCAGGGTCACATCGCGAAGAGCAACAAAGCCAGGGACCCAGAAATGATAAGGTACCTTGGGGCAGTCAGGGCAATGGAGAAATACTTCTTGGGGTTCACGGTGAAGTCAATTCACAGAAGCTTGAACGGCGAGGCAGACGCTTTGGCGAAGGCGGCGGCTCAAAAAACTCAGAGGCCGCCCAATGTGTTTTACGAAGTCTTGCACCATAAGTCCATTGACAACGACGAGGCTCCGGCGAAGTACATCAATGCCATCTCCAGCGAAGACCGGAGGTCTTCGATTATAGCTTTCCTCAAGGGCTATTTCGAACCCGAAGATCAGAAAGATCGGAGTAGATTGAAGCATCGGGCACGAAACTATATTATGATCGACGGAGCTTTGTACAAGAAGGGTGTATGTTCACCGCTGCTGAAATGCATCTCCAGGGAAGAAGGGGTGCAGCTGCTCGAAGACATCCACAGCGGCATGTGCTCTTCGCATATGGGAACCAGGAAACTTGTTGCTAAAGCCTTCAGGCAAGGTTTCTACTGGCCAACGGCACTAGCAGATGCGGAAGACACTCTCAGAAAATGCAACAGTTGCCAGCTTCATGCCCCTATCAGCCGAAGTATTGCTCACGAAGTTCAGCTCATACCCCCTATTTGGCCTCTGGCGCGATGGGGCTTGGACATTGTCGGTCCACTGCCCCCGGCTCCTGGAAATTACAAATTCGCCCTTGTGGCTGTGGAGTATTTCTCGAAGTGGATAGAATCGAAGCCCGTGCAGCGCATAACCTCGGCTGTCATAACGAAGTTTTTCTGGCAGAACATTGTGTGCCGCTTTGGTGTGCCCAGGGAGTTGACAGTGGACAACGGAAAGCAGTTCGATAGCGTAGGCTTTCGAAGGTTCTGTTTTCAAATCGGCACTAAGCTCCAGGGGTGGGCAAAATATACCGAGAACCGAACACCGAACCGAAAATACCGAGAACCGAACCGAAAGCACCGAAACCGAAGTTTTCGGTACTAGTTCGGTTCCTAATTCCTAGGAACCGAATTTACCGAGGTAAATTCGGTTTTTTACCGAGGGAAACCGAACTTACCGAATTTACCGAACTATATGTAATATGCTAAGTGTGAATGTTGTTATATTATTGATTATATTATTGTGAAGTGTTATATCATATATTTGTGTTACTTTACTCTTATGGTCTAGTGGACTTTTTATATGTATGTATTTAGCACAATTATTTCCTATGAAATCATGTTAAAATTGGCTTTTAAACTTGTTGTTGCACATATGTGTGATAGGTTCGGTACTTTTCGGTAAATACAGAAACCGAACCGAAAGTACCGAAACCGAAATTCTCCGGTACCGATTTTTGGAAGGAACCGATCGGTACCTATTTTCGAAGGAACCGAAGTACCGACGAACCGAAGTACCGAACCGATCGGTTCGGTAAATACCGATTGCCCACCCCTACTAAGCTCTGTTTCGCTTCGGTGTATCTCCCCCAGTCCAATGGAGCTGTCGAAAAGGCAAATGGCATCATCTTTGTTGGTGTCAAGAAGAATATCACAGATCAGCCACGAGGCAAGTGGGCCGAAGAGTTGCCGAGGGTGATATGGGCCCACAACACTTCTGTTTCACGCGCAACGAAGTTCACGCCGTTTAGGCTACTCTACGGCGAAGAGGCAATGATGCCAGAGGAGCTGAAACTGCAATCATTCAGGTCATTCGCCCCGCAAGATATCGAAGATGAGAAAGTCACGAAGGATACGGTCGAAGCAATCAGGCTGCAAGCGGCCCAGAACATCGATGAGTATCAAGATGAAACCCGGAGATGGAAAAACAAGCGTCTCAGATACAAAGACATTTCCACGGGAGATATGGTGTTGCGAAGATCGGAGGCCGTCGGAAAGTTTGAGCCGAAGTGGGAAGGTCCTTTCTTGGCTTCGCAAACTGATAGGCCAGCGGCGTTCACATTGCAAAAGCTGGACGGCACTGCAGAGCCGTTCACTTGGAACAAGGACAGGCTGAAGAAGTACTTCGTCTAATCGGACTCAGTCACGAGTCCGCTTGTTTTTTCTCTTTCTTCTTCATGAATTTTATGAATCTTTTGTACTTCGGTGCCGTACTCTTTTCCTTACAGGGGGAACTTCGGGGTCACTTCGCAGTGCCCGGAAGCGTAAGGTTTTTAACGAGGCGGCACCTTTTTGTAATCTCATTGTGAAATATAAACAATGTACCCCCAGAAACGGAGGTGTGGCTCGATGTTAAAGCTCTCGCCTTCGCGAGGGGTTAACTTCGAGGATAATCTGCTCTCGTGCCGAGGTAAGTGAGGGGCTGATGAAGCGGCATCTTCGGAGCGTTTCATCATCCCTCACTTATCGAATCTCGAGACAACGGTGCTTGGCAAGACAAGCAGTATATGGCAGAAACGCCAAGAGGTTGGCCACCTCAGTAAAATCGTGCGGTGAAAGGCCAGTGCGTCTTCGAAGCGGATATGCGCGAAGTAATACAATAAACGCTACGCAAAAACTGCGGCGGCAAGCCAGAAAAGGCGAAGCGAGCGAGACACCGCTCTGCGAACCTTCGCAGCAGTTAAGCTCGAAGGGCGGCGCGGCGCACACGCCAAAGCGCTCGGAAGGGCAAAGCCTTACCCGTAAAATTCGAGAAACGAAGACATGGGATGCGAGCCTTTGAAAATGTAAACGCAGGAGTTTGCAGTATCTAAGAGCTATGACAAAACACTTCGCATTCAGTCAAGCGTGTTACAAGCTTTATTCAAGGTTTACAATCATGGAATTACACGATGAGATATCTCATCAATCAAATTGGTTACAACTTCGTCAAGGATGTTGTTGGCCATCATTCGAAGCACATCTTCGGAAGGAATTCCCGGGGCGCGCCAGTCTTCGGTCCCACTCCGCCCTGTGAAGAACCGGCCATTACTTAGACCGGGGAAGCAGAGACATGGTAAGGGGGCGCGAAGAAGGGCGAAGGTACTGATATTCCGGGAATTCGTAACTATCCGGTTCCTCAGTCTTCACAACCTCGAACTCGGAAATGGTAGCTTCGAGTGTGGCTCTCGAATGCACTATAGACGCCCGTTCCACGGAACGGGCGTGCAACTCAGCAAATTTTCGCTTCGCCGCATGATTGCGTCTCACGTAAGTTTCAAGTTTCGAGTTCCAAAAACTTGCAAATGAAACGCGCGGGAAGCGAAGAGTAAATTTCTCCCAGAGGGATCCCGAAACGAAAAAGTCACCAAAGCACATTGTTAAGGGAGTTACACCTTCGGTCATCTGCGCAGGCTCCGGCAGTGGGACCTGTGCAGTCACCACAAAAATATCAGTCTTTACAATAGGGGCTGATAAGCCAAAAGCTTCCCTACAAGGAGCAGCTAACTACACGCCTCACACCTCCGGAGCGTCGGCCGAGCGACGGTCTTCGCGGTTGTCACTAGCAGGAGCAGAGGTGGGCGGAGCTTCGGTTGACCCAGCAGGACGCGAAGATCTAGGTTCTGCAATCTCGATGCCTTCATCCTCAAGGCGCTTCGCAGCTTCAGATGCCAGGCGAGCGCGGCGCTGAGAAGAAGTCAAACGGGTTAGTCACGTTGCAAAGTAATTAAACGAGTGGACAAAAAGGGAAAGGGGGCTCGAAAGCACCTGTTCGGCAAGTCGTTCGCCCTCGGCGACGGCGAAGCGGTACCCAACCCGGTGGAAGAAGCCGGAGATGAAGTTCTTGGCAATGTTCTTCGCCAGGACAGGAAGTTGTTCCGGGTTCAGCTCCGAAGGCCAGGGGAAATCCGCTTGGCGAAGACGGCGAAGGTCGCTCTTTGTCAGGAAAGGCTCCGTCTGCCCCGCTGACGTGTCCGGTTCCCGAAGAAGTTGGCATACGCTCATTGCGAGGGTGCGGGCGGCGACAACGGCACCAAGCTCACCGAAGGCATGGCCAGCCCCGTCCATTTCGCGCGCACAAGCGCCAAGCCAGGCGAAGATTTCCTCCAGCGTCGCGGTTTGCACGTCAAGGGGCTGGGCAAGCCCAAGTACCCCGAAGCTCTGGAGCGTGAGGTCGAATTGTTCCTTAACAAAGGCCAGCCCTGAGCGAACCTCCGACGTGAGGTCGCGAAGCTTTTCTTGGGCAACACTGGCTTCCTCCTCCAAGACCTTCGCGCGATCCTGATGCGTCTTCGCGTTTCTGATCGCTGTGTCATAGGCGGTACGCTCCACAGCAAGAGCCTCGTTGCGCTCTGTCAGCTCTTCAGCATGCTTATAGAGCACGTCGAAGTCCTTTTGTAGCTTGGCCGTCTTTGCTCTCTCTTCGTCCAGGGACTTGCTAAGGGCCTCCTTCTCGGCTTGAAGACGTTTCACCACTTCGATCTCCTTACTCAGGGCCCCGCTGTTGCTCATGCTTTCGAGCTCCAATGACTTCTTCTCTGCATGATAAGCACGTTGTGCAACGCGGCTGGCGATAAGGGACTTCAGAGCAAGGTCCTTCGCACAGTTCAGGGCATGGTCCACTCCGAGGCTCTGTAAGTCCGTTTCCATAATCGGCGCGCAGAAGTGGTTTCCCATCTTCTCGAGCAGGTGTCTCTCGCGGCGACCGCTCTCAAACTTGAGCACTCCGCGTTTTTGCCCACCCCAGAGCTGGACTGCATCAGGAAGATTCATGCGGCTAGCCACGTCCTGGACATCGTCAGTGCACACAAAGTACGCACTGCTGCTGCTCACAAGGCTGGCGTCCAGCGCTGCTTTCGCTGGAAGATGACTTCTTCTCCTCGGAACCTCTGGCAGAACCACCGCTGGGGCCAGCCACAGGCTTCATCGGGCTCAGATCAACAGTCTCTTTCTCAGCTTGAGCCTGGGGAGTCGAAGAGACGACATCGACTTCGGGAGTCTCCTCAACCCTCTCGGCCTCCATATCGTTGTATTCAATCTGATATGGCAGGCGGCCCACAGGCTTAAGTGGCGCGTTGTCTTTGGGAGCTTCGAGGACGGCGGCCTCTGGGAGATCTTGAGGCGAAGTCACCGGCGGAGTTGCCGGAGCAGGGCGTGGGCTGGGCCGCGAGGGGAAGTGACCACGTCTTCGGCAGTGCCTGGGCTAGCTTTGCTCTTCGACCCGGCGTCGCCGGCATCGCCCTCGACAGGATCTGGGGAGCTGTCTTTCTCCTCATCCATATTCAGCAGCAGATCCGGGATGGACGAAGTCTTCCGGCCGGAGGGCGCCTTGGGTCACGAAGTCAATCGGCGTCTTTTGGCTTCGGCGCGAGCGGTAGCGTGTGGCTCCGTCGGGGCGCGCTTCCCTTGGTTCCTGCGCCGTTTTTCAGCCTGTTCGAGGCGAGCAGACACAGCTTCGCGAACAGGCGCTTCTACTTTGAAGAAGCGGAAGACTCGGTTGTTTCGGGCACCGCCAAGGCGAGATGCGATGTCGTTCGTCTCTTTTGGGGACTCCGGCCCCAGGATGGCGTTCGCCCGATGCTCGGCGGTAAGGGGGCAGACATCTGCATCGCAAAAGTGCAAGCGCAGTTAATAACAGAAAAGGGCACAGGCATGCTTCGGGCCCAAGGTCGAGGGTCATCGCAAACTCACCAGCTTTTTTGAGCCCAAAGCTCTTTTCGAAGTTGGGGACCTTGATTTCGCTGTCGAAGTCGTCCCACTCTTTAACCTTCCAGCCAGTCCGAACCGGAAAGACTCCGGCAAGGCAGTATTCTTCCACAAGATCCCGAGTCCCGAACTCGGATGCAAGGGCGCGCAAGGCGTGCACGAAGAGGCGGGATGGCTCTTCGGTAGGAGCGGGGCGAAAGAAGTCATCTGCCTTGGGGAGGTCGCTCAGGACTTTGCAGACGAGTCCACTGGGCGTTCCGTCAGCTTCGGGAGCCACTTCGGCATAAAACCAGAAGCTATGCCAGTCATCGGGCCATCTGTTCTGATAGGCGGTCACGGGGCTGATGACCCCACCGCGGAAGCGAAAGTTGATGCAGCCGAACTGAGCATTCTTCTTCACCAGGGTATCAGCAGCTTCGAGCGTCTCGATGTACTTGGGTTGGTGATGCACAGAAAACGCCCGAAGAAAATTTGCCTTCGTCGGAGTCACGCCCATAGTCTTGCATATCCACATGAAGAGGCTAAGGCGCAGTATGCAGTTCGGAGTCAGGTGATGGGTGAAGAGGTCGTACTCCCGCAGAACGGAGATCAAAACAGGGTCCAGTGGGAGTCGAAGCCCAGCAGTGAACAGGTCCCGAAACACAACGACTTCGTTGTCGCGGGGATGCGGCACCGTCTCCGAGGGCTCAGGGGCTCTCCCGGCGTCGGCAGCAAGGAAACCGCGTTCGCGGTATGTCTTCAGGACGGCGGGGGTAACACGGCTTCGTCCGAAGACTGTAGTCGCTGGAACGCCGGGATCGGGAATCTCATCTTCGTCCTCTGTGCGAGTCTTCGGGGGAGCCATCTTAATTGGAGAGGGGAAGTGCAGACCTGTTTTTTGGGCATAACGCCGTGTAAGTTCTACTTCAACCAGGAATCCTGGCAAGATCTAACAGGAAAACCGAAATAGACATGAAGTAGCTTACTTGCGAAGGTGGAGCAGCGAAGTCGCCGAGTCCTCGAAAAAAAAATCTCCAAAGGGCAAGGCAAGAGTAAAGGTGAATTTACCGTGGGGGCTTATATAGGCGCGGGGTAAACCCTGGCATAGGGTGCCTCGACTTGCGCGCCAGCGTCGGTTTAATCTTAAAATTTTAGGGTTCAGCTTGAGGTTTCACCATTTTACCCCCCAAACGGGGTCGTTTTAACTGTAGAAAGCCATATTAACCGTCTCAGAGAGCGGTTAAGTATCAACGGCAAGCACGGTCAGCATCCACCGAGCCGAAGGGGGCGGGAAGAGCCGGAGTTCGCTTGGCCTCATCAGGCTCAAGGCTCCCCTCGCGCAAGATAAGCGCGAAGTGTGAAATCGCAAGTTCGGCCCAGCGGAGCAGCCCTGACCCTCGCTCGCGAGGGGCTACTGTTGGGGAGGATTCGCCCAGCGCGATCTCCGGACGTGAACATGTTTTTGGCTGACCAAGTTCTTACCGAAGTGCTTGCAGGATGAGAGGACTTCGGGCGACTTCGGTCTTGACGTAGGCCACGGCGTCGTCCCGGTTGGTGCGGGGCGACTCCGAAGAAGGGGCGAAGTCCGGCGAAGTCGGGCGAAGGCCGGTGAAGTCACTCCAAGGACTTCGGGAGGCATGAAGTGTGCGGAGGCACCGAAGCATTGTGGGGCCATGAAGAAGTCGTACGGACTACGAGTGGGCCCGCGACTGGAAAAGACCCAAGTGGGGGTAACTTTGGTACGGCCCGTAGGGGCATTATTGTAATCAAGGACAAAGGACACCATGTACAAGGGTACGATTGTAATCAAACTTTGTAACATGTTCTCTATAAATAAGAACACCGGCTCGTGATACGGGATCGGATTTTTGGGAGACAAAAAGCACTTGTTGTTTGTCGTGTTGCTTTCCTAGGACTTAGGGAAGTGTTTGTTTTCCCTACTGTGTGGGAAGTTACACCCAACATCATGCTTTATATTAGACTGATGCAAAACAATATAATCCTTATGCAAACAAACCTATGCAAGGAAGGAAAAATGACCTTTACAGGACAAACACGCTAAGGTTCTCTTCGGCTCAAAGAAAAGCTTGATGACTTGAAAGTCGCCAGGGGCTTCGCAAGGGGCTTCGCCACAGACATCGGCATCCCATTTCACCTCTACCTTCCAGTCTGACTCGAGAGGCTTTCGACAAGATCGACTCGCTAGGGGGCTTCGTCATCTAATTTGGTTTGTCTTTGACACCAACTTGGACTCAAAGACCTTTACTATTACATAATGGTTCCGACTAGTATACTTTTTTATTCGGCAAATATTTACTTGTTAGTAGTAATTCAATCTCACTAAAATTTAAGATTAAAGCTAATTCTTTCACTAGATGACTCCTGCTCTTTGGTTGCAGGTTGGTATCCTTTGAATAATATTTATGTCAGCTTAAAGATTTAGTAATATGTTTAATGTTTCCATTAACCCTTCTATTCGAAGGATAACAACTATGTTTTGCAGGTTGCTCACACTTCACCCAAGGTAAGGAATTACTTTGTCCATACACAATTACCTCATGCATTTCAATCGCAAACATGTCTTTCCCTTGGCGCCAAAGTGTTTTCAGTACATTATGTACAGCGCATTTCACAATACATACGCTGAGGCATGAACACTCTAAATGATATTATGATAGCATAAAATTGTGGAGAGATCGGAATCCCAAAAATTTAGTTGGGAAGCAGGGATCATTGATTTAAACCTGTTTTTCATCAGTGTCAAAAAAAAAGTGAAAAAGAAAGAGGAAGAAAAAAAAATATGACTACTGGACGTCCCTCCCTCCACTGATTTCCAGGGCAAGGACAGGCTTCGCTTGGCATTTTCGCAGGCAAGTGCGTGCCCCTTTGGCACACTGGCGAGGACCCCTTCGCGATCCTGACCCGAGCATGCGCGGGGCGAGAGAGGCCAGGCGCGGTGTCGCCCCCCTTCACCCGTGCGGGGCGCAAACCCCTAGCATGGCCTCGGGCACCTATTTGCATTCAGGCCGCGAAGGACCCCTTCGTTACTTCACGCAGGAGAGCGCAGGCAAGAAGCCCAACGAAGACTCCCTTCGCTCCTCGCATGGAGCGAGGCCCCTGGGAGAGAAGCGAGGCGGCGCTCGAGGGTCCCTTCGCTGGACGTGCAGCTAGCCAGGAGCACCCCTCCGCGAGGCCGGCAGGAGCGACCGTGACAGCTTCGCATCGACAAGAGCGACCGTGGCCACCCCGGCAAGACAGGGGAAAAGAAACCCTTCGTAGGGCCCTTCGCGAGGCAGCCTCAAGCGGAGGACCCCTCTGCGAGGCCCAGCTACAAGCAGCAAGGACCCCCTCGCCCGAGACGAAAAGCAAGGCGGTCCTTCGCTAGTGGAGGTTCCCGGTTCGGCGTAGAATCCAGGTATGCGGAACCGCGGAGGCTCCTAGGCCCGATCCCCTCCTCTCGCTAAGGCCATGTACCGAGAAAGAAGGTAAGAAATTTCTCTCTCTCTAATGAACTGCAAAAATATATGATGCATAGGATTTGTACCCTCTCATATCTCCTACCGTGGAGATGCACTAACCACCAAGGTCTATGCTTGCTTTTAATTCTAGCAACTAATAAATCCTATCTCTGGCTAGTCGCACGCACTGTCGTAGTGACAGCAAATGGATGCATAATTCTACACTTTTTTATTTTAATTACTCAACTGTTTGTGGGTTAGTTAAAACACCATGCAATATTTTTGACCATTGTTTCACCAAAAACTAACATCCTTACACAAGTACACTTGTTTCCAAGTGACTAACCTTTGCAGGAACAATCAAATCAACTATGTTTTTATCTATTCAAAAAATGATTGCCCAAACTATTTGTTGTCTACTCCGGCTCAAAGGGCTTCACCATCGAGCAATGGCACCGACTCGTCTTCGCCATCTACATCAGCTTAAGAGCTTCTCCGTCGAAAAATTGTCAACAACCATGACAATGCCCTCGCCGTCTACATCGGCTTAGGGGCTTCACCATCAAGCTCGACAGAGGCTTCACCGTCTACATCGGCTTAGGGGCTTCGCCATCAACCTCGACAGAGGCTTCACCGTCTACATCGGCTTAGGGGCTTCGCCGCCAAAATCATCCTCAACTTCAACTAGGTTCGCCATCAAGTTCAGCAAAAGAAGCTAATCATTGACCGCAACTACTACAGCATGTTCGACTACTTCAACTACCTCGACTACTTTGACTACGTACGAAGTTTGCCTCCACCAATCGCTCGCGAACACCGGCCAAGAGGGGCTACAGAGGGCGTCATGGAGAATCATTCCACCCGTAGAGGTCTTGCCCAGTACTCGCAAGCGAAGATATGAAGGCGCCGCATCGGCAATCGACTTCCACTACTTCAACTACACCAACTATGAAGAAGAGCTTTCGGCTTCAAAGCGAAGCCTCGACTTCCACTACTTCGTCTACATCGGCCATGAAGAACAACATTGGGCTACGAAGCGAAGCCTAAAAAAAATGAAGCAAAGAACGAGCTTCAAACATGAGAAGCCAAGATTGAAATGGAAGGATGAAGCCTCCATAAATCAAGATCACGATCTACTACAAGATAGTTTAGATTTATTTTTAGCTAGTTTCATTGTATAGCCGGCTCCGCAAGTTGTACGCGCTCTT
>CM014274.1:68161353-68191684 GCA_004135705.1 Alloteropsis semialata
CTGCTAATTATAAGTCAAGGGCATGCTATATATATACTGCTCTTTTTCGATGAATAACACAGTGAGAAAGGAAAAAAAAAACATGGAATACCGAACTGCTAAAGTTAACACCTAGAGCCCGAGAGGAACATACGAATGGTACCTGCTATAGACTATAAATTTATGATATGCTTCTAGAGCTGATCAGGTAGAAGAACGACTCGCTCAGTAATTATTCAGGCACATGTTAAATTTCTGCTTCGGCATTATATTAGGTTAGAGCTTTGCCTCGGCAGTCAACACCCTGACCTCCTAAAGTCTAAGGAAATGATGCAACAGAGATAACACACATTTCAACAGGAGATGACTATGGACAGGCCGTGCAAATGTATTATATACATACCTGCTTCCTGACGGGGCATGCCACAGCCATTGTACACCTGTAGTATGCTCTGGGGCATGGGTTACCCTTGGCCATCTTCTGCCCGTACTTCCTCCATTGACACCCATCACTGATCTATACTTAGAAAAAAATTTGCAAGTAGACAATGTTATATTTGGAGAGCACGTACGTATCAGTACCAAATCCATGTAAGTAGAAGCACGAAGACTTTTATGTACGTTTAGGATGAAATGACTATTTTGAGGCCAGGTGTGTGTCTCTCTTTCCATGCAACATACCAGATGATTTGAAAAAGAAAGTTTCATAGTTTGAGTATGTATGCAGACCAGTACGAAACCTAATTATTGCAAAAAAAAAGCTTTAAATTTTCAGACGACAACTGAAAGAAATAGCAATACACGCAGCTGATCTTGGTTGTTAATTTCACTTAGCTTGTTTTTCGCTAATTTTTTTAAGAAAATTTAGGAATTACCATGGGTGCCTCAGACCGCGCGCGCACGGACACCCTCGCCTTCCGGCCCGGCAGCTCCACCGACGAGGCCTGCTCGCCGTTCTCCCTATCCTGAGACATCTTCCTCTTGCCGTCGGAGTCGTTGTTTCCGGCATTATTGTTGCTCAGCGAGGGTGACGCCTCGCCGGCTCCGTCGCTGGCCTCATCCTCCACTCCGGCGTCGGCCTGCGTCGGCGCCGTGGAGGACGCGCGCGCCTCCAGCAGCTGCCGGGTCGACGTGCTGGGCGCGCCCATGGTGGTCAGGTGGGTCTGCATCGAGATTTGGTGGCGATGGACGACACGTACGTGCCGCTCGTTTAGTCAAACAGGAAAGCGAAGGAAGCAACTGAAAGTGTTCATGCATGAGATGAGCACATGCTAACTACCAATGCTACAGCGATCAAGATGCAGTAGTTGCTGTGTGTTCATAATTAGTGTGTCACTGAAAGCAAGCAAAAATAAAAATAAGCGACTGGAGATTCTCGCCAAAGGAGCTGTTTGCAGATCAAATCATTTTTGGGCGATGAAAATGAGGATTAAATTATCAGTTTGGAGGAAGTTTCCTTGAGAAGGTCACTGCAAAAGTTTCGGAAGAAATAATGTAGTGATCTAGCTAGTCAGTCCCATCCTCTGGCCCCATGCTCCTATAGTACTGTTACATTAGTATTTGATTATATTATCTGCCGTATTTTTTATATGATTAGTCAATCAAGTAAGTAAATCGAGGCATTCATAAGCTCATGTGGCAGGATTTGATCGATGAGGATCTTACATGAACGTGCGTGTACGCACGCAAAATTTAGCTATGACCTGTACATTATTGCGCGAATCTTGATCGTGAAGAATCTTTCTGCCCAGCTTATATATTTCTCTAGCATAGGTCTAACTGTTGAACAAGAAATTAATCTAAATATTGTGCAATTGACCTGGACTCGAATGGATCAGCAAAGATTGAAGAGGTAGCAACAATTCATATATAGGCTCAATCGACCAAGTCTCTTCTTAGATTTGATTCTCAAACAAGAATGAACTAAATAAAGAAGCTGCAAAATACTTGTTTGAAAGAGGGTACATGCCTAGAAAAAGCTTAGCAAGTCTAGTAACCAGGCTTAGAAATAGTAAAGAGCCTGATTAAAAACGAAGAATTTCACAGAAAACAATCGATTCAACAAGCCTTCAAATCAAAAAGTATCTTTTTTTTTTCAAAAAAAACTTCCAAAATAAAAGGAGTGGAAAACTAATTAAGCGTACTCCAGAAGATGGGAGATGATGATTGATGGTAGCTTGTATTGAAGTACAACAAGAAGTATAGCACTTACATGTGGCAGTGATGATCGGTTGTTCATGAGTTCTGGATGCTGCTGCTGCTGATGTGGGTGGTGCTGGGTGACCTGGAGAAGCTGTTGGTACAGCGTGCCATAGCTCCGGGTGAGCTCCTCCAGCATGCCCCGCAGCCGCCGGTTCTCGTCCACCACCCGCCTGAGCTCCGCTTCCGCCGCCGCCGCCTCCATCTACACATGGTATAGTGGCAGGAATGCATGGATCTGATGATCAGGCAACAGAGGGAAAATAATCTTCTTCAGAGACCGATGGATGTAAAGAAATGGGCTCACTTTATGATTCTTCGACGCCGCCGTCACTTCGTCGCCGGCGCTCGTCGTGGCGGCGGTGGCCGTGGTCAGCAGGTCTAGCCCGATCTGCAGCGCAGCAAGAACTACAACCGGTCAATTCAAGCGGTGGGAGAAAGGGCAATCGACACGCAGATAATTTCAGCAATCAGGGACAAAGCCACGCCACATAGAAGCTGGTGATCGAGATCGAGCTAGAGGCGAGACTCACGCTGACGTCGTCCCGGCCACCTCCGGGCACCACCCCGCGCCCGCCGCCGTCGTCCTGCCGCCGGGCACCGGAGTCGCGCGAGAAGAAGTCGACCTCCCTGATCTCGCCCCGGCGGCCGGCGGCGGCCTCCTCGCCGTGCCGCTGACCACCAAACAAGGTGGCTCCGCCGCGGTGCAGCGAGAGGGCGCCGTGCTCCATGCTGGTGGCGTTGTCTTGGCTGGTTTCTTCGTCGTGGACGTGGTCTTGGCGGTGGCGCTCCGGCTTCGTCGTCTCCATGGAAAGGACGGAGAAGGCTTGGGCTTTATGGTTACTTGTGTCAATTAGGGTCAAGGATACACACAAAAGAAGCCAAAGCTGATGGACTTGGACTTTGGACTGCGCAGAAACAATAAAATAAAGAAGAAAAAGAAAAGGAAATACCGGAGGTCGGTGTGGACCAATGGGAAGGCGGGAAGGGCCGCATGGAGAGGGTCGGTGGGCCAGCTGCGTCAGGCGCCGCGTTGCATGACGTGGGGGCAAAGCTGAGGGGGCAGATCGGTAATTGACCATGCGTGTCCACGTGGAAGGGGAAGGTCATTAGGGAAAGGCATCGAGGGTCAAGGAAGTCAATTTGGGTTGAGGGACCCAAGTGGCGCCGGAGGGATGACAAGACGACGACTAATGATCTCTCGTCGTCCGGTTTTGGCGTTTCTTTTTTACAAACCCCGGTCAAAAATATCACGCCGCGGCGGAGTCTAGACGTAAGTGTGTAGTATGCCTTTGATGTGTGGTTAGCAGGTCCTGGGCCCACCGTATGCAAGCGTTAATTAGTTGGATTGCTGTGTGAATGCAAATGTACAGTAGTGTGTTTGTACACTAATTACGACAACATACCTACTGCATTAACAATGAGATGAACATATGCAAATTTTCAGCGAAGCATGAGAAACTATTTTAAGTTATATTATATGCAAGTTTTATGTCAAATTTAAACATTGATTTGCTTAATACTCGATCATCTATAATCTATAATGTGGGAGACTACGGATTTAAATTTAAATAAATTACTGTGTGCTGTCCACATTTGTTGTAAATTATTTTACGAAATGCCGGGCATTCTCTTTTGAAACGAATTGGCAGGAGAGCTGCCTGTAGTATTAAAAAAGAGAAGAGGTCCGATTGCTAGTACAGATAGATATTTACAGCAAGTTAACACGAGCCACTCAAAAGCTAAAAGACATGACGGGCCAAATAATTCTCACACTCGACCCAGTAAATGATCTAGATGTTTTGCTCCCGCCGTAGTCCAAGCCGAAATATCGTACATGTACGGACGTATATAATTTGTACCTAGGTTCTTTCCACATACGAAAATAAATATAGTGTATTTCAAACTAACTAATTTCTCGAATAGACCTGTTCTAAAAGAAACTCATGAATATACCTATTACTTCCCTTCCAAAATAAACCAAACCTAAAATTATCACAAATTAAGCGTCTACACGCCAATAATTTCTCCTCCTATCCTATCATACTACGTAGTCGGTAGTACAACAGGAGTCTACACGCCAATCCGTTGTTATCGAACGTACTTCTCGAGCAATTTACGCAGTACACGGCACAAAGACGTTGAGATGATTCTTTTTTCTTCAACCACTGTGATCACTGATGCTACACACGAACTAAGCTGGACCACATGGTTAATGGCACGCCATTTTCTCCTAGCAGAGAGAGAGAGAGAGATGGATAGACGGGTCGTGTTGTTTTCTGCTGCAAGAGGTGAGGCGTGTCTCCATCTCTTGGATGACTAGTTTCTTCGAGAAGGTACACTTAGTCTTCACCTACTATGTGGTTTTGCAGACCCCGGGTGTGGCATGTCTATTTCTTTTTTGCTTTAGCACGGTCTCTGCTGGTTGCGTGTTGGTTCTCCCAATATGTCGACATCTCATGTGGAAATCTAAATATATTCCATTTCGCCGGTTCAACGGAGTGGGAAAAGGGCGCGACGTACAACGTACACGGCAGAAATAGGGGAGAAATGAAGCCATGGAAATTCGGCAGCATAGTATTTTCAAGTGAAAGGACACAAGACTATATATCTATATGGAGTATACGCAAGCATGATTGTTTTCTAAAAACACGCATGGAGAAAAACTGACTGACCAATTAATATATATGTTTGTTGAAATTAAGACTCTCGGTATGCAGCTTAACAAAACAGGCGTGTTAAATACACCAATAGCACTTCAACTTGTCTCGAGGTGACACTTAGGTCCACGAACTCGCAAAATCAAAATCTGGCATCCCAAACTTGTTGTGCCAATTAGGTCCAAACTTGTTAAGCTTCGAAATCTGATGTGGCATGTCGACCTGGTGCCTCAAGGATAAATATATGCAAAAAAAGGCTTCCAAATTTATCATCTTCTATCTCCACGCCCCTCCACCTCTCAAACACGGGCGATGGTCGTTTGACCGGCGGGTGCTTGCCGGAGAAGCGACGACTGGTGGTGAGGAGGCACTTGACATGCTCAGCGTGACTAGCCACACCCAACGCCCATGGTTGGAGGCTCACCAGAGCAAGACAACGACTTGTAACACTACTATAGAAAAGATTTCGAGCGGCTCGATTTTTTTTAAGTGCGGACGATACAGTTGCCCGCTCTAACAAAACGAGAGCGATACTGTAGCATTTCGCCCGCATTTAAAAGTCTATTTCTAAGTACGGTTGATGGAAACAACCGCACGTAGAAATATGTACCATTTCTAGGTGCGGTCCGGGGGGGCCAACCACACCTACAAATGGTGATTTTCAAGTGCGGTTGACCCCCTGCCCCGTGCCTGGAAATGACAACATTTCCTGGAGCGGTTCGTGCCAACCGCTCCTGGAAATGGATTTCCAGGTGCGGGCCGTTGTCTTAGCCACTCCTATAAATGCCGAAACAATAATACAAAACAATAGCATATGCCATTTAGATACATGCGATCGTTTAGTGCAGTGGTAGAGGCGCGTGCGATACATACGATCATCTATGTCCAAAATTTCTACTACTTGTAGTACACTGGGTGGTGGCTTGTTGTATAATTTTTTTCTTTTTTCTCTTTTTTATGATTTTTAAAACTTTTGAAAAATGATTTGTAGGAGCAGGTCTCCGACCCACGCCTAGAAATCAAAATCGCCGGAACCTACACACTCTTTGTGTAGTAGTGTAAGCTGTCGAAGGCGGAGTGAAAGGCGGTGGCAATGATGGTCTAGTGAGCTCGGTGAGCGCTGGTGCCTACAGCGGACGAGGAGGCATCGGAAGGCGCCAAAAGACGGCTCCTAGAGTCAAAGCTACAGGGAAGCTCACCTTGGGGCTTTGTTCGTTCGAAGGAGGTCCGGATAGAGAGAGTTGCCAGCGGTAGCACGAGTGGTCCTGGGCAGCCGGGTATATCTGCCCGATTCCGACGGTTTTGTTGCTAGGGCTGTGCGAGGGCAATTCAGGGGTGTAGTGGAGGAGGTCTAAAGTAATTGATGTGTGGGATTTGAGGGGGACGGCCGAAGCTCTCTGAATTGAGGTGGTGGCCGTGCTCTAGTAATTTGGTGGAGTAGAAAATAGCAAGGGGAGATTGGAGAAGAAGGGGCTAGGGCTTTGAGGGTTGGGTGCAGGCGAGGATGTGGAGGAGGCGAGGCCACGTCACCCCTGTGGACGCAGCATCGTCGGTCGCCGGCGCCGCCATTACTGCAGGCGAGAGAGAAGGAGGAGGGAGACACGGAGGATGCAGACATAGAAGACGATAAAAATGAAGGTTTTTTTTTGCATATATGCTTCTATGTAGCGCCACGTCGGTATGCCACATCAGATCTGAAAGGCCATCGAAGGAGTGTGGGCCTAAGTGGCACAACTTAAGTTTCGGGTGCTGCCAGATTTTGATTCCGCTAGTTCGTGGACCTAATTGACATCTCAGGACAAATTTAAGTGCCGCTGGTGTATTTAAAAGGGTGTGAATGTTTGAGTATAGTGCATCGTTGAGCTGGTTTTCGTGGCCCATGGGGTCAATATGGTCTCAAAGTAAAAAGTCTCTAGTTGGAGTCTTGGTTGGGGCAATTTTATAAAACGTGACAACCCTAACACCAACTGCACGAAATATGCATGCGGCACACCGGTAGATATGGAGCCCGGACAATTAATCCATGGCGTTTTTATTTCTCTACACGCCACTAGTAGAGGTGAGCATTCGATTTGACTGAACCGAGCTGATCGGTTGTTCTTCGATCTTTCTGAAAGTTCGGTCGTCTACAAACGAAAACTGAATTGTAGCCGCGTGTACACCGCTAGTTGGAGCGTGTTTGGTCGAGCGTGTCTACAATCCTTTTTCATAGAAAAAAAATGGAAGACTCCTATTCACCGTCTCTTCTAGTCTAGTCATCGTTCTGATCATTTTCAGAAATAGATAAATAAATGCCCCTCTCTCTTTTACTTGTCATACTAGACAGAACGGATTGTATGTAAACTATTGTTTATTTGCGAGAGTAAGAGTACCATATTCCGTCAAACCTATGGTTGTGAGCGAAGACATAAAAACAAGAAGAAGAAGATCCTAATAAAGCGGAACATGACGGTCGGCAAAGGCGAGGGCTAGACACAGAGTATCTCCACACACACAGGACTCAACCAGCCACAGTGCAAACATGGTCAGCTTTCCCATTCAAGGCAGTTTGACGTTTCCCGGCACCCGAGGGCGCACGTTGCATGGTACGACAAATATTGGAGCCATCCATGCCGCCCCTATCATCGATCATCCATAAAATCAAAAGTGTGAAACCCATGTACTTCTCCGGCCACACGCTGCATAATCTACATTATCCAGGCGCAGTTGATGTGGAAAGGTGTGGAAATCAGGGAGACGAAGAAGCTAGAAAAGGTAGCTGGAAAAAGGCAAACAACATGGAGAGAGAGCTAGGTTTGGGAGGGGACAGGAGAATACCTTGGCTAACTGCCGCTGCTGGCCACTAATGGTCAGCATCTTACCAACACACCACCGACGATGAACAAAGCAAAGGAAATAAAGGCTACCAAATCGTAAATATATTAATGTAATGAGACTTTGATTTGTATGGTCCATGTGAAGCTTGCTTCTACAAGAAAGATGCCGTCGTGATTTGCATATGAAACAAGGTTGAACGGCAGAGAGCGGCAACTTGTTGTCTTCGATAATGTCGTTTTTTTGTTTTTTGTTTATTGATGGACTCTTTTATCATTCCATTCGGGTAACATTGACATCTTGGCGTTGGTGCTGTTTTCTTCTGGATTTTGTTTTCTCTCTGTTACAATTTGTCAAGGCACATTGATATGAGGTTAGGTTGCACAACGCTTTCTGCTTTACTCTTTTCTTTCGGGGGTCCATATAGATCAGTATGCATGACTCACTCTTTAGTACATCTAGCCTTCCCAACATACACAATGATACAAGGACTAAGCAGATCCTGATAGACGTCCACCAATAATCATCATCATATATACGCACACAGTTCTCCTCTTGACAAATTAAACTCCTCTCTTCAAAGTCTGAGATATGCATGGCAACATAGGTTAGGACCAAAAGTATAAGTAGTAGTAGTATATATAATATATTAGGTAAAGAGGCACAGAGACTAATTACGTATATATCTCGCCCATTCTTAAAAAAAACTTCAAATATTCTACGATAATAATCCTCGCTCCAGACCAAGATGCAAACTCAATGTTTATACAGCTGGTCCAACGGAAGCTAGAAGTAGTATTATACGTGGGGTTGCTAGTTTGTCTTGTACTTCTGAAAGTCATGGCATTAGCAGTATTCAACGTGGAGGAGGTCACACGCAAATTAACCAACCAGTAGATAAATATGGTAGCAGTCCATAGCTTATGACGTGCAATACAGAGCAGAGAAGTCAAATCAAGCGAGCTCCTACGCCTTCGTTCCAAAATGTAAGTCATTCTAACATTTTTAAGAGTCAAACCATTTTATGTTTGACCAAAAATTTAGGGAGAATTACAAAGATTAATAGCGTCAAATAGGTATAACTATGAAAATATATTTAATGAAGAATCTAATGATACTTATTTGATATAATAAATGTTAGTACTTGAATTATCGTAAAAACTTGGTCAAACTTAAGATGCTTTGACTTTTAAAAAATGTTGGAATGAATTACAATTTGGAATGAAGGGAGTAGAAAATAATGTTATACGTAGACCAAGTGTTTGTTTAGTCCTGCATAGTCTAATAAAATTGGTGATTATGTTATGATAACTAGTATTGTTCTCTCTCTCTCGGTAGAAAAGAAAGGAACTCTTAGAAGCATAAAAAGAGGGAAAATAAGCGGGACAAGACTCCCTTGACGTTAAGTGACGTTGAGTCACTAGCATGCAGCCCAGACGCAGTTGCATCCGTATACCAGTGACTCCGATCCGTTTTCAAATATGGGGTATGTACAGGAGACGATGAATCGGCAAAAAGTAATTGAAGATATCCTAATGAAAATATTGTGCCTTCCTACTTTTTAATTGCCACGTACGTCACTGGAGATTCTGTTAGGGTTGAAAGCCATCTACTAAAACCATCGCAAAAATGTTCCACAACTGACACTAATTAACCCACAGAGATTCAATTTACACGATGGTGTTATTTTTTATTTCTTAATGGCATGTACAGAATTAGATTCCATAGAAAAAACAACATTATCGCTTATGCGTCCATGTATCAGTTTGCATTAGTTGGTGAAGAAAGCGGCTCTAGTTTGCACTCAATAGTGGCCGCATTCCCTTTATTATTTGATAGTAACGAGCACTTTGAATTTTATCGGGAATAAACCAATAATTAATAAACAAGGTAACAATCGGTGTTCGATATTCGTTCGTCACTACCCGTTGATCTGACACATCATTCATTAGTGTGCGTAAGGATAATGGATTAATGGCCCCTAAGCCCAATTGCGATTTCGTTGATTGAATTACAATATAATCATTAAAATTAACAAGTTTGTCGAGTGCTATTTATAGGATTTTTAGCCCCAAGAATGATTCCAAAGTATATGCCAAATCCAGAGATCACTACTGGAAAAATCACTTTCGGTCCGACGTATTAGTCTCGGATAAATTTGGCATCGGGACTAATATATGCATTAGTCCCAGGTCGAGACGAGAGACTTTTTAGTCCGGGTTGGTGGCTCCACCCGGGACTAAAAGCCCATATAGTCCCGAGTGAAGCCACAGACCCGGACTAAAAGGAGGGGCATCTTTTACTCCCGGGTGCACTAGTAGAAATGCGCAGACCAATGCGTTTCATTTTCGTCACAGCAGAGCGAAAATTCGTCACAGAAGGTTTTCTGTGATGAATTTATGACGAAATTGGATTCGTCATAGTATACGTGTCGCTAAAGATGTACGGTGACGAACCGTCGCGTTCGTCGTAGAAGACCTCTCTTTTATGACGAAATGTTTTCGCATCACAGAACTGATTTGTGTTTTATGACGCCGCAGAAAAACGTTATTGATGACGCTGCACGCCACCATGGCGATAACATGGCAAGTCTATGTGGCACTGGCCACGCTATCAGATGACGTGGCTTGTCCACGTGGCTGCACACGTGTTGAGATCGTATCCGTGCACGTGTCGTCTTGCCAGTGAGCCACTTGTCTACTCCGTGGGCCGCCACGCGTTGCACTCAGGCGTAGCCACGTGTCATCACTGTTTTGTGACACGTGCCGCTTCGCAGAAGTGCCATGTGTCCATTTCTGATTGGGCCACGTGCTGCGCTCAGGCTAAGCCACGTGTCATGGCCAGGCTTGTACACGTGTCGCGTCCGCAAAGTGCCACATGGCGTCACCAGGATGTTACACGTGTCCCGTTCCCGAGGTGCCATGTGTCCTTTTTTAATTGTGCCACGTGTTACGCTTTGGTGTAACCATGTGTCGTAACGTTGTTTTGGCACGTGTCAGTTCGTGATTGCGCCACATGTCTGCACGGGACCTTGCCATGTGCCACTTTTTTGTCTTGACATGTGTCGGCTCGGGATGTTTCCACGTGTCACTTACTCGTCGTTCCACGTGTCTCTTTTTTTTGTTGCGCCACGTGTTTGGCGGTGAATGCACCACGTGTTTTTTCAGGTTTGCCGCGTGTTTCATCGTGAAGCCGCCACGTGTCTAGTTGCGGCTGGACCTCGTGTGCGTTTTCAAGAGGGCCACGTTTTAGCTCTCAAATTGACAGAAACAGCACCATTTGATGCATGAACAGAATCACAGAAAGAAACATCAACAGAATGACATTAGCACCATTTGATGCATCAGAAACAGATCAACATAATCGCATACACATTGGATGCATCAGAATGCATCAGAGTTCACCCATCACAGAATCACAAGTTCACCCATCACTGAATTACATACACATTTGATGCATCAGAATGCATCAGAGTTCAGGTATCACAGATCACCATAGAACACATGTTTCTGGTACAAACAGCAATACAATACATGATCACGGAGCAACAGTAGGTTGAGAGGAGTTACCGGCAGCATTCAAGTTGAGGATTTGCCGAAGGAGGGAATTGTTCTCTTCCGCCCTTTTCTTGTACTCCTCGAATTCCTGTTGGGCCTTCTCCAGCTTTTCATCAGCAGCTTCTGCCTTCTTCTTCAGGGCATTCACCTCCACAGCGAGGGCAGCTGCACCATCTTTTTCAGCGGCAAGTTGTTCGCAAAGTACCCGCTCAGCCTCTGTCTCTTGATGGTTCAGTGGTATACCAGCATTCTTCAGAAAAGTACTGGTGCAGCTGCTCTGGGACAGAACCTTGGAGACAACCTCAGCACTATGCAGTGCTGGCTCCCTATTAGCAGCAGCCTCCGCCTGCGTAGTCTCCATAGAAGACTGCATATTGGAGCGGAAAATAGTTTACCGACAGTGTGAAAGACTGAAAATCAAATGAGCAGAGGGACAATTGCAATGGACATCTTTGACAACGCTCATAGAGAAGCAGATATGGTTGTAACGAGGCTTACCATTGCTTCTCTTGCCGCTTCACTAATGCCCTTTTTCTTGCTGGTATGGCAGACCTTGAACAGTTCGACCGCATTGAGCCCCTCTTCATGATCAGCTTCTTCTTCTTCTTCTCTTCCTCCTTCATGTAGTCCCTTCTGACCTTGTTCGCTGCCGTGCTGCCTGTGCATCCTTCGGCTGAATCTGTAAAAAAAAGTGCTTGTCAGACTGACAGCAAACGAAGCACTGACTTATGCCTAAGACACGGGCAGCATAGACAATGGCCCAAAGTAAGACTTACATATTCGTGAATTTGTGCAACATAACAGCGAGATCCAGTAGCCTGATGATACTTCACTTTGGAATGGTTTATCTTGTTCTTTTCAGCAGTTAACTAAAACAAAACGGCAAGAGAGACCACGTCACCAGTCGAAAATGGAATACAATGTAAAAAGAGACTTTACGAAGAACAACAATACCTTGTTCTTCGCACTGGACCACTTCTCAACAAGCTTAGACCACTGTGCATCAGTCATAGAATCAACAGGAGAGGTGGCTCTGATTTGATCAGCATGGACGTTGTTGAAGTACACAGTGCCGGCCCTAGGATTTTGAGGGCCCTCTGGCAAACTCGTTGCGATGGCCCTTCCAGAGTCTAGACCTTATATAAAATCTTATAATATATACACTATTTTTTCTTACAAAGCGAAAACAAATATACTGATATATTTTTAATTTAACATGTTTGATAATTATCCAGGAACAATGTAGACTAAAAGTAGTATATTTGTACTTCTAGAATTAATATGATTACCTAAATTAGAAGAAAAACAAGACCACTGTTGACGCGGAAAATCGGTGGTCGTATCCTCAGCGGTCAACACAAGAAGACCAGGGAGATCTGCTTCACTCCAGTGCCAGCCTGCACTTTGTTCAGGTTCGCGGCGTGCCAGTCAATTTGACCTGAAATTGACAAGGGGATAAAACAGTTAAATTACTCTTTGATTGTGCCGGCTCTATTCCAAACGGCATAGACACGTTGGATTTCAGCCAAGACCCAATCAGACTTGCGTCGGCCGATGCCAATCGGACCTCAAAATCGGACTTCATAGACAACCTCAATCGGACCAATATAATCGGACCTTAATCAGTCATCTAATCGGACCTCAGAATCGGACCAATCAGGATCGGACCTTGTAACAGATCAGCCTTTAAATAATAAAAATAAAGCATAAAATATGGCCGATATGTAAATAACGGATCAGCTGTGCCTTTGAACAAGATATTAAATAATCAAAGTGTAAGCCGATACATCGTCCATCTTGCCTAGTTGCCAGTTTGATTTATCTTATCGGACCATCTAACCAGCCAATCGGACCAGAACCTTTTCAGAGAAATCTAGCTCCGACGTAGGGAATCTAGATTTCTCTAGCTATGATCAGATCAGATAGCTAAACAATCAAACTCAACTCACCAACCTGTTAACTAAACAATATGCTCCCACAAGTGTTAATCAGATTAAGCAAATAAGCAGATAAAACATTAACAGGATCGTTCTGATTCTAAAGTATGCTATCAAATAATCAAGCAAGACCTAGCTCCGACGTAGGAAATCTAAATCACACTTAACACTCGAATAACAATCAGGTATAACCAAAGCTTCCTTTGACTAATCAAGATGAATCTAGCTCCGACGTAGGGAATCTAAACCAAGCATGACAATCAAAGATCAATCTTATCATATTATGAACATCTAGCTCCGACGTAGGGAATCTAAACAGACACAATACTCAAAGAACAACCAGATTAAACCACAAAGCATGGATCGGACCTAGAACGATACTGTAAGACAAATATTGCTTAAATCGGACCAAGACCGGTGCTCAAAGCCGTTGAAGAAGTAGATTAATTCACATGGCGTAGATCTAAACCAATCTAGCAACTCCAAACAAACCGCAAAAACTGCCTTTAAATAACCAAGATGAGTCTAGCTCCGACGTAGGGAATCTAGCCTAATCTTGATGATCTAGCTCCGACGTAGGGAATCTAGACATAAAGTGCAACCCGATAAACGATCAACTGTTGAATAATCAATAGTGATCTAGCTCCGACGTAGGGAATCTAGATCAATCTTGCTTATTCAAAGATAAATCGGTTGAACAGTATAAACGAGAAAGGGCGATACGCCTCAATTCAAAGCCTATACTAGTTCGATAAATTGACTAACTTACTGGTAAGCCGGAGATCAGAACTGATGCAGCCCGTCCACCGATAAGCTTCGTCGAGATACTACTCCTAGGGTTTTTGGCGTGAAGCCGGGTTGTATTGATTGTGAGAATAGTCTTTACAATGGACGAGGGTTTATATTTATACCCTGGTCATGATGAGTCCTGATCGGACCAGACTAACTTGCAGACAAAGTAATATAATATTTAACATAGAATGGGACTTTTAATAAGCCTTCTGAAAAGGAAATAGTCCCCGCTCATGCCACGCTTCCCTTTTTAGCCGATGCACATTTTCTCATTCATCATTAGATCGGACTCTTTCTCTTCATCGGACTTTTATTCCGCATCGGCTCCCTTTTTCAGCATCATCTATTTGACCATTCAACGGGCCCACTGCGCAGTTTCAACCTCACCACGTCACCATCTGACTCAGCGAAAATCCGGTGTCAACACATGCCCCCCAATTTTGGAATAAAATATCATTTTGTTCCAAAATTCGTATCTATCATCACAACTCCTTCACCGATTTTCGTGCCGAAACTTTCATCCTTGCACTGTGCAATTCCTCGATTCTCGGATCACAGCCATTTTTCATTATAAAACACTTCCATCGTCAACCACTACCAAGGATCTGTACTACTCACCTTCTTCTGACAACGAACAGTATATGGAATCCTGCACCTTATGTCACGGGTACCCATATATTTATTGACCCAGGCGAAATGACTCTTCAATGCAGTTCCTCAAAAGACGCCCCTCTTTAATCAGCACTGAATCAATGACATCTTCACGAGAATACTGTTCTTTATTTGGACAGTTTCAGCGAGCATCTTTCAGATTCCCTTCTTTCCTTTAATTCCTTCATCAATCGCCAGCTATAAATACCTGTCTCAGGTTCTCCTTTCTCCACCACTCCTTCTCGCCATGGCGCATCCAATATTCATGACAGAACACAAACTCCTTCTCTTCGACATAGGAACCAACCCCTTCTTCCTATTCTGCTAGAAGAATTCTCATGAAATAGCATAGGGTACTCCCCCCTTTCTCTGATCCTGTAGTGAATCCAGGTGGAAACTCTGCTAGGAGAATCCTCGTGAGGTTTCCTCATGGTTTTACTAAAGGAAAGGTTTTTCAGAGGGGTTTACTGGGGTGCCTTTCTTCAGGATAGGGACAGAGCCACTGGCCCGCCGGTGCGCTCTTCAAGGGACTGCTTCCAGAGCATATCTCCTCAAACTTGCGGATTTCTTCGAATGAGCCGAGCTGTTCAAGAATATGTCCCAAGGAAGAGGATGTTTTCTTAATTTTATGCTTTCTCTTGCCCTTTTCCTCCTAGACTTATTCTGGCAATGATGAACAAAGTACATCGGCGCCTACTAGATCTTTCTGTCTTCTGAAATCCCTTTGTATGAGAAATAAATGAATATATATGCAATCCCTTTTCCAGCAGCCTGCTCTGCCATCGAGCGGCTTGATGATGTAATATACTTTTCTCTTATTGTATATAGCCCTTAAGGCGATGCATATCGCATCGGCTTTTATTTTTTGTTCTTGAGGCGATTTTTCCATCGGCTTCTAAGCCTGACGCATAGCATCGGCTTCATGAATTTACCCAAATGCTAGGGTAGTACTTCTTCAAATATTTCCCGTTCAATGCCTTAGAAAACACTTCTCCTTCAAGTGTTTGTAGAATATAAGCATTTCCAGGAACACATCGGACGACTTGATAGGGTCCCTCCCAGTTTGGTGACCACTTGCCGTACTTGGGATCCTTAGAACCAATTGGCAGAATAACTTTCCAGACAAGATCGCCCTCTTTGAACTCTTTCCCTTTAACTTTCTTATCATAATGCCTCGCAACTCTGAGTTTGTTAGCCTCAATATTTTCGAGAGCGCGCAGCCGACGAACAGCTAAGTCATCGGACTCACTATTCATGAGCTCCATGTATTCGCCGGCCTTCAATTTATCCTGAAGCTCGATACGTCTTGATCCAGTACGAATTTCCCATGGAAGAACGGCTTCATGTCCATAAACTAGTTCATACGGAGAAACCTTGATCGATCCATGACAAGCCATTCGATAGGCCCATAGAGCTTCAGGAAGCACAATATGCCATTTTCTTGGATACTCCTCAATCTTTCTATCAATCAACTTGATCAAACTTTTATTGGAGGCTTCAGCTTGACCATTGGCTTTGCATAATACGGCGATGAATTAAGAAGCTTGATACCCATATCAGCAGCAAAATTTTTGAATTCGTCCGATGTAAACATCGTACCTTGATCTGTTGTGATCGTCTGTGGAATTCCAAATCGGTAGACAATGTGCTCTCTAACGAATTCAATAACATTCTGTGACTTCACCTCCTTCAAAAGAATAGCTTCAACCCATTTGGTGAAATAATCTGTTGCCACTAATATGAATTTGTGCCCCTTGCTTGAATGTGGAAAAATTTGGCCGATCAGGTCAATTCCCCATCCTCTAAACGGCCATGGCTTGATGACAGGGTTCATGGCCGATGCTGGAGCCCTTTGAATATTTCCATATCTTTGACACTCTTGGCATCCTTTATAATATTCAAAGCAGTCTTCTAGAATCGTCGGCCAATAATACCCATTTTTTCTATCATCCATTTCATCTTGAACGCCGATTGATGAGCCCCGCAAACACCTTCATGAATTTCTCCCATTAAAACCTTGGCTTCTTCAGGTCCGATACATCTCAACAGGACTCCATCAATCGAGCGAAAATAAAGCACTTCTTCAACCAAGACATGCCTGATCGATTTGTAGCGTATCTTCCTAGAAGTCTTGATAGAAGAATCCCTCAAATATTCAATGATTTCTTTCCTCCAATCTCCTTCTGGTATCTCCTGCACCATCACATCGGACATAGGCCGATAGCCAGACGCTTTTTGCGCCAACCGATTTGCTTCTTCGTTATGATGTCTTGGAACATGCTTAAGAGTTACCAAGGCGAATTGACCAATCAAATCTCGGCACTTCTCAAAGTAAGATAACAAAGCATCCATCTTGCAATCATATTTGCCGAGTAACTAATTGATAATCAGCAAAGAATCTCCAAATACCTCAACAAACTGAGCGCCGATTTCTTTAAGAATCTGGAGACCCTTCATCAATGCTTCATATTCCGCCTGATTATTTGTGCATTTTTCAATTGGAAAAGCAAATTCAAACCTTGCCCCCCGAGGCGAAATAATAATCAGGCCGATTCCGCAACCATCATTGCAAGAAGAACCATCAAAGAATATAGTCCAAGGAACCGCGTCAACCACATCGGCCTTTTTCATCGGACCAGATATATCAAGCTCCATAGTGCATTGCTCAATAGCATAAATGTTAGGTCCACAATGATCAGCAACTAAATCAGCCATTATCTGCCCTTTTACCGCTTTGGCCGATTCGTATCTAAGATCAAACTCCGTCAGAGCAAAAACCCACTTGCCAATTCTCCCTTTCATGATTGGCATCGATAACATATATCTGATCACATCCTCTCTACAGATCACAGTACATTCGGCCGATAGCAAATAATGCCTTAATTTTGTACAAGAAAAATACAAACAAAGGCAAAGCTTCTCCACATATGAGTACCGAGTTTCAGGATCTAGTAATCTTCGGCTTAAATAGAATATAACTCGTTCCTTCCCATCAACCTCTTGAATCAAAACAGAGCCGATTGCATGATTAAAAGCCGATAAATAAAGCTTGTATGGCTTACCCTTTTGTGGTGGAATAAGAACTGGCGGATATGCTAAATATTGCTTGATTTCATCCAATGCCTTTTGATGTTTAGGCTCCCATACCAACTCTTCTTCATCTTTCAGCTTCAGCAGAGGAGTAAACGCCTCCAATCGGACCGACATATTTGATATAAACCTCCTCAGGAAATTGATCTTTCCAATCAAACTCTGCAATTCCTTCTTGTTTACTGGAGGTTCAATATCATCAATCGCTTTGCGGTTCCGATCATTTACCTCGATTCCTCTCTCATGTACCAGGAAACCGAGAAATTGGCCGGCCGATACGCCAAAAGCACATTTGAGCGGATTCATCTTCAATCCATGTTGCCTTGTGCACTCCAGCGTCTCCTTCAAATCGGCCAAATGATCTTGATAACCTTTTGATTTGATCACCACATCATCAATGTAGATTTCAACTATCCTGCCGATCAGCTTATGAAAAATATAATTCATAGCACGTTGATAAGTAGCACCGGCATTTTTCAAACCAAAAGTCATAACAACCCATTCATATAAACCGAGAGCACCTGGGCATTGGAATGCAGTCTTGGGAATATCCTCTTCTGCCATAAAAATCTGATTATAGCCAGCATTACCATCCAGGAAGCTCATCACTTTATGGCCTGATGCAGCATCGACAAGCATATCGGCCACTGGCATTGGATATTCATCTTTCGGGGTTGCCTTGTTCAAGTTCCTGTAATCAATGCAAACACGTAGCTTCCCATTTTTCTTATAAACAGGAACTATATTTGATACCCATTCAGCATATCGACATGGCCTGATAAACTTAGCTTCAAATAACTTTGTTATTTCGGCCTTAATTGGTTTGTACATCTCAGCCTTGAACCTTCTCGCGTACTGTTTGTGCGGCCGATATCCTGGTTTGATGGGCAGCCGATGCTCAACAATATTACGGCTTAAACCTGGCATCTCATAATATTCCCAAGCAAAACAATCAGAATATTCCTTCAAAAGTTTTATTAACTCTCGCTTATACTCGGGATCCAACTTAGCACTGATATACGTCGGCCTTGGTCTATCACCAGATCCTATATCTATCTCTTCTAATTCATCGGCCGACGTAAATCCAAATCCTAACTTACCGAATTCACTTCGGTCTTCAAAATCTTCTATACAATCGGCCATTTAAAACAAAGTCTCAGAGCCGACTGCTTGGATCGGCTGTAATCCTTGATCGGACACCTTGAGGAAGTCACCATCCCATGTTTTTCCTGATAGGCATTCAATCCCTTCAAACTCCCAAATCGTTGACTCGGCTGTTGCAATGCTAACCGAATCATCAGCTGGGACAATCTCCACATTGTTGCCTTGCCACTGAATCAAACATTGGTGCATTGTGGATGGGATACAGCAGTTGGCATGAATCCAATCTCGCCCGAGGAGCATGCTGTAGGAACCTTGTCCATCAATCACAAAAAGTGGTCGGCAATGTCTTGCTGCCGATGGTCAACTCCACATGAATTGCCCCCCGAGGCTCTGAAACATTACCGCCGAAATCTTTGAGCGTCATATTTGTCTTGATCAAATCATCAATCCCCTTGCCCAATTTACGGAATGTGGAATAGGGCATGAGATTAACGGCAGCTCCTCCATCAACAAGCATCTTGGTCATCGGCTTCCCATCAACGTATCCCTTGATGTACAGAGGCTTCAGGTGCCGATATCCATTCGCATTTGGCTTCTCAAAGATCGCCTTCTCTGAATCAAGAACTAAGCATGCAGCGGCTTCTTCTAACTCATAATCGGCCTCATCATCATTCTGTTCATCAGGAGCAGCAAAATCAAAAGGCAACAATAAAACCATGTTTACCGGGGCCGATGTGCTTGCTTCATCGTCATTGGCCATCTTAGCGCGCCAAACTTTTTCTTTGGCTAACTCTTGCTCCTGAATCTGCTCATGATAGCGCAACCTCTGAACACGTCTCTTTTTGGACCTAGAAATCCCTGATGGGCACCACTGTCCAGGCTTCATTTGAGGTTCTTTAATCCGATCCCGAACTGGAGCCTTTTCTTCCATTTTTTCAGGGCCAAGAGCATCAACCTGGCCTTCGATATTTTTATGGCCATGAGCATCAACTCGGCCTTCATCTCCTTGATGATGATCATCAATCCTGACACCGATCCGTTCATGAACTGATCGTCGACTTCTCTTGAAAGCTCTGTATTCTTCATACTGGAAGCTGCATTCAGGACAATCTGCTTTGGATGGTAATCTGAGCTTCTCGTTCCAGCAAAACACGAAGAAAGGACATCTCCAGTGACCATCATCTTGATTGTACTGCTCATAGGTCTGACGTCTGTCCATATGCCAATCGGACCTATCATCGCACCAGCGTCGTCCATCGGACCTATCATCATATCGGCGTCGTCCATCGGACCTATCATCATATCGGCGTCGGCCATCGGACCTGTCATTGTATTGGCGCCAATCATCAGACCCATCATCAAACCGCCTCGCCTGATATTCGCGCCTCTGACGCCGTCGTTCCTCGAGCTGCTGCCTGCTGCCTTTTGTACTTGTTAATCAGCATCTGGGAAGTCACACGTGGCCGATATCCACCAAGAGCATTAGATTCACGCCCAAATGCCTGATGATTCCTCCGCAGCTCTTCAACAGTAACTTGAACTGCAGGATCAATGGCACCAGAACTCTTGGCATGGTCCGATGTAAGCACCTTAAACTTCCCCTTCTCATCAGCATCAACCATATTAATGGAAAAGGAGAAATCAGCAAAGTTATTAGGAAAGGGATGACCATCAATCTTCATGGCTTTCTTGTTGTCTTCAAATTTGATCTTGCCAGATTCAATAGCCAATTGGATCTCCCTCCTGAACACCTTGCATTCATTTGTTTCATGAGAAGTTGAGTTGTGCCATTTGCAATATTTGCGTTTCTTTAACTCATCGGTCGATGGAATTGAGTGATTTGCAGAGAGTTGGATAAGCTTTTCACTGAGCAGCAAATCAAAAATCTTATCGGCCTTTGTTATATCAAAACCAAACTTCTCAGGGTTCTGTTTGCTCCATGGTAATGATACTGGCTTTTTGGACTTGGTCCATTCAGCTATGTTGATATCAGCCTCTTCTTCAGAATCAGAGAGATAGGACATTTGCTTTGAAAACTTTGTACGCTTCATCTCTTGATATCGGACCTCATGGGCTGACACCTTCTGCACTAATTGTCCCAACGTCTCAAACTCCTGAGCCGAAAACCTTTCCTTGATCGGCGTGAGTAAACCCTGGAATGCAAGTTCGGCCAACTGCATGTCAGATAGTCTCAAACTGTAGCATCGATTCCTGACTTCACGGAACCGTTGAATATACTCTTTAACGGACTCATCATTCCTTTGCCTGACAGCAATTAAATCAGAAATCTTCATTTCATTGAGACCAGAAAAGAAGTATTTATGAAACTGCTTCTCCATATCGGACCATCCTGTGACTGATCCTGCTGGCAACGACGTAAACCAAGTAAACGCCGGCCCTGATAGTGACAGAGGGAAGAATCTAAGCCTGAGTCCCTCTTCTGAAGCAGCCTCACCACATTGAGCCAAGAATCGGCTCACATGTTCGATGGTGGTCATATCATCCTGCCCGGAGAATTTTGAAAAGTCCGGCACTCTATAACGTGGAGGAAGTGGCACTGCATCAAAGTAAGATGGGTATGGGTGCCGGTACAACCTCGCTTCATCTTTAGGCTTCAAGCCGAATTGATTCTGGATCACCTCGGCTATTTTCCGTGACCAATCGGACTCCTGTTCTCCGAGTGGCACTCCACCAGCTTGATTCACATCCGTCATGTAATTGTTGTAATCACCGACCATACGCTGATGTGGAGAAATCTCTGCACGTAGCCTTGCAGCTGCAGGTTGCTTTTCTTCTTCGTTCAGAGTCCTAGTATATTTTTCACCATGCGGGCCGACAATCGTTCCATCGGCCATCAATAGAAAACCGTTGGCCAGCTGAATAGGTAGTGGAATCGTTGGATTCTGCGGAGCAACGGTCATGGCATTATCTTCAGTCTCCTTGTCTTTCCCTGATCCAGATGCCCCTGCAGAATCTGCTATAAATACTGGGCCTTTCAAACAAATGGAATCATCCACCGCCTTCTTGATGAGATTATCTAAAGAATTCACCAAAGTGCCTGACTGGTTGATCAATGCATGATGAACAGCCTGGTGAATCATCTCTGTCATGTTGACATTGTACTACCGAGCATCAGGTGCGAAAATCTGGTGTCAACAACCACATAAGTACTAGAATAGAAGTCCACATGAGTATCAGAACAGATTAACTGAATTGGTCACGGTACTGAACCTGAACGGCTGAACCGTCCGACTCTGCTCGGAGTTCGGAGTCGCTGGAGGCCTGGAGATTGATCGATGGACCAGACTGCAGGAGATTGGAGACGACTGTCATCGAGATCGGATCAGATTGCGACGCCCGACACCACCGAGTCGCCGAGGTGATGCAAGCCACCAGCCGCCCCACGAGCGCTCGGCATCGGCATCTGGCGACTGTGCACGCCCGTTGACGCTCCTTAGCGACACACTTTTACCCCTATTTATCTTCAATAATGGCATGGATTTGATATCTAAACTAATGATCATACTCTATAACCGGGACATTTTCACATATGCAAGTGTTTTTGGAGGAATTGTGTTTACGCAGGTTTTTGGGCTTAAATGGAGCACATATGGACATGGCTTGTGACCAAGGACGACACGGTGAAAGATGAAGGCCAGAGGCCCGAAGAAGAGGCCAGGCCGGCCGGACCCACGCGGCCTAGGCCGGCCGGCCTGAGGTGATCCAAGCCCCGTTCGTGCTCAACTTTGATGAACCGACCTCCAAGAGTATTTGAAAGGCAAGTGCTTCAAGATAATGTCAAGTAACTTCGGGGTCAAGGCAACTCAATTGGAGAATTTGAAAGTTTATCACTTCCCATTCTTATCTCAAAGATATCTCGAAGCAAACGACGTCCAAAGGCCCACATGCATAGGTGGAACAACTACTGAAGCTTCCAGAAGACTTTGGAGAGAAAGATGAAGACGAGGCGGCCGAGGAACAGGCTAGGCCGGTCGGCCTGAACCCCCCTGGGCTGGCCGGCCCAGGCCTTTCCTGTGGCGGCACGCCTCCCCCTTCGACCTAGGGTTTCCTCAGGGTATAAATACCCCCTGTGCCTTCGTGCCACGCATCAATTCATTCGTCATTCGCCGTCGAGGAGCAGAGGAGCTAGAGTGACACCTTTCGGAGAGCTGAGGGTCGTGCTAGTTGTCTAGGGTTCTTCCCTAGCCGACGTGGGAACCCTGTGAGGAAGATCACATCGGAGTTCTGGAGCTAGGATCATCAAGATCAAGGTAGGATCCCAGTGGTGATCTTGTGATGTACTTACATTCATGGTGAAGTTATATGTGTTTCCGAATCTTTAGCGATCAAGTGCCTCTCTTTATGATTTCATTCTCGCTTGGGTTTGCTTCTTCTTCAATCTATTCTCGAGATAGATTGCTTGGGGTGTTCTTGTAGCCATGGTGGCTAGGGGTTCATACCGGATCTACCAAGTGGTCACCGTCGATCCCGTTTGCCTGAGCCACTACCGCCCATCCGGCGCAGCTTATCGTCGACGACCCGGCCTTCCTTCAGGCGTTCATCTGCTACTCGGACAGTGCCAGTAATTTTCAGTCCCCAGATGCGTTCTTTGTTCTGATTTTAGGTGTCTTGGGGCATGGGGCAGTGGAACTGATTCAATGACAGAAGTTAACACTTTTTTTTTGTTCATCACACTTCAATTTTTAGGTGGACAGAAGTTGGGTCCTTGGGCCAAAATTTACTCAGGCGCACAGAGATGGGGTTGTGGAATTTATGCATTTTGTTGGGCAGAAGTTTGGAAAGGATGAGCTGATAAAATGTCCATGCCGCCGTTGTGTGAATCTGCATGATTTGTCACAGATTGAAGTCAACATCCGCCCACTTTATTCTGGGATGTCAGCTACATACATAAGGTGGTTTTTGCATGGTGAAGCGGATGATGTTGATGTTGTTGAGGATGCACAGGGGTTGGGGATGCATCTGGATTATGCTGATGATGTAGAAGGTGCTACTGGGATGGAACTGGATGAGGAAGAGGACAATGATGATGCAGTTCTAGATGTGGAATTGTTGGCAGATTTGTACACAGTCGCAAAGGAGAACGATGAAACAGAGCCAATGTAGTTCCATAAATTGGTGAATGACTTGACAACATCCCTGTCCCAGGATCTAGATACAGCAGATTTTCATTTATTGTGAGGTTGCTCTGGATCAAGTCCCGCCATAAAATCAGTACTACATGATTTGATGCAATACTGGTTCTGTTGTGTTCATCATTCCCTAAGAGCAAGTTACCCAAATCATACATTGAAGCAAAGAAATATCTTCGTGACTTGGGCCTTGGGTATGACACCATCCATGTGTGCAAGAATAACTGTATGTTATTTCAGGGAGTCTATGCTAATGATGAGGAGTGCCACATATGCAAAGAATCAAGATGGCAAGACAACGATAGTGGCAGACGTGTTCCTCATAAGGTTTTGAGGCACTTCCCACTTATAGCCAGGTTGAAGAGGATGTTTGCTTCAAGCCGAACATCTGTGGACACCCAATGGCACAAGAAGGTCTACAAGCCAGTGGACAGTGTGATGTGCCATCCATCAGATGGAGAGGCCTGGAAACACTTTGATAAAGTGTATCCAGGATTTGCAGGTGAGGCAAGGAACTTGAGACTTGCTGTTGCTTCGGATGGGTTCAATCCTTTTGGCAACTTGAGCACAACCTATTGCATATGGCCAGTGCTTGTGACACCATTGAACCTTCCACCATGGGAATTTGTGAACTCGGCGCATTGTTTTATGTCTCTGCTAATACCCGGTCCAGCATCTCCAGGAAAGGATTTTGATGTTTTCTTGCAACCGCTCATCGATGAGCTGTTGGAACTATGGAGGGGTGTCAGTACCTACGACGTAGCCAGTCGTGCAAAGTTCAAACTCCGTGCAGTGGTTTTTTGGTGCATTCATGACTTTCCAGCTTTAGGCACAATGTTAGGCCGAACGACGAAGGGCTATTATGCTTGTACTCATTGCGACAAAAATCCTTTGTCATGGCCACTATGGAATAAGTTAGGATAAATTGGGCATCGCCGTTTCCTTGAAAGGGATCATCATTTGCGGTGGAGCCTGGCTTTTGATGGGCGCCGTGAAGAGCAGGCGGCGCCAGGGAAGTTCACTAAAGAGGAGGTTCTGAGGGAACTACAGAAGGTGGAACATATCAGGCCGAGCAAGAATGTTGAAAGTAGGAAAAGAAAGCCTGGAGAGGATGATGAGCGAGTGATTTATAGCCGGAAATCTGCTTGGTGGCTACTGCCCTATTGGGATGACTTGTTGCTGCCACACAACCTTGATGTCATGCATATAGAGAAAAACATATGTGACAACCTTGTTTCCACTATCTTGAAGTTGGATGGAAAGACAAAGGACACAGTCAATGCTAGGCTGGATTTGTATGATATGGGCATAAGGCATGAATTGCACTGCCAGTAGGATGGAACCAAGGTTAAAGCTCCGCCAACTTGTTATGTCTTGACACCAGAGCACAGAACAGAGTTTTGTAAGTTCCTCAAGAGTGTCAAGTTTCCAGATGGATTCGCAGCCAACCTAACACGATGTGTAACCGCAGATGGTTCCAAGTTCTTAGGCCGGCTTAAAACTCACTCTTGCCATGTCCTTTTGCAAAGACTTCTTCCTGTTGGGCTAAGAAAAATTGCACACTCAGATGTATACAACACAGTTGCCCAAATTGGCATTTTTTTAGGGAGTTGTGTAGCAAAACTCTTAGGAAAGATGTTGTCCAACGCCTGAAAAGCCAGATCCCACTCATCCTATGCAACATTGAGAAAATATTCCCTCCGGCCTTTTTCACTGTTATGGTTCACTTAGCTGTCCATCTTCCTGATGAGGCTTTGCTTAGAGGTCCTGTGCAGTATGCGTGGATGTACCCAATAGAGCGGCGACTAGGCACATTGAAAAACTTTGTAAGCAACAGGGCTAGGCCTGAAGGATCGATTGCTGAGGCTTACATAGCAAGTGAAACTTTAGCATTTTGTTCTAGGTATATTGATGATTTCAACCCGAACAGCATGGTTCATGAAAACAATGGGCTAGAAGATGCTGAAATCTCTGTTTTCAAGCATGAGGTTGAGCTACAAGGCAAGGCAAAAGTTGAAACCATCGATCACCAAGCATTTCAGAAGAAGTTTGGTATGTCCTAAATAATTGTGAAGAAGTTGAACCATATGTCGAGTAAGTATCAGTTGTACCTGCTGAATGCCTATTTAATGCATTACACAAGATATGTTTAAATTTGTACTTTATTTCTTTGCTACTTATACAAAGTGGAGTTAATGAAAGAAGGGGTACATGCTGATGATATGGACAAAAGGCTTGCAGAAGGATTTGCAAAATGGTTTCAGACATATGTAAGTGACCTGCTGTTTCATTCCCCAATTGAAAATAACTTGAACAACATCTTTGATTAGTACTCATCATCATCTTATATGTCGGTGCAGATTGCGAAGCAGCGTAAAATCAATCCAAATGAAGTCAGTGAAGGATTGTATGCACTATCATGTGGTCCTGATACTCGAGTGAAGCGGTGTGCAACTTGCAAGGTCAATGGAGTCCGCTATAACACCCTTGATCGTGAGAAACCTCTTATGACACAGAATAGTGGAGTCATGACACAGGGCATGCACGATGGACAAGAGATTGATTACTACGGTGTGCTTAGGGAGGTCATCCAGTTGCAATATGCCTCAAGCCTTAACTTCAACCGGACAATGGTTATTTTCAAATGTGATTGGTACAATCAAGTCGGCAAGACTGTCGGCATTAGAAGTGATCCCTATTTCGAGTCCATCAACATTCATTCATATTGGTACAAGTCCGATCCTTACATCCTAGCCGACCAGTCAGTGAAGATATTTTACTTGCATGACAATTATAATGGCAAAGTGGACAAAGGATGACGAGTTGTCCAAAAGTTTGAGCATAGGTCCACATATACTGTGTCTGAAAATGATGTTGGTGTGCAACAAGATGAGTACTCTTCTGATTCAGAGCATGTTGTGCATCTACTTGAGGATCATGTTGAGGTGATGCACCATTAGAGTGGAGATGAGACTGTCATTGAAGCTAATTTGGAAGACCTTATAAGAAGCAAGAGCCCAGTGCACGTGCCTGAAGATGTTGAGGATGATGAAACCATGGAGCAGTATTACAGTGATAGCGACAATGGGTATTTCTCTATAAATGACAACACATGCGATGATGATGTTGATGATCTATGATGCTGCTGCTTTGCTTGGTTCTTGTGATTCTATGTTCTGTGTATGAAACTGCATTTGATGTGGTCTGATGTATAACTCGAGCAGTCCGGCTTGGTTCTATCATGTTTTCTGGCTAGGACCTGACTCTGCATGATTTGTTTGCTGGATGAATGTTGCTGTTTGTGGTTTGTGATTTGTTGTTTGCTATTTGATGTTTCCTGTTTGCTGGATTAATCCTTATTCCCGGTTCGTAGGAGGCTATAAAGAGGTGCGCAGGGCGCATTCATCCTTATTCCTTCCACGCATGCCTTCTCTCCTCCTTGCAGCGCTCCGCCTTCTCTCCTCCTCGTCGTGCTCCGCCTTCTCGACGCGCTCCGCCTTCTCACTTGGTCAAGACCATGGATCCCACCCGCGCTTCGGTAAGTCCATACATCTTCGGTAAGAATGGTGCCATGCGTTGTGCCTTGCAGCCTCGTCGGTTTCATTAGGGTTTTTTGTATACACTGTTCATTAGGGTTTTTTTGTACTGTTCTCATCGCTTCCAGGGTGCTGCTGGTGGGTCGTCGGGGGCGCGCCGCCGTGGCCGCTCTCCCGCCTCGCCACCGCCGTCTCCCGCCACGCGCTCGCCGTCTCCGAAGCGGGCTCGGGGTGATGCAGCCGACCTGGTCCAGGAGTCGTCGGGCTCGGCATTGCCGCCGCCGCAGCCGGCGCGCCCGGAGTTGCCGCCGTGCCGGAGTTGCCGCCGCCGCAGCCGACGCGCACGGAGTTGCCGCCGTCGTCCTCCAAGGTTCCGCAGGAGGACAGAGACGACGACTACGACCACCAACCGTCGGAGCTCGACGACGACGCGTCGAGGGCGATCCGGTGGGGGAGGTCCACGACGACGACGACGACGACGATCCTGACCGGATGCGCATCCACGTCAGGTACACCGACTCCGGCAAGTGCTGGTTCCACTGCCCTGTCTACCCATTCGAGGACGACAACAACCCCAAGGTGCACCTCCATGTCATGGGCATCGCCATGGGTGGGCCGGAGCCTGGCGTCGACGCCCAGGTGGACCTGCACCACGACTTTGCTCGTCAGGAGGGGTGGATCAATTAGTTTGTTTAGTTTTTGTTTAGTTTGATTATAAATATGTGTCATCGTCTGTGAACAATGTGCTTCTATTTCATGATCTTCATTAGTTTCGGTGTTCATCGTTCCGTTTGTTGTATCAGCTGTGATGACGAAACCCAAGAACACCGCGCCCACAAACGCGCACGGTTGAACGCTGGCGAACAGGAATGGAACAGTTGTGGGAACGCGAACACGAACCGGTCGAACGGTTGCGGGAACGAGAACACGAAACGAACGGTTGCGGGAACGCGAACAGTTGCAACGCGAAGCTTCGAGTGGAAGCGAACTCGAAATTAGTGGTCAAACCAGCCTTCACCGGTGACAGGATGTGCACAGGACACGAACAGTTGAACATCAATTAATGCGCATTCATCTGTCGCCTGCCCACGTCCGTCAGCCTGTGCGCGTGCTCATCTCCCTAGTATTTTTGGGCTGCGTTTGTGGCCCGAGACAGATATGTTTCTTTTCTGGCTTGCCCCGCGTTTGTGGCCCAAATGAGTTCAAGGCCAACCTTGGCCCAGCCAAAATCACCCTCATACACAAATTACCACCACAACTATGGCACATTGTCAACAACCTCATACGCAAATTCCAAACACAAATTAAACACATACAAGCACAAATTCCACATTACATCAACAAATTAAACATACTAACTGTCTATGCAGAATGCATAAACACCATTGCAGCAGCGGCACAACTCACAAACAGACCAAATAGCCAATGCTTCTTCTCTGACTTCTTCTTGTTCACCCAGGGCCTGCCTTCTTCCAAGGTGGAGCTCAAGCCTACATTCTCCTTCTTCAGCATCTCAAGCTTAATCATAGTATCACTGAGAGTAGCCTTAAGCTCCGCCCTTTCACGCTTCAGTGCCTTCACAGCATCCCGGAGATCCACTAGCAAGCCTTTCACGAACTCATCCACCTCGCCTTCATACCAACCCAAGAAGTCACACCCTCCATACTGGAAACAACCAAGAAATCAAATTAAACCGTACAACACTCCAAACCAAACCCATGACACCAGATCTACAACCACTTACCCGAGCATTGTAGCACTTGAAGTACCTTCGCCCTGGATTGGCGTCGCTCCATGATATCCACAATGCCGCCTTCTTGCCGCAATGACACAGAACATTAAGAGAATAGTCCAGAGGCCCGCGCCGGTAAGGGATTGGCGACCTCTGCTCTCCCACCTCGCCGTACCATGTCCCGCGCGAACGACTGGAGCTCCACGAGGTCGACATCGCTCGGGATCGCCAGAGGAGAAGAGGGGAAGAAAGGGGCTAGGGTTACGCACCGGGGAAGAAAGAGGATGGATGCCGCCGGAAGCCGGTGCCCCCACTTCTTAACGGTCAATAAAAATGTCTTCGCTGACATGTGGGCCCTGCCACATCAGATAGGATGCGTGGTGCTAACATGTGCGCGTCCGACAGTTTTCGAATCCAAGGAGGAATTGCAGATTTGACCAACAACTCGAGGAGGTAAAATGGCCCAGTCTAGTAAGGAAATGCACGCCTGCGCATGGGCTTCATTCGTAACCTACAAATGGCCCAGCCAGTAAGGGGCGAACATCTCCATAGAAAAGATAAATTTATGGCCCTAGAACCGAGGAGGTCGCGGGTTCGAGACCTGGCACCCACGGTTTGTTTTTTAACTTACAAAAACTTGGACGAGCGCGCTCGCATGTGGACCCAGTGCCATGATGGACAGTTACTTGTGGACACAGCGCACCCATCGCGTGCCACGTTGGAATGTTGGACCCACATATGGCACATGTGTTGCCTGGTGCAGTTCTATGATGAATTCAAACTGTCACAGCTCTTTGGCGCGGATGGGCTGGGGGTTCTATGACGATTTGGGTTTTCTGTTCTATGACGTTATTTGACGCTCCGTCATAATTTTCGTCATTAAAAATCCATCACTTGTCTACCGTGACGATCCATTTTTTGTCATAGTAACACCATCTACTGTGACGCTATTTTAGAACGTCACTACCAAAACATCATAGATGTTCGCATTTCTACTAGTGGTGGTGTCTTCACCGGAACTAAAAGGGGTCCTTTTAGTCCCGGGTGAAGGCACCACCCGGGAGTAAAAGTTTTTCGCTAGAAACGTGAAGATCCCACGCAGATATTTTGTTCCACCACGCTCTCTCTCC
>CM014274.1:68192112-68247537 GCA_004135705.1 Alloteropsis semialata
TGATCCTGGGGTTTCGGCCTTCTCGCCGTGCGTCACGGCGCCGTTGCCTTTCACCGTTACGCCCGATCCTGGCGTCACGGCGTGCTTGATCCTCGCCCTGGACCGTCGGTTCGTCGGCGGATATGTCGGAGACGAACGTCTCCCGCTTGGCTGGCGTGATCCTCTTATTTGGAGGGAGGACACGTGTCACCCGCGGGAAAGCCGGAGTTGATTCGGGTGGAGTCGGCGTATCTTGATGGTGAGGGTGCTGCGCCGCTGCGACGTCCGGAGTAGATCCAATCTGGGTGGCCGTGATGAGATCGACCTCCCGGATCGCATCTGGAGAGTAGTCGGCGTTCATGCGTTCGCCGAGTGCTTGCTGGTAGACGGCTCCGCTGTTCCTGAGTCCCAGCGGGAACCGAGTCGGCGAGGCGATGCCCTGGCGAGCGGATTCGGTGAGCTCAATGCATTCACCGATGGAGGCGATGGCGTGATCCATGTCCGCCTCGAACTGGCGTTGGCGTACAGCCCATCGGCGCCTTCGTTCTTCGGGCGTCTCCTGCGCCCTGGGTGGTCGAGGCGGAGTGGACGAAGCAGTCGGCGGTGTAGGAGACGGCGCATTCCCTTCAGATGGCGGGAGAACAACGCCAGCCGTCGCGGTCGCCGAGTGGTTGGCGACGGAGTGGTGATGGTGACGATCCCGTCTGGCGTAGCGTCGAGTCGTGGCGCTGTCTCCTCCGGGGTGGCGTCACGGGTGAAGGAGAGCTCTCCCTCGGGCCCAGCGGTGAAGTCCATGGATCCGAAGAAGAACATGGCCCCCTCAGCGATGGAAATCTTCGTGGTCGCCGGCGTGATGACGGCGGAAGTGAATGCCATCGAGCTTGCAGATTGATCTCGTCGATCAACCCCTACCTGGCGCGCCAACTGTCGGATGTTTGGACCCGGCAGTCCACACAGGGTAGCCTACGTGGTTGATTTGTCGAGGGACAGATCGAGGATCAGAAGTCGATGGTAACACAAGACGCAAGGATTGAACAGGTTCGGGCCGTCGAGATGACGTAACACCCTACGTCCTGTGTTGGCGGCGATTGTATTGCTGTGTATGAAGTTCCTGAAGGATCTCCGTAGTTGGGTTCTGTCCTAGGGTTGTATGATCGTGGGTTGTAGCGTAGATGTTGATCGATGTTCTGGAGGGGGGTCTCAAGGCGCCTTATATAGTCCGGCTGCCTTGAGTTACAAGTCGTCCAGAGATCGTAACCTACCCGAATTACAAGGATTTGATCCTATAACGATTACAGATATCTTTCCCTACAATTCCGGCTAGTTTATCCTGATCTCCGAGCTTCTTGCGGGATACGCCGTGTGCTTTCCTTGCTGCGCGCGTCGTCGCGCCCATTCGGTTCGCCCGACTGGTGGGCCCCGACTGGTGGGCCAGCCAGTCCGACAAACCGATCCAGATGTACTCGGATTGGGCCGCCCCTTGCTGGTTGGGCCAATCCGCCTTCTGGGTACCCCTGGGGGTCTACCCCCGACAAATAGGGAGAGAGTAAGGGTAGTCTAGGGAAGTGTCGGTTCTGTCAGAACTCTTCCCTAAGGTCGTACTTTGGCGAATGCTACAATTTAGTAACTATTCAAGATTACTTATGTAGCGAGTTTCTGTTCTAAGTCAAGTTTTGTCTTCAACTGCTTGTGGGTTCAGCGCCTTACCTATGTAGAGAACCTTAATTAACTATAAGCATGGATCCGAGATTAGAGGAATGATCGATGGTGTAGAAATGGTGTCTAGACCAGTGGTCGTTGTTGTTTGCCTTGTGTCCCATGATGGGAACTATGGTGCCCGATCTTCCATCAGGTGAGGATATCTCTCGTTTTGGTGGAGCACGACACACCGATCCGGTTTCAGATCAAAAGACCCGAATCTCTGCAATCTTAGCACCATAACTCCTTTAGTTATCAACCGTGTTACTAATCCGGTTGACCTCTCCAAGTAGGCTAATACCAGCCTACGAAATGAAGAACACAAGCAAGAACTTGAAAGTACACAACTCAACTAAAAGTGATGATCTGCAGATGTATGATTAAGATCGCAACGGTGGGTTTCACAACTGAAGACAACTACTGTTCAAAGATAGATTGATCTAAAGCAAAACCCAAACCCTAACTTTGGTGAATGTACTGAATATATGGAGTTTAGGAGCGTGCAAATTCCCTAGACACGCCCCTAATGGGCTCCAAAATGATACGCGGGCCAACAACCCAAAAGATGGTGATGCAGCACCCTGATAGATTCTGAATGTCCACTTGTTTTGACGATTCCTATTTACTCATGAGTAATTTTGATGTCAAACTAGAACCATTGGAAGCTCTATCAAATTATCTTTCCATCCATATGTAGATCATCAAAATTGGATTCCAGATGCGGTCTGAGTGTCCAATCTATGGCGGAATGTTCCTGGACTCCGAGGTGGACTCGAAATTGATGTGCATTTGGCCTCACGTGGCTTGGACGCCCCTTGCTGGTCCTCTCCACATCCTTGCTGCTCCTCAGGTATTTCTTCATCATCTCCATTAGTCCTAAGTACAATAACATCATTAGGTAGTAACACATTCTCGAAATTACCACAAAAGGTACACAAGAACAAGTTCACCTCTTGATTGAAATGTCTAGCTCGAGCTCTAGTGATTGGCCTTGTAGAACAAATGGAGGAGTATCTTGTTCATGTAAAAGAGTGATGTCCTCATCACCCCATGTGTTGGTAGAGGTAGGCGGCAGATGGTGACAATGTTGTCCGTCCTTTGTAATTCTCTTTGTTCGGGTACAACGTAGGGCTATAGCCAGAGTCGCCTGACAGGCCAGGGGTAAGCCGGTGCCTACAACAAGCAGTTAACCTTAAAAACTCTCTTAGCTTTAGATCCTCTACCCATAATAATCCTCTCTACCATCACCTATCAATTTGTTGTTGTCCTTGGACGATCTAATACTTAAGATTAGTACATACACATTCCATGAGATTCGATATTCTGAATACTTCTAGGTGAAAGCTACAATGATATCCTATGCTTGCGGATTTATCTGCAACCGTAAATATACCAACAAGCTTTCTGACGCTGTTGTGGAGGAAAGGTTTTAATGTATTATCTTTGAACCTAATTCATCCTTGTATTCTTTATTTGCTTCTTTTTTGTTTTTCTTCTTACCTTAACATGAAAAATATACCCATCTTTTCCCATCTACTTCAAAGGGCGACTTGTGAGAGTTGTTGCTCAAAAAACCAAATTCCATTTTAAAAATCTAGCAGCGTCATTCACCCTGCCCTAATGAAAACTGTTCGGGAGAAACCCTTCTAAGGACATAGCCGTGAAAACCCTTAACACCATCTGCGAGAGTCTGAGTGAATGTGCTCCTGCCAGAAAATCTTTGACATGACACAAGTGACTTTAAAGAGGAATTTGTTTCCCGTTCCCCTCGTTGGGAAAGTGACACAATGGTACACTCACACCGTAGGGAATGTGAATGGAGAATGGGGAGAGATTCGAAACATATTCTGACTGACTTTCTTCCACCATCGTGTAACGCTTCACTACAGGTAGTAGTAATGGGATATTTTTTGTTGCTAATTTTTTGTTGCCAAAACTTTGGTTGAATATTTTGGTCTTTAAAGGATTACAAATAAAAAATAACTATAAAGTTCTAAATCTTTATCAAATACTACAATTTACAAATAATATTTTGTTTGTTTGGATTCATATCACTACTTTATGATTATCTAAATATCTTAGACAAGTTGATACTTGTTTTCTTTATTTCAACATGAACAAAAACTTAAGCATCTCTTGTGTTAGTGACAATATATGATTACAAAGTTGTATTCACATTAAAATCTACAATCATCATATAAAAATTGACTCAATCCAAAATCACTTAAAAATATATTAGTGCTAAAAAACGAGCTGCTATATATTTTACCAGTGATGGTTCATAACTAGAGTCACTATAATAGATCCATTTTACTCTCGGCTCTAGTAACCACAAACAAATAGTAGAAATTTCTAATTTTACTATGGCTTCATGGCGAGAAATAACTTCCACTATAGAGTTTCTTGGCCAGAAATGAGGGTATAATTAATAATATGGTGTAAAGGGTGGAGTAAACATCTTTGGTAGTGTGGTCAATTTTTCAACACATTGATTGAATTAAAGTATATTTTTAGTGAGTTGTATTGTCGCAAACACGTGATACTTTAATGCTAGATGAGAATTGTTACTAGTTTCATAATATTATTGTTTAATCTGTTTATGTTATCTCTACCTTGTAAGTTTTATATTATTTCAAGAACAATGGTTTTGCGAGTAGATCCCAATTATTTTTCTTATTAATATTTTAATCAAGTAAATGATATTTACAGCGTAGTTTATACAATTCTTGGTGGTGCAAATGGGAAAAACAAATATGCAACATAAAATGATTCAAAGAAGGTCAATTAAATTCTGTGTGTCTTGATATCAGACAATAATCAATCTCAAAACAATCTATTCTCTCCTACTTACACAGTTGTGTATTTACATTGTTTGCAGATGTACTTAGTTATCCAAGAAATAACTTTACATCCTCGTGGTCAACACAACAATGAAAATAACAAGGTGTCTATAATACCCACATGTCTAGAGGTATTTGTCAAACACTACTATGGTAGCAACAAATGCACAGTTATGGTTTTTGTGTGATATTTGAGTAGAGGTGTTTGCATGAATTTTGAGATAGTGGAATCAATATATATTGTGCCTCTGCATATATAGATGTTTATAATAGTTTACCACAACACTATCATATTAGTATTCTAATTAGTGTCTTATTGATCTTTACGTACCAAAGCCATATACAGATCCGATCTTAGTTTTCATTAATTACTTAGGGAATGCCAACTATACAAATAATTAAATGACAGTATATATAATTAGTAAAAAAATTTCCACCAAGGCATTAATAGAACATACAAATTAAAAATACCATATACATTCCATGATCCTATCCTATTTTTAAGTAATTGTAGTATTCATATTTTTTATTATTAGAGAGCTGCTGGGTTTTTGAACATTCAAACAAGAAAACGGTAATATCATGGGCATATGGACCGTCTAACTATATCATGTGGTTAGAGCTCATGGATCGTATCCATCGGCCTTGTTTGTTTCGTGGGCAAATTATACTCTCCAGCTTATAACTAATAGATTATATTAATCCAGATTATTATATGCTGGAGGAAAATAAGCTGTGGAGGTGTTTGGCAAGCTAGATTATTATTGGAGATCTAGATTATTGGTTCGGTGTGTTTATTATCTAGAATGTTCTTGCTGCTATCCTGTATGTCTACTTGACTAGATTTTTGGTGTGTAATGGCAACCGCAAGTAAATTCATCCAATTGGCATGGATAGTTGCGTAATAGAATTATCAATCTTTATCCCTATATTTATCTATCTTATATTTTTAAAGGGAGGATTGCTTCTTCTTTTTTTATCCATCTTGACATGTGGATCCCACCTCGAACCCCAACCACAACTCCAACCGGAGATTCTAATTTACGGGCGTCCGGTAAGAGCCCACCGTCCGGTCTATCCGACAATCTCGTATCAAGTAGCCATGTGCCTCGTACCCAGCAGCCATATCTTTTTCACGTGGACGTTTTTTCTCTTTCTACGCGCAAATTATTTTCTTTCCACGCGCTACTCGTTTCCGCGCGCGTTTTTTTTCACGAAGCCAAAACATTCGGGATGGGGGAAAAGAGGGAGAAAAAAAGGGCGGGGAAAAATAAAAGTAACTTTCAAAGCTACAGTACAAATAGAAGAAAAATTGGTGCAAAACTTACTTACACAAGTTTTTCAAATTTCACATAAGCTTGAATACAAAAGTTTTCTACAACTACATAATACATAAGTTTTTGAACTGCAGATAAGTTTTAATACAATTTTTTTCTACAAATAGTTAACAAAAAGTTTTCATCCATAAGTTTTATAGCAAACTTCCATAAACAACTTTTACGCTCTAAATGAAACTTTTGTATGGCAGGGGGACCGAAACCGAATCAATTTAGGCTTCTATGGCAGGGATACATAGCCGTCCTAAACTAAAACATCCTTCTGCACCCGATAGAACGGAGTCACCCCCAATAACCCTGAACACTAACCAGTTCAGCCTTCTATGGCAGTGGACCGAAACCAAATCAATTTAGCCTTCTATGACAGGGGATACATAGCCACCCCAAACACAAACATCCTTCTGCACCCGATAGGACGGAGTCGCCCCCCAATAATCCTGAACACTAACCAGTTTAGCCTTCTATGCCAAGAGATAGAAATCGAAGCAATTTAGGCTTCTATGGCAGGGGATACATAGCCGCCCCAAACCCAAATATCCTTCTGCACCCGATAGGACGGAGTCGCCCCCCAATAACTCTGAACACTAACCAGTTCAGCCTTCTATGGCAGGGGATACATAGCCGCCCCAAACACAAACATCCTTCTGCACCCGATAGGACGGAGTCGCCCCAACAACCCTGAACACTAACCAATTTGGCCTTCTATGGCAGAGGGACCAAAGCCGAAGAAAAATAGATTTCTTAAGACATGCAAAACACCATATTTTCCCAATATAAATTTAATATTATAAAAGTTTTAGATTAAAAATACTGATAGTACTGCTGCTAAGCTATATTTGTAATGTAAAAATTTACAATGTAAAAGTTTATCATAAAAGTTTACAATGTAAAAGTTTATCATAAAATCTTTTATGTAAAGTTTTACATAAATGTGCTAATTTTATACCTCGTTTCTTATATTTGTTGTGTAAAAGTTTTACGTAATAATTTGGCATAAAAGGGAGCAGGTCATTAATGTGGTCCACTTTGTCGGCATTAAAATAACTCGTAAACCAATTATATGGGCATGTGTGGAGACGTATCTGTATGTGTGGACCCATAACTATGTAGCAGTTTTTTTTTAAAAGAGAAAACAGAATGGAGAGGTGGGCCTTAAAAAAAACATCCGCAAGCTGGACCGGGGGAGGGGCGACGCGCGCGGACCAATCGACCGCGAGTTTCTGAACTCGCAGGCGACGGTAAAGTTAACATCGTGAACTCCAACTCTTAATATTGGTTTTCTCATTGAATTTGGAGTTTTTATTGAATCCGTTAAATAGGGCAGGAATATGTGGAGCTCATTTGGTAATAACAAATAGCTTGCATTGGATTCTTTATTTAATTGCTCTATCTGTCGACTTACATGTAACATATTGCATAAATAAATTAGTCCAGATTAATATCCAACAAATTAGCACCAGCATACATAAAAAAAATGAAAACCAAATCGTAGTGTAGCAAGATATATAGGAGAGAAATTGTCGCTAAAAAGGTATCAGGACCGGGAGGACGGGACGCCGTCACATGTGTGGCCGCTCGCTATATCACGGCAGCAAAGCCAACAATTGCCGATATCAATATATATATATATATATATATATATATATACATATATATATATATATATATATATATATATATATATATATATATATATATATATATATATATATATATATATATATATTGCAGACCGTTCCCGAATCCCGACTCTAGCTACCTAGCTAGCCTACTGTAGCGCACGTGGTCCTCGTACGGCCATGCCACTCCGATCTCGACTGCCATGGCACATGGAGAAGCCACCTAGGACCTAGCGACAGAACAACAAACCATGGAGAAACGGGTACCGTTTGGTTTCCTAGTCTAGCATCTAGCTCAGAGAGAATCTTTCTTGCATGAAGTACTAAATGAAGTCTATTTGCAAAACCTCTTCACGGATGAGCGTAACTTTTCGAGACGAATCTAATAAGCCTAATTAATCGATGATTGGCTACAGTGATGCTGCAGTAACCATTCTCTAATCATCCTCTAATCATGCGGTCAAAGGCCTCATTAGATTCTTCAGGGTTCCTGGTGCAGGGGTTCTGGAGTTAGTTTTGTAAAATACCTTTATTTAATACATTTAATTAGTGATCAAAGTTGTGAACAGTTTCTAGCACTGGAAAACCAAACGGGGCCACTAGCTAGCTAGAGGCGTGATGTACAGAAGAAACCATACGTCCATACCACACAAGCCCCGCGCTCATAAATCGGCAACCGCGACGCGAGACAGCGCAGGGCCCCCCGACCTGTTCGATCAGTGGCCGGAGCTCTCGCGTCCTCCACAAGCGTTTGAAAGAGTGGCGACTCCACGAGTCCAAGCAGATTAGCTTAGCTAGGCCACCACGCCACATCGGCGATGGATCCATCGCTCGGCCGACATGGACCGATAGATCGGGATCGCGTCGCCTCTCACACGCAGAATTGAATCGCGCGCCGTCCCCGTCGCCGTCCGGCCGGTGTCCCTCGCCGCGACTGACTTGCAGCACCTAGCTCCTTCACTCGCTCGCTCCGTCTCCCGTCTGGACCGGCGCCAAAAGTTTGTTCCAAGATCGAGCGCGACGAGAGAACGAGCGAGAGATCATCGAGCCCAGCAGGGTCACTGGCATCATCATATCGTTTTCCGGCGGCGTCCGTGTCTGATCGAGTACGGTGAGCGACGACCTTGGACCTACCCCCTTAGCTTGCTAGCAACGGCGTGCGGGCCATACACATCCGGCCATCTATCCACGCCCGCGACTTGCCGGCGTGGCCTGGTCCGGCAGGCCGGGGATCCATCCATGTCGCGGCGCGCTTGGTCCCCCGCGTCAACGTACGTCGACGTCGACCACCGCCGGGCCCCGCCACACGCCACCTGCGTATAGTACGCGCCTCCTGTCCGGCCGGGCCCCCCGATCGACGACCCATCGTCGAGAACGATCGTCCGGCCGGCCACGTGAGCGAGAGCGTCTCGGAGAAGTCTCGCCGAGACCTCAAGTCTTGTGATTTGATTAGTCCCTCCGCTTGACTTCTTGTTACCCGTATCCGCCGGTATCTCGAGGTCGGTCTAGTTCGTTTCAGCTCGTCACGACCGCACGTACGCTAGCAGCTGGACCTAACTAGCTAGCTAGCTACGTACCACAAGTCTGTCTGGTGCAAAAGCACAGCCCTTAGTTTTTGTTCTCGACGACCAAACGATACCAAATCATTATGGGCAGATTTATATATATATATAAGTAGTGGTCTTGACCTTTACACGAGTGGTGAGACGATAGAGCTAGCAGTCTAGCACACGTGTGTTGACACGTATTATGGGACGAAGTATATACCGCACTGCACGCAAAGGGTAGGATTGAGCAACGCCGGGTGTTGATCGGTGGTCGACTAACACGATCCAGAAGCATAGCCTAAGCTACCTAGGGTACTAGCTAGCGACGATAAAAGTGACGTGGATATTTGGAGATTTTCGTTCCGGGTGCAAGTTAGTCATGCAAATTGCCAGGGGATGACGGACACCGAAATCCAAACAAGTCCCAATCTCAAAATTCTCAAGCACTGCTCGGACCTTTGCGCTGGCTAGCTACCTACCATCTCGCGCGCGCCAAGTTAGCAAAGCTAAAGGTAACTCTCTTGCGGATCAAGTGAATTCAAGATATAAACCCTGTTTAGACTACTACTGATAGTTAATTAGCAGCGGAGAGGCACTACTGCAACACATCATTTCGCGTCGGCTCATCCGTACCGGTGCAATGCAAAGCGCACTGGTATGGTATGTTAGATCCAAATTAACCGCGCAGGCGCGTCTCTAGACTCTAGAGCAGTGGCACCGGTAAGAATGGCAAGCATCCATGCCAGCAGGATAATTGCTCTAGCCGGGTGAATCTAAGGAGACACTCTCGTCAATGGCTTATTGGCTTTCCATGTCATGCTTCCTCTATGTATCCCCAAGGAAGAAACAGGGGAACTAACCACAACAGGTGGGAAGCTTTGCACTCTTGTAGGGTATCTAGAGCAGTATATATAGCTAGGACATGGTCCACTGCACAAATTACTACTACAAGTATGCAGTAGCTAAGCACCAAAATCAATATAGGGATGCATGGTTCACGGCCTACTACGTGTAAGAGTGCGTAGATTTATCCATCTTTTCTTTTTCTTCAGCTATGGTAGGGAAGTGGAAAACTGTGGCGCATCAGCTCGTATTGTTGGACTAGCTCACGAAAAGTTTACTACCGATAAGGCGATAATTGGCCGGCCGGTAGCCACCGATATATTTCTATGCATGCTAGTACAAGAGGATAACGACTTAAGACTTCGTAGATGAGTTAAACATCGAAAGAGACTTGATGCAAAGTTGGCTACTCCAACCAAAGAGCCCCTTTAGCTATCGCAAGTACTGTCATACCTTGTAGAAACAACACAAGGAGACCTGTTTGGCAGAGTTTATAGAGTAGCTTCAATTTTGGGCTGAATTCAGGAGAAGCTCCGCCAAACAATTTTTTAGAGAGAAGTGATTTTTATGATTCTATGAAGTTATTCTCTGAGATGAGCTAAGAGGCTAAGCTGAAAAAAATTAGCTTCTCCCAATTCACTTCTGACACAGAATCCTTGTCTTCATAAAATTTATCATATAGAATCACGAGAATCAACAGTCATCGAGAATCAGGATTAGGTGAAACTCCAACAAACAAGCCCTAAAAGAGATTATTTATCTCTATTGTGAAAAGTGGGAAATGGAAGCCAGCAGGAAAAATAGGTCCTGCTATAGACTTACAGTCATGTTACTAGCTGTAAAATCGGCGCCCAAATTATTTGGTTAGGTAATATGTGTAGACTTTTATAGATATGAAACAGGCCCTGTTAGTCATGGAACTTTTATCTAATATATCTGCTTCAAGTTGATGCCGCAGCTAAAAGTTAGCCAAAATTCTTTCTGATAGAGAATATTCTTGTGGAAAAAACTACAATAACGAAACATGAGAACTTGTGCAGTGGCCTATACAGGCACACATTGGTGATTGGTGCAAGGCCCCCACGAGTAACAACTCACCGGGCCGGGCTCAAACGTTCTAAATGGATCGATAATCCGGTCTGGGCTCACGAAAAAAAGCATCACTTTGTTTATGAGGCGTTTGCAGTGTGGGCTTAAAATGATAGCGAACTTCCGCCCACTGGTTCTCAGCACACATGCCCTTTCTTCCAAGGAAAAAAGGGCGGAAACTCTGTTGGACAACGGGTCGCGCGACCCGCTCGCGCTGCCGCCGGCCGGTCGTCGGTTAGGCTTAGGGTTAGGGTTTGGGGAGGAGGGGGATTTGGTCTGGCGGATCTAGAAGGAGGTGCGGGGTGGCTACCGGCCCAGCGGTGGGGACTGTCGCCGGGCGGAGGGCCGGATGGCGATGGCGCCACCGACCGGGGCGGTGGGGGATGGTGGCTGGGCGGAGCCGGAGGCCGGAGAGAGAAGCTGCGTGGCGTTAGGAAGGGCGGGGTCAAGGGCGGGAGCGGAAGGTGGGCGGAGCGGCAAGGCGGCGAGACGCCGCCGGTCGCCGGCGATGGTGGAGGCGGGCTGGGTGGGCGGCAGGCCATTGAAGGACAAGGAGAGGGAGGGAGTCGAAAGCGAGAGGGAAAGAAGAGGAGGACGTACGGACTCTCTCCTCTGCTGCGCGCCGGCCCCTGTGTCAACCGGGAGAACTTTGTGGGTGGTGAGCTTTTCGTAGTCCGGTTTCCTATCGAGGGGACAAACAAAGCAGAGCAGTTGGAACCGGCAAGCAGAAGCCATAGAGGTAATGGTCTAGCCTGATGCCCTTGACATGGAAACGGTGGACATTGTGGGCTACAGAGTGTTTGGTTTGAAGAATTGGGATGGAGATGGACCATCTTACTCCTAATTCTTTATTTAGTTTGAGAAACTGGTTTGTCCATTAACCGAAACTTGAGAGTATATATATTTCAGCAAGGGCCAAGAACCAAATATCAGTGGATTTTGCTAGATTTATTTGCCTAATTTCAAGCCTAACCAAGGTGAAAACAAATACCCACCTGGTTGTTCTGTGCGGATGGATCCAAATATTCGATTAGCCAGACTCTCCTGGTTTGTTGACTTGTTTTCATTGAACATATGAAAGGAATCGATGCTCGTGATAGCCTAAGAGGGGGAGGGGGTGAATTAGGCTTTCTAAAAACTTATCCTACCATATGCTTTCTAATTGCACAATATGAAACTAAGACAAGCTATCTAGATATGCAACTAAGGTTTTCTTCTAGTGTTTGCACCCACCCAAAGAGTTTTGCAACCTAGAGCCAATCCTATCAAGAAACTACTCTAGAAAGGTAAAGGCACACAAGTTACAAGTATGAAATGCGGAAGCTTAAAGAGTTAGAGGGATGCAAACTTAACACGAAGATTTATCCCGTGGTTCGGCTAATGCCTGTTCCACGTTGGAGCTCCACAAAGGATGTGCTTTCGGTCGCCAAGTCTTCCTCCCGGTCAAGGCCTTGAGCTCGCCACAAGAGGGATGATGAGCAAGTCACCAAGACCTTGCTCTCATCAACCTACTCTCCCAGAGATCTTGACGCCGCCTCCACTACGGAGTTTCTCCACCAAGGAAGGGGTCTCCTCTTCCCCTGCACAATGTCGTCGTCGCCGCTCTCCACACCAAGCCGGAGGGTCGAAGACTTACCGGCGAGTCTCCAAGACTCCAAGGGGTCAGCACACCGAGATTACAAGAGGTGGCTCACTTTAGAACCAAGCACAAGGCACAACACCTTGCCAAATCTCTCACTAGGCCTATTCTAGCTCTCTTACTCACTATGGATGATCTATATAGCACAAATGGTGGCTTTGTTGTCTTGTAGGTGTAGACGAACTTCTCCGGACTCCAGCAACTCCAAATGACCGAATGGGGTGGGTATTTATACCCAAGGGGCTCAACTAGCCGTTACCCAAAAGCTGCACAAAAACCGTGAACACCGTATGTTCCGTCGTGCAGCAAATCCCCATCAGCGGATCATACGCCGTGTGCTTTTTCCAACGGTCGGATTTCTTTTCCAACGGCTCTTTGCATACACCGTACACTTCCCAACTTGTATGCCGATGGCCGGCGGATCATACGCCGTGCCTTTTCTTCCATCTTCACTTGACATTGTCCCTGTGTAACTTGTACGCCGATTGTCTGCCGAGGGTCGGCGTATAATACACCGTATAGAAATCTTCAACTTCTGGCTTCATCCAACCCGCCGAATGTTCCGCCCTTTATGTGAACAATGATAGCGGATCATACACCGTTTCTTATCTTCAGGATCTTCCACACGCCGTAGCCTTCCAACTTGTACACCGTTCACCACCAGATCATACGCTGTGTGGAATATTCTTGTTCTGGTTGATCCACTTCCACACGACGTATGCTTCTGGTTTGTATGCCGTTGATCGGCGTTTAATATGCCGTGTACAAACTCTACGGGCTCATCTAATTCAATCAACTCAAGCCCTTTCCATGATTTCATATGCCAATACCACGTCATGAATACTTTAAAATAAGACTATCTCTGGTTTTTGGCTATGCTTTGGAATCATTCTTGGAAAGTAATTTCCTATGTAAATCACTTAACGAACTTGTTAGTCCCAATGACTATGTTGTCATTCAATCACCAAAATCACAATATAAATGGCACTAGGGCCATTTTCATTACAACATATACAAAAACTATGAACTCAAAATTTCATTTTTTTACTATCTTCAGTTTTTGGTGAACACATACTAATTAAAGATAAAAAGTGATGACACAAACTAATCAAGAAAAAAAAGAGAGCCGACAAGAACAACCTGTGAAGTATTATGAATTATCTATACCCTAGCATGGATTAATAAGTTCTGTGTTTTAAGTAAGTTGAGGTGGTTGCAGCACTATTGTCACACCCAGATTTACGAAGAAANCGGGCAGGGTGGGCGGCAGGCCATTGAAGGACAAGAAGAGAGAGGGAGTCGAAAGCGAGAGGGAAAGAAGAGGAGGACGTACCCGGAGAATATGGCCATCGGAGCCGGTGACGATGGCGGCGCCTGTGGCAGGTCGCGTGCTCCCCGTCCGCGCGGCCCGTCGCGGGATAACTCTGTCAAAAAAAAAAAAGCGCCTCTGCTCAGAAGTCGGAACAGCCAGTTTCTGATTAGGGGCACGGGGCACCGGCCTCTTAGTCTAGCATCGCTCAAACATTGCGGCGCGTTGACACACGGATTCTCTCCTCTGCTGCGCGCCGGCCCGTGTGTCAACCGGGAGAACTTTGTGGGTGGTGAGCTTTTCGTAGTCCGGTTTCCTATCGAGGGGACAAACAAAGCAGAGCAGTTGGAACCGGCAAGCAGAAGCCATAGAGGTAATGGTCTAGCCTGATGCCCTTGACATGGAAACGGTGGACATTGTGGGCTACAGAGTGTTTGGTTTGAAGAATTGGGATGGAGATGGACCATCTTACTCCTAATTCTTTATTTAGTTTGAGAAACTGGTTTGTCCAATAACCGAAAATTTGAGAGTATATATATTTCAGCAAGGGCCAAGAACCAAAAATCAGTGGATTTTGCTAGATTTATTTGCCTAATTTCAAGCCTAACCAAGGTGAAAACAAATACCCACCTGGTTGTTCTGTGCGGATGGATCCAAATATTCGATTAGCTAGACTCTCCTGGTTTGTTGACTTATTTTCATTGAACATATGAAAGGAATCGATGCTCGTGATAGCCTAAAAGGGGGGGTGAATTAGGCTTTCTAAAAACTTATCCTACCATATGCTTTCTAATTGCACAATATGAAACTAAGACAAGCTATCTAGATATGCAACTAAGGTTTTCTTCTAGTGTTTGCACCCACCCAAAGAGTTTTGCAACCTAGAGCCAATCCTATCAAGAAACTACTCTAGAAAGGTAAAGGCACACAAGTTACAAGTATGAAATGCGGAAGCTTAAAGAGTTAGAGGGATGCAAACTTAACACGAAGATTTATCCCGTGGTTCGGCTAATGCCTGTTCCACGTTGGAGCTCCACAAAGGATGTGCTTTCGGTCGCCAAGTCTTCCTCCCGGTCAAGGCCTTGAGCTCGCCACAAGAGCGATGATGAGCAAGTCACCAAGACCTTGCTCTCATCAACCTACTCTCCCAGAGATCTTGACGCCGCCTCCACTACGGAGTTTCTCCACCAAGGAAGGGGTCTCCTCTTCCCCTGCACAATGTCGTCGTCGCCGCTTCACACCAAGCCGGAGGGTCGAAGACTTACCGGCGAGTCTCCAAGACTCCAAGGGGTCAGCACACCGAGATTACAAGAGGTGGCTCACTTTAGAACCAAGCACAAGGCACAACACCTTGCCAAATCTCTCACTAGGCCTATTCTAGCTCTCTTACTCACTATGGATGATCTATATAGCACAAATGGTGGCTTTGTTGTCTTGTAGGTGTAGACGAACTTCTCCGGACTCCAGCAACTCCAAATGACCGAATGGGGTGGGTATTTATACCCAAGGGGCTCAACTAGCCGTTACCCAAAAGCTGTACAAAAACCGTGAACACCGTATGTTCCGTCGTGCAGCAAATCCCCATCAGCGGATCATACGCCGTGTGCTTTTTCCAACGGTCGGATTTCTTTTCCAACGGCTCTTTGCATACACCGTACACTTCCCAACTTGTATGCCGATGGCCGGCAGATCATACGCCGTGCCTTTTCTTCCATCTTCACTTGACATTGTCCCTGTGTAACTTGTACGCCGATTGTCTGCCGAGGGTCGGCGTATAATACACCGTATAGAAATCTTCAACTTCTGGCTTCATCCAACCCGCCGAATGTTCCGCCCTTTATGTGAACAATGATAGCGGATCATACACCGTTTCTTATCTTCAGGATCTTCCACACGCCGTAGCCTTCCAACTTGTACACCGTTCACCACCGGATTATACGCTGTGTGGAATATTCTTGTTCTGGTTGATCCACTTCCACACGACGTATGCTTCTGGTTTGTATGCCGTTGATCGGCGTTTAATATGCCGTGTACAAACTCTACGGGCTCATCTAATTCAATCAACTCAAGCCCTTTCCATGATTTCATATGCCAATACCACGTCATGAATACTTTAAAATAAGACTATCTCTGGTTTTTGGCTATGCTTTGGAATCATTCTTGGAAAGTAATTTCCTATGTAAATCACTTAACGAACTTGTTAGTCCCAATGACTATGTTGTCATTCAATCACCAAAATCACAATATAAATGGCACTAGGGCCATTTTCATTACAACATATACAAAAACTATGAACTCAAAATTTCATTTTTTTACTATCTTCAGTTTTTGGTGAACACATACTAATTAAAGATAAAAAGTGATGACACAAACTAATCAAGAAAAAAAAGAGAGCCGACAAGAACAACCTGTGAAGTATTATGAATTATCTATACCCTAGCATAGATTAATAAGTTTTGTGTTTTAAGTAAGTTGAGGTGGTTGCAGCACTTATGTCACACCCAGATTTACGAAGAAATCCTAATGCTACTATATATGTACCCAAGAAGTCTAAAACACACATATAGCTCTAGAATCACGTAAATCAATGTAACCAGTGCTCGAATTACAAAAACAAACTATTACAAAAGAATAAGACTCTTAAAATAAACCACAACGGAAGTCTAATTATTATCTCTTACGGTGAAGCCTCCAAGCCATAGGGACACCGGTTGGTGAACCACAACCTAGAAATCTTCGAACACTTCTGGAAAGTCTTCGAGTGCTGCCTCATCTGAGTACCCATCCGGAATTTTGTTGAATTATAGCAAGTGTAAGTAAACCATCTTACTTAGCAAGTATAGCACGAATTATGAAGACTCAAAAGGTTTGGCACGGTTTAACTGCGATTAGAACTTTTAGTTGATCAATTTTAGCATTAACCAAATTACTACAATTATGATGAGAACCCAGTTGTAACCCATATTAATTGTATAAGAGAAGTATAACAATATCATCATCATCATCATTTACCACCATTCTAGAACGGGAATCGCTAATCAAAAAGGATCTAGGCCACTCTTTACCATGAGCACGGCTGATATATCAGTTTTACACTCTGTAGAGGTTGTACACTTTCACCACAGGTCATGATTCCCATTTGCCAGGGTTTGCAAGGCCCATATCACACTTTCTTAGGTGTGTGGCTGGATTTCACTACGAGACCTTTCAAAAGTCCCTCTAACCAGCTAGTGGTCGCTATGGTTTCAACTTAGGCGCATGAACCCCTCACCCTCTGATCAATCCCACATGTAAGACATGATCCCATGCCAGAGGCGAGCTGAGATCCACACTTAAACCATGGAGCCCCACTTGTGCCTTTCGGTAACCACTAACTAGCTAGAATTGTTCATTTTACTTGGTCAAGACCAGATCCATGTAGTTTTGTTGGTTGTATAGTTTTCCTGGGTTGCCGCTTTAAGAACCGGAACTTAAAGAGAGACACTTAGAGCAATCCAAAGAACATGCTCAAGCTCCCTAACCATGTTGCTAAAAAGTATATTTTAATCACAATTCCATATACCATTAATCAAAGTAAAGAATTGATATCATAATGTCATTGTTTCATAAGCAAAGGTTGCGAAGCTTAGCAATAGCTACCCATAAATGCATAAACCCAGGTGTACAAGGTAAACAGGATAAAGTAAAGCTAGGTAAAGTCCTTAAGGTTCATCAAATTGGACACATGCATATATGAAAGTGATAATTAATGATTATTAGGTCGCAAGGAGTTTTTCATGTTATACTTGCCTTCCTCAAAGTATTGCCGGTAATTCTCTTCTTCAGAGCCTTGCTCTTCTTCAATGTCGAGCAGCTAACCGATTGGTACGATCAACACCAGCACACAAGATACATCTAATAAAGCAATACACCAATCAGCAAAACAACTTTGAAAAGCACACTGCTAAGAAACAATAGCTACTGCGAACTTAGGAGCGCAAGAAACGCTAAAGGTAGAGCAACGGTTGGAAAGGGCATAACTAACGGAGCACTGGAGCTGCGAGAGAAATAAAGGACTAAATGCTACATTTATTTTAATTAAATAAATCATGTGTAGAAGATATTTCAAAGAAATATCAAAATTTAGAATTACTCAATTTATTTTAAAATTTTGAAAACAAAATAAAACCTAGTCAAGTTTTATTTATACACATTTCATAGGAATTAAGTAATTTACATTTAAACTTACAAATAAAGAATATGTGAGCTTAAACAAACTTTATTTAGAAAGACGCATTGACATTAATCAAATTAACTTTATTATGAAAGCCGATGTATAACCCTATTTAACTTTTAATTAAAGAACAAGTTCAATAGGCTTTAACCAATTTAATTCTAAATTAATTTCTAAAAACAAGTATTATAGAAACTAACACCACTAACATGTAGTTTTCAGTTATTACGAAGCTAACGCAACTTGAATGGATCAAAACTGACCTAAAACGATTAAACGGGAAAGGAAAAGGGGAAGGCGACGAAGCTCACGGGGCTCGTGGTCAGCGGTTAGGCGGCGGACGACGGAGGGGCAGGCAGCTTGTCGGTTGCGTGGAGCGGGCAGGGCTGCGGCCTCGGCTTCAAGCAGCACTAGGTTAAAAAGAATGCACTCCTGAGGGATTCCCAAACTTTAGGGCCTCCCTGTAAAGGAGTATGGTGTATGTTTTCTAGGAGGGAGGTGCTATATATATAGGGAGAAAACCCACCATCTCTTCATCTATTAGCAATATGGGACTAATAGATTTAGATGGCTTAACTCCCCTCTAATGCTAATAGGCCTTTAAAATTTCACTACCACTGATTGGCTTGTGAAATTTGGCCCAACTAAGGAGGTGGGATAGATTTAGAGTAACACGGGCTTGATTACAGTTCAAGGCTGGCCCAAATAAATATTTATTTTCAGAATAATTAATTTCCTGGTAATAAATAATTCTAGAAAATTCTAGAATTCCTATTTAAATCATGAAAAATATTCCAAAAAATTTCAAAAATCATGGGAAAAATCCCAGAGATAGATTTGGACACGATGAACCCAAATAAAATATTTAGAGCTCATGATAAGATCTCTAGAGCTTCCAAACAAAATGGATCTAGCTCTGGAAAAATAGGAATAAATTCCAAAAAAGTTCAGAAAATTTCCCAGAGGAACCTATTCGAGAACCTAATGGGTTTTAAAAACAAACTCATACAATAAATACTATGCAGCTCAGTATGAATGCAACGCTCACTAATTCTAACCAAATTTTTGTATTTATTGGAAACTCTAAGAAGGCCAAACACTAGGGTGTGACAACTTATAAAAAATTTATTTATCTATGAGGAAAAATCACAAGAGATGCTTTGTCATGAACAATTGCTTCACATATCCGCAGACAATAGAATCCGAAGAAGGGGACAAAGGGAAGGTGGTATCTTGCACACTTTTAAGTGACTTTCTGAGGAGTGATGTATTTCTTAACAAATGTGCACTGGATTGAATGAGTTGGTTTTAAGAGTCTATGTTTGTTTCAAGATGGACAAATTTAGTCACTATATCTCTTTATGTGTCAGCTCTTGCAGAAAAATAAAGGCTGGAACCAATTAAGCTTTCACCTCGCGTTTGTGGTGGGTTGTGTGACTTGAGGAGACAGGAGACCATGACTAGCTAGGAGACCCATGCCTAAGTTGCTCAAGAACGGGGATAATGCTGGTGTTCCCTCTTGTTAAAGAACCTTTATTTCTTTTTACAACATTCTCCCCTTCCTAACTGCTAAGCATGAAAACAAAGCTAGTGGCAAAGTTACACCAAAACAAGAATAATACCGATCACTTTACATTTTCTAAAGCAAACAGATAAAGATTTAGACACTTATATGCTAGATTCTCCCTAGGCGTTAAGCATCTATTGTTAATCATATAGTTTCTGAATGAATCATTAACTTGGATAGAAAAGGGAAGGAACTTTGCGAATGCCTCAAAGTTGGTCGTGTATGTTTAATTGATATATGTTTGTTATCTAAATAAGCAATCTGTTTGCACATCGAAATTACTAGCCTAAAGAAATATGATGCTTTTTGTTACTTTGCTAGGGTGTCACGGTAGTAAGTATACGACCATGAACAGTTAAGGTCAGCCTGAAGTATTTATCAAAATAAATATTTGTAGATAGTTTCTTGTTACAAATATAAACATAATGTAGTGATGAGAGTTTAGAAAAAAATCACAGGATTGATAAATTGATGTTTTGTTTTGCTGAAACAGAAATTAACTTCATGGGATGCTAAAAATGTATATTTTTTAAGTTGTGTGCATAACTTATCACTTATATTGCTCTCAAGATAATTAAATATGATTTCTAAGATCGGACGTAACCCATGGCTTGTAAACTGCACGCAGAGCAATTTCCTTTTAATAGCCTCTCACATTTTTAGAAAGGATTTATGCTCTTCTCTGTCAGGTTCTCTCAAAGATTCCAATTGCTACTTGGCAATTGTATTCAGTTTCTTTCTTGTGTATCAATACAAAGTCTTAGACCTTTACGACTTCCTTTACCGTCTCCTATGACCAAGAACACGTTCCCAAAATAATCCTTCCAAAAAGAAACATCGTCCCATAATGCTAAATGTGTTGTCGTCCCCCAAAGAGAGGAACACACACACTTCTCTAATTATTCTGTGAAACTCGTTTTCAATTCAAAGCACTACCAGCAGTGTAGTAAATTAACAGTACTATACTTATTACCAGAACTTAGTTAACTGCACTATATGTACCTTAATTTCAGTTTAGCTTGCAGCGTATATAGTAAATTTTATCCAGTTCTATCAGTGTTATTACCGCGGTTAGATGTGCCTTAACGCCAAGCAAGCTAGCCCAAGACGTAAAGGAAACCATCGATAAGTTACCAACTGGGCAAACTAATATTTAATTGAGTTGTGCTCTGAAAGAAGGAATCAATGAGGTTAATTAAACTAACTAGGGCATCTAGTTCTCCTAATCTGAATGGACAGACAGATATACCTTTGAGCCCCGCACAAGTCGCTTTCTGTGTCTACTCTTATGGACGTTGCACGCGTGCCAAACCGCGACCTTGACACCTCCAGATTGGTCTTTGCCAAATGCATGCTCATCATAATCTCAGTTAGTTTTTGATGCTAAGAACCTCGTCTTCACGACAAAAATATGATATGCTTACTGCTGCTGGTATAGTAACTTAGGAAAGTAGCTAGGTGTAGCTTTTGGAAATCTCTGCCGCGCAGCCAACCGGATGTCCTCTCGCCCAACAACTCCAGGAATCCACGGGCAAACTTGTGCTTCTTGACTCTCTTGCGATGCAGCCAAGATTCCAAGTCCGAAGTCTGAACAATGGTGATTTGTCCATGCATAGTCTTCTTGTCTCTGCGTTCCTGTTGTTTAGGCTGTTCAAATTGAGTAGTACATTATCAAACCAGTAGCCTGCTTGTCCAATTCAACTCCAGTGTACATTCTACGCCTATTGTCAATCACAGAAAGCAAGCCCTTCTCTGTTCGTTAGTTCATCACCGTTCATGGCAGGTCGTGATGCTGCCCAACTCGTTCTTTGCAATGCCAACGTGTGTGCTCACAAGTCACAACACGGTTGCGTGTGCCGCTAAACACACGTGCGACATTGTTGGTTTGATCCATGGCCAGCATGCACTGGAAACCTCCATCACTTTCTGATCTCTCTCCCTGCAGTCTTGATATACACTAATAACCGAGCTTGCTTGTCGGTAATTTCTGGTGATTAAACAAAGGGCCCCGGATTACACGGCCCGCCCAATGAATGGCCAGTCAAAAAGAGCCCAGGGGATCGCCGCGATTAATCATACAAAGCTGCTGCCTAACCCCACAAAGCATATCCTCCTTCCCTACTACCAAACCCTAATGGCGAGTAATCAAGCTCTTAACCAAGTCTTCCCCGCACGAGTGCGTAGGGGTTAGGTCTCCTAATCCCCCCTATAAATACACCAGGACACACCTGATCCCTTGCAACCAAATCAGCCAAATCTTGTTGTAGCTTGCTATAGAGTGAGAGGCTGAGAGCCTAGCTTGCAACCGACCAGCGAGCCAAATTGTGTTGCAGCTTGCGAGAAAGAGAGGGAGGGGGGTAGTGTGTGGTACGGTGTCGATGGGGAGAGGGAAGAAGTCCTTCTTTGCGTCCCTGTTCGGGTGCAACAAGAAGAACGGCTCCGGCGGGAGGCAAGAGGAGGAGCGGCGGCGGCGGCGGGAGGAGGAGGCAGGAGGACGAGGGTGCGGCCGAGCGATGACGACGATTACTACGGCCAGTATTGGTACGCCGAGCGCGACATCAACCGGAAGGCCTCGGAGTACATCGAGAGGGTGCACCGCGGGATGATGGCCGGCGAACAAGACGGATAGGCCGCAGGCGCCTGTCAGTGTGTGCGTGCGCGTGCATATCTGCATGCTGCATGCATTTCCGTGCGTGGTGGCTGTTAGCCATGCATGAATAAGTAGCATGATTCATCAGTGTGTGTCATTGATGTGCGTGTGTTAACATTGTTAATTCGATTGCAGGATTGCTTTGGTAGTTTTGTTGTTTCTATATATGTATAATCTATATCGATCCAGTGTATGATATAAATTGATAATGCTTATATATGTTCTAAAACTTGAGCAGTTCTCACATGCATATGTATTTGTTCTCCTCGCTCGTGGTTATGAATTGGATTCTTCAGCTTAGTTAGTTTCAACAACATGCTTTAAGATATATAAGACAAGGACCTTTTTATTAGGGTTTGGTTAACAAGTTTTTTTTTTGGGCAAATCAAAGGAGCTTCATTGCTGAAACACAGAGTTATTACAATCCTTGCTAACTGCTTCCATTAGCCAGTTCGGAAAACAGCTAGTCCAGGATAAAAAAGGAACAAACGCTGAGGCTTTACTCGCACACAAGTGAGCTACCTCATTGCCTTCCCTATTAACAAAAGAAATATCAAATGAACGGAAAACCCCACTAATTAAGCTCTCTGATTTCTTGCCAGAGACCTGCAATAGCACAACGACCACCATCTTCTGAACGGAGCAAGTTCACTAGAGTACAGCTATCAATCTCCAGAATGACTTGCTCCAATCCAAGCTCATGGGCCAGTAACACACCATCTCGTGCTGCCAACGCTTCACTTGTTAATACATCTGGTAGATGCTTATAGAATCGTGCTACTGCCACCACAAGGTCGCCTTGCGAGTTCCTCAACCATGCCGCCTGCTCCCTCGCCAGTTGCAGTTTAACAGGTTTATCACCCTACAAATTATAACTACCGTTTGGGAGTAGCAGTTTGAGTTACAATGGGTCGTCTAGCGCCAGCGGATCGGAGATGGGATTAACACTATATAAAGGATGCATATGTATGAACTACGAACAAGGTGGATATCGTGGTGATCAGGGTTCAAGCTATTGGATTGAAAGGAAATGGAAGGGGGTGAACCACTGGTTTATGGCGGTAAGTTTTGGAATTTGGACAAAATTTAACAAAAATTTGAAAGCTGAACCGAATCCTGGCCGGAAATCACCGGTATGACCTGTAGGAATATTTACATGTCACTACTGGTAGAACCAAAATTTGGTGAAAACCAGCAGAAATTCAGAACCCTAGTGTTGACACAAGAGTGGGTCTACGAGAAGGGTGTGAGTGGTGGATTGATGAGATGACGATTTGGGTTGCAATTAGAGGAGCAATATAGGTATCGAGGATTTGGCCTCCGATCGGCAATATTTGAGTAGAAGTCTATATATGGTTATCGTTTAAGTGGTTCTTAAGTTTGTTGATGGTTTATTATTGTATCTGTATAGAGGTTGTACCTATCAAATTTGTAATGACTTGTGAAGGTTTCACGAGGATTCTTATGTTACTCAACTATGAAAAATTTAAAAATAGTCATATTGATTCAAAAATAACATAAAATTATTTAGTGACTTGCATTACTATTTAAAGAGTACCAATTTCTTATAACCTTAATATAGAATCATTGTACTTATTATCTTGAAAAGTTCAAACTAATGATTTAATGTCAATTATAAGGATAGATCCCGGCGTAAAATAATGAAAAATTAATTATAAAGAAATTTGGGAACAAATAATGACCTCTTCTAAGAATAAGTATATAATGTAATAGACTTAATTATCATAACTTCTCATTTGAAAATTCTACAAATAGTAACATAATTCAAAAGTAATTGTATAATCAAGACTCCATTTGTCATACTTTAGCAATAATAAACCTGAATTCTTGATTATCCCAAGACTTTATGGCTACCACAAAGTTTCACAAAATCAATATCACATTTATACAACACATTGTAAATGGGAAACATCATATAGTAATAATTTTAAGACATACATCGTATGTTAGCTTAATTAATTGGCATATATTACGATGTTGAGTGAGTGGCCAAATAATTAGGTTGAATTAACAGTGCACATTTATTACCAAAACCTACCCTTGAACTCTAGTATAAAAATAAAGTAAGGGTGAGCAAAATTGTATAAAAGAAGACTTCTATTGTATCCTCAATGTGATAGATATTAGCAAGGGTGGGTATGACCATATATCCATTATATACTTTATTAATATTTTTGTACCAAAAATTACGCATAATCGAAATCCCGCATCTTAAATATATTAATAAAACATGCGGAGAAGCCTAAATACATTTTTTCATATTAATAAACACAGTGTTAATTTTTATTAATTTATATAATAATAATAAACCTAATATAGAACATTCGAAATTTATCACAAATATAACGAAAGCGCCTTTAGGCCATGCACGCGCTTGGCCTTAATTTGTGGGTGTGACAGGTGACTGCCGATAACTGACAAAATGGAAGCAAATAGCAGAGGAGCAGTGAGGAACTGTATGACTGGGGCCACAAAAAAAAAAAAACTGTATAACTGGCGGCGGCTTGCCGTGAGGCTCGAGAGCATCATCGGCGGCGAGCTTTCCGGCGGAGTCCTCTGCTCCAGCGCAAAACACAGAAAAATGCTAGGGTATCTGAACTAGCTTGGTGCTCCCTAATCAGAGAATATGTTCCCCTTAAACGGAACTTACAGACAGATCTTCTTTGCGCCCATCATAAGTACAAGTCGCTTTCTGTGACTGCTTGTGAACGTGCACACGTACCAAACAGCGACTTGACAGTTGAAACCTCTCCGGATTGTGGCCTGCATGAACTTGTGATGATAAGAACTTCAGTCTCTGCACGAAGGGGGTGTTTAATTCTGGTGAACAATTTTGGTGAAAATTTTTGCAAAGAGAATCTTACCATTTAGGAGTACTAAATGTAGACTAATTATAAAACAATTATAGATCTCGCCTGAAAATCGCGAGATGAATCTAATGACGGTAATTAATCCATGATTAGTGGATAATTAGCGGATGGTTACTGTAGCATCACTATTGCAAATCATGGCCTAATTAGGCTTATTAGATTCGTCTCGCAAATTTACCCGGGGTTATGGAATGAGTTTTGTCATTAACACACGTTTACTACTCCATACATGTAAGATTCCTTTTGGTGAAAAATTTTGCAAAACTGAACACCCCCGAACTTTCGGAAATTTCTGCCGCGCTGCAGCCAACAGAGAAATACAGATCGAATTGAAGGTCGTCGTCTCACCCAACAACTACAAGAATCCAAGGGCAAACACGTACGATGCTTTGTTGACTTCCTATATTGCAACGCAGAGGTAGAGAGAGCAATCAACAGTTTAATTTGTATCTGCTTTCAACGCCAGGATGCAAAGTCTGAACAACGCTAAACTTGTCCATGAATATTCTCCGACAGATCAAACTGCTCAAACTGACTACACCGGCCGTGCCGTAGCCTGCTTGTACATCAAAGAATAGTTTACACAATTCAAACTCTAGTGCACGTTCAACGATTCGTACGTATTGTCAAACGTACAAAGCGCTCTCTGTTCGTTCGTCTCAGGTCACAACCAGTCGCGCTGCCCAACTCGATCTTCTCATACCTGCAGATGTGCGTGCTCACCACACGGTTACGTGCGCCGCTAAACATACACGTGCGATCCAATCGAAGACATCACAGATCCATGCGTGCATGGATTCCGTGCCTCCATGCATGACCAGAACTCTCGATGAATCAGTTCAGTTCATTCACATTTTTATTCAGGTTTCTTTGCTTCAGTCTAAGATATACACTACACTAATGACATTGCTTGTGAATGCTTACTGGCGACTAAACAAATGTCGCTTCATTACACGACCAGGCCTGTGAATGGCCAGTCAAAAAGTGACGAGGAATCGCCGGGATTAATCACACAAAGCTGCTGCCTAACCACACACGACCGGCCAGTCACAGTCATGACTAAACTTGCCCTGCAATTGGTTAAGTCCCGGCGCTCGAGAACTTCTCCTATAAATACACCGCCACCAAGCCATTGCCCCTTGCAACCAACCAGCCAAACAATTCGAGCTATAGCTAGCTTGCGAGAGAGATCGATCGTGCTAGTGCGTGAAATCGTCGATGGGGAGAGGGAAGAAGTCAGTGCTCGCGTCGTTGTTTGGGTTCAACAAGAAGGAGAACGCCGGCGGGAGGTCGCCGGACGAAGAGGCGGCGGGGAGGCCGCCGCAGCCGACGCACTACCAGGGGACGAGGGTGCGGCCGAGCGACGACGACAACGATGACCACGGCCGCCGCCATTGGTACGCTGACAGGGACATCGACCGGAGGGCCTCCGAGTTCATCGAGCGCGTGCATCGCGGGATGCTCGCCAACGACCAAGATGGATAGGGGTTTTAGACGCGCCTGCAAGCATGATTATTGGTTCAATTTGCTTTCTTGTTTCTATGTAATAATAAACTTGTACTAATACTCAGTGTGTGATGATAATCTCATGTTAGTCGATGTTAACATTTTGTGGCTCAGTGTGTGCGCTTTGTTATTTCTACTCTTGTTTGTCGATGTTAACATTTTATACATGTGCCTTTGTTCGCTTGCATGCATACACCACGAAGTTTAACATTTTCTTTTGGGCTAAATCCAAGATTAACATAGTGTTTGAGTCTTGGCGGTGAATAATGTTTCCAAGTGCATACAGTTATACCTTTTGATTTCATCCAACATCATATTTGTTATCTAGGTAACTAGCTTACAAAAAAAAAGAGTCTCAATTTCTATGGGTAGGGAAGTGAAAAAGGCTACAACAATTACTCCCTCTCTCCCAAAAGTAAGTAGTCTTCTAGGTTTTCTCCTAAGTCAAATCATTTAAAGTTTGATAACTCTATAAAAAATTACAAATACTTATGAAACCGAATAGGTATCATTTAATTCATCATATGATATATTTAATTCATTATAAACACTATGCCTATTTTTGTCACGAGATATATTTAATTCATCATGAATATTGATACTTTTGTTTATGAAAGGATCAAGATGCCTAAGAGGGGGAGGGGTTAAATTAGGCTTCTAACAAATTTTTGCGGAACTAAACACCTAATCAAGCCAATTCACCCCATGTGCCTATTCCTATCTAGTGTGACTATCTAGTCAGAAAAGGAGTTTTGCAACCTAGTTCCAATCCTAGTCTAGCATGACAATTCTAGGAATGTAAAGGCGGAAAGTAAATGCGGAAATGTAAATTGCCAAATGTAAAGAGAGAGTTAGGAGGCCAGATTTTTTTCAGAGGCATCGAAGAGTCGGCGCTCTCCCCTAGTCCTTGTTGGAGCACCCAACACGAGGGTGTTGCTCCCCCTTGATCCAACACGAGGATCAAGCGCTCTCTAATAGATGTCGATTGTCCCCTCCGGAACGGCGGACTCCAAACGCCATGTACACCTTCTTGGGCCTCTCACAAGACGCCTCCTTGAGAGATCACCAAGAACACCACCACCAAGCCGTCTAGGTGATGCCGATCACCAAGAGTAACAAGCAATGGCTTCACTTGACCTGCACAAGACAAGAGACAAAGGTGAATGCACACTTGCTACTCACTAAGAACTAATGATGTCCTTAATCTTCACAATCAAGAACTTTTCAATCACTATTAGTGCTTTGCTTGCTCTTAGCTCCCAAATACGACTATGAACTTCCTCAGGTCGCAAGAGAGCTGAATTGAACCAATACATGGAGTATATATAGCCCAAGCAAAGCAACTAGCCGTTGGGGCTCAGCTGCTGCTGAAGTCGTGAGGACCGACTGTTGCGGTGGTACCCAAGTACCAGCACCGCAACAGTCGGTGCTTGCTTTTCAGTACAATCCCAACGGTCACTGACAGGGGAACGACTGTTGCGGTGGGGCAAAAACCCTGTTTCCACCGCAACAGTCCATCAAAGCATAGACGAATTTGTCTCTGGCCCTGGGGGACCGACTGTTGCGGTGGGTGCTCAGCTAAGCATCGCAACAGTCGGTGGTCAACTGACCCTGGGCCCTCCTGGCCCATAGAGGACCGACTGTTGCGGTGGTACCTAAGAACCAGCACCGCAACAGTCGGTGGCTTCTGCCTGTACTGGCCCTGATGGTCCTAAGTTATGAAACTTGACCAATTCAAATCCTTTTGAGTTTCTAAATTCTTCCTTAGTTTCCATGGCTTCATCTGGGCTACCTAGTGCTAGAATTTCACAAGTGTGCATCACCTTTAGACTCTAGTCTTATTTAGGTCAAGCTACAACTCTTGCCCCCCTTAATATTACGGGCAAAGGAAAAACAAAGACCTGCACTAATCCAAGTGCCTCTTAACTCGAAAAGACACTTGGGACTAGCTTGTCCTTACGCCTCTCACATATCCTTTGATCCGACATATATAAATCAAATGATGGGGGCCAAGAATACCATGAAAACCCATCATTGCACTAACTTAATGAATGTCACTGCAAACCACATGTTAGTCGCAATGATCATATTGTCATTAATCTCCAAAATCGAATTAGGGGCCTAGATGCACCTTCAATCTCCCCTTTTTTTTGTGATTGATGACAACAAAACCTCATATAGAATATTTGTGAATAAAAGGAGATGGGAATAACAAAACAACGCGTATGAAAAGGATATTAAGGACAAGCACATACGCAGACCAAACATGACATGGCATAATATATGAAATAAAGCACAAGCACATGTCAACAACCATAGTAGCAAGCCAAAGTACGAAGGCATATATATAAACATGATGCATGAGAGTTCACATCAAAGAACCAAAAGCTATACTACAAGCTCCCCCTAACTCTCACATCTCCCCTGACCTCTTCCCCTTTGGCGTCAAGCACCAAAACAAGCTAAGCATCTGAGCGGGAGGAGTCTGAGCTGGAGTGTCCACGGGAGACAGAGTGAAGGTCCTCAAGGCTGCATCAACTGGGTCCTTGGTCCCTGAACCGGTAGCCTGAGTCTGTGGAGCTGAAGAAGAGCCGACGACCTCTGCAGTGACCAGAGTCGAGTTTGTCGTCACTGGAGCTGCGAGTGTCTGGTTGTCGGACTGCTGAGGCTGATCTGTAGTCAGGATTTCAGTGACAAACTGCTGCGGGTCAGGTGTACTCTTGCCTGTCAGCTGTGAGTAGGAGGCCTCAATGGACCTCGACACTGAAGAAGAGCTAGCTGGCACGGAGGCGGAGACTAGAACTAAAGGAGATGCCTAAGCAGTTGAACTGGTGAAACCCGTGAGCAAAGAGGCCTCTGGTGTCGAGAACTGAGACGGTATGTCTAGAAGCGGGGTCTCATACATGGGAGGAGGCGGGACGAAGCCACCAACACTAGCCATGGGTCGGATCGGTGAGATAGGCTCTAGTGCTGGCCCTAAGTGGCAGAATTGCCCTAATTAAACTGGCTCAAGCACTTTAACCGTCATTTCAATCACTTGATCCAGCTACCCGTACTTCAAACAGTTCAATTAGACGATCTGTCAGGTCAAGCCCGATGAAACCACTGAATTCCAGATCGAACAAATGTGCACAAGGCTCCCTCAAAGGAGAGCACAGAGGTTACCAACATCACCATAAATTACAACAGTTCCATAATTAAGTTTTACAAGCCAGAGTTTAAAACATTTAGAGTACCAACCAGAGTTCTGAATAAAAAAACACAGAAGCTAAACGACGAGATACAACAACATGTTCATAAGCTCGAAGAACATGTCATCAGAAGAACACAGCAAACACCAGTTAGTCCTCGATCCACTCGACAGTCCAACCCGTTGGAACAGTCTGACCATCGATGCTCCACTGCTCGGAGCCATCGGACACATTGAAATCACGCTCTGAAAAGCAAAGCCACAAGCAAGGTTGAGTAACTAATACTCAGCAAGACTTATCCGGGTATGGCTTATATCACCGACTCCTAAGCATGCAAGGCTTTTGGTTCTAGGGTTTGTTTTGCCGAAAAGCAACTAATAGTTGATCCTAACTTTCAAATTTTAGCATCAAGTTCATAGTCATTATCAAGTATCTATGTGAGCATCTTTTCTATAGGAAACATGTTGGAACAACAAATAATCATAGAACCATCATTATTTATCCTTATCATTCACTCCTGACTACTTAATGCTGCACAGTGGACAAGCGGTATTCATAACAGAGAAGTGCCGCGATCATGATTGAATTTACACCTTGCAAGGGAAACCTGAACACACGTCACGTGAGCGCTCCCGGAGCCTCACGCACCCACTTTTCCCGTCATCTCCTGAATATCCAGACTAAACTCACCAGTCCCGGGTGCAAAGACCTACTGGTCCCGGACCATGTAGCCGCAACTACACCCGCCATCCGTCCACTCCCAGAGTAGTGGGAAGAAGCCCAAATATCGTTTGATTCAGGTACATCAGTTTCCTGGGACCCAGACGCCAGTATATGCTCAATACATTCAATACTTAACCAACAGTACAACAATGGATGACCTAATCCATTTGATACGCGGACGGGGCAAATCTCCACATCACAGGAGCATGGAACCACGCCCCGCCCACGAACCTCATGATTTCAACATAAAGTAAAGAGCCTATATCTCGCGAGTGACAGGAAATCACTCGACTTCTACCGGTCCTATTTAGCATGGCAAGCTATCGACCTACACATACTAGTATCTTGACATAGGATCCTAGGGATTATGCATACTAGGGTTTCAATCATATCCAAAATTTAAATGCACAATACTTAAGTAATCACGTTGCATAGTTTTGGAAAATAGGGGTTATGATACGGTGCTTGCCTTCCTGCTCAACAGCCTTGGGCTCCACCGAACTTTGGTTCGGGTCTTCTACAACGGGCTCAACAACTACTGCGGTCTCCGCCGGGTCAGCGACAGGTTTAGCCACCAACTTGTACAAACCGTCAACGACTGCGGTATCTACATGGAATGCATCATGCATGAGTGCGATGAATGCAAAGACAAAAATAAATATGATGCTCATGCATGCAGTAAAACAACCATAAATTAATTCATCTATTTATCTCATGAGCGCTTGTTTACAAGCAAATATATTTTATCATGCAATGCACCAAGGTACCGATGGTGATTATGACTAGCCATTTTAGCATGCAAACAACATTGCCTATGAAACATATAGTGGTACCCACCTATGTACATATGATTATTTCATATTTGCACTAGTCATATTACTAAATCCATATAGAGAATCTACTCCTCTCTTATCTGATCATTTAATTTTCATACCAGCACATATTAATATGGGGATGCAGCCAATGGAATTCCAAAGCAAAAACACTAGCTAGCATGTGATAGAGAAAATGCACAAATACTAGCAAAAAGAGAGTAAAATCACATAATTAATTTTGGCACATGCATCAACACAGGTTCTGATTAGACATACAAACATACTAATAACACTGAAATATTTCTTGCAAAAGATTAGGTACTAACACATATATAAGACTAGTTATACCATACAAGCTACTTTCCACAAACACAATTAAACAGAGGAGTAAAACACATATTTTACTTAAACTAATATTTTTCCTGCAGAGATAAATTCATGATCAAACCAACAAAATTTATTTCGTAATTTTTGGAATTTTCTATGATTTTCTATGAATTTTGTAAGCTGCAGCTATAAAAAAAAAGCAATAACTCGGGATTCATCCAAATGGGCCCGAAACAACTTTTCCGAGTTCGAATTCACCCCCTCCAACTTTGCCGGCCGACCTAGGCCCGAATTGGGCTGGCCCATCTGTGCCTCCTCTCTCACCTCCCTCCCCCCTCAGCCTTTCTCCCTCATGGGCCGTCCAGGCCCAGCCGGTTCCCCCTCCTTCTCTCTTTCTCCCACTCCTTCCCCCCGGCCCACTCGAACATCAAGGCCCAGCTGGCCTCTCTCCCTCTCCCCTACAGGCTGCAGGCCCCATCCACACCCTTTCCCTCTCCCTTACGGGCTGGTGGCGCCCCAAGGCCCAGCCGAGCTGGCCCCTAGGCGCGCCTCATCTTCTTCCACGCGGAAGACCGCAGGAGGTCGCGACGGCGCGCCTGGCTCGGCCAGGGCCGCCGCCACTCACCCCCTCCTCGATCTCGGTGAAGAAACACCAGAACAAGGAGAGCACCACGCGTTCCCGGACGAGTGGATTTTTTCTTGCTAGCTTGATTGGGGAGATATGAACTGTGTGAATCTACGTACGAGAAATTCTCGGAACGGCAATGACGAGCCGAGATGTGGAATTTCGGCCAAGGAGATGGATGGGAGAGGTTGGGGATGGCTTCGGTGGATGGAGGAGTGTGTGAGCGTGCTCTAGGTGAAAGGAATTGGCTCCGGGTCACGTGAATAAGTGGGAGCGTTGAAGGGCATCGGTGGCCATGGTGGCCGCAGCGTTCATTAAGTGGCCGTGCTGCTCCCGTACGCTGGCAGAGGCCGTGACGAGCACCAACATGTGCGGGAGCAGGTGGAACAGGCATCCTACAGCCGTCGACAGTGGTCAAGGCATGGACTTGTCGGTGGAGAGGACGTCGAGCTGATGGCTTCCAACCCCGGTCGTGGCTTGCCGCGGACGATGTCAGCGGGCGTGCGAGAGCGGGTTGTAGGGTATGGCGGGGTGGAAGGTGGTGACGGACCACAAGGCACGGCATGGCGGGGTGGGACACACACTGCAACGGTGCCAGAGGTGAGAGGACGTCGTGACATTCATGTACGACGGGCGGTGACCGTGCACACGACTCGGCGGCGTTCTCCCAGCAGCCTGACTTTGAGTGGCAAGAACTCCCAAAAGTACTGCATAACCCGACCCACCCAAGAATACGAAAGTTGTAGAGGGTTAATAGGGCTACAACTGTGAGTAAGGAAGTTTGTTCCAAATCTCAATGGATTGGGAGATAAACGAGAGCAAAGTTCGTCAAAATTCACGAAATCCACCCAGACTCAAATTCAGGATGGACGAAACTGGGTTGTGTAGCTGTTTTAGGATTGCGGGAGTCATCTCAGGATAACCAATGTAACATATTTTAATTAACCACTCAAGACCGCAAGAAACTTGACTTTGAACTTAGCAATAGGAGCTAAATTAAGTCTAGAACACTAGCTATGCACATGAGATGTTCATGAAATTTGATAGGCATGTTATATAGAGTATGAGTGGACCATCATAAAGATCTTAGCATTAAATAGGCACAAAAATCACATAAAAGGATAGCACATGTGTTATGCATGAGATGATGATGTACCAATGATCATGTTTTTCATGCTTGCACTAATGCTTCTTAGATGCTAGTGATGGTGCTAACATTAGAACACATGCTTAATGGTGTAATGCATTAAGTTAGTTAGTTGATAAACATAGGGTTAAACACCAGAGGTGTCACAGCCCTCCCCCCTTAAAAGAATCTCGTCCCAAGATTCCGGTGCATACAAACTAAGTGTGTCAAGTTTTAGGTACCTCTTTGTTGAGTGAGAAAGTCGGGGTAATTGCTCTGAAGATAACTTTCTTGTTCCCATGTGGCATCATCTTCGGTGTGGTTGTTCCACTGAACCTTGTAAAATTTGATACTCTTGTTCCGAGTGATTCTTTCTTTCTGGTCAAGAATTTTAATTGGGCATTCTTCATATGTAAGATCTGGTTCCAGTGTGATTTCTTCCAAGGCTACTTCTTCAGTTGGGACTCTTAAACATCTCTTGAGCTGTGATACATAAAATATATTGTGGATGCCAGCAAGGTCAGTGGGGAGTTTCACTCGATATGCAACGGGTCCACAACATTGTAAGATTGGAAGGTGTCCAACATATCTTGGAGCTAGTTTGCCTTTGACTCCAAATCTGTGTACACCCTTACTTGGCAAAACCTTCAAATACATATGATCTCCAACATTAAAGCATAGGGGTCTCTTTCTTTTATCAAAGTAGCTCTTTTGACGAGATTGGGCGGCTTTAAGGTTGGCTTGTACCATTCTCACTGTTTCTTCAGCTTCGGTAATTAAATCTGGTCCAAACACTGCTCGTTCTCTTGCTTCTGACCAATTTAGTGGGGTTCGACATCTACGCCCATATAAAGCTTCGAAAGGTGCCATTTTCAAGCTCTCTTGATAACTGTTATTGTATGAAAACTCAGCTATGGGTATGCACTTCTCCCAGTTTTTGTCATAGTGAATTATACAAGCTTTCAGCATGTATTCTAGAATTTGATTTACTCTTTCAGTCTGGCCATCAGTTTGGGGATGATAGGTGGAGCTACGAATTAATTTAGTTCCCATTGAAGCTTGCAATTGTTCCTAAAAGCGAGAGACAAACTGTGTACCACGGTCAGAGATGATGGTCTTGGGTATACCATGCAAACATACTGTATGAGATAGATACAGCTCTGCATACTTCTTTACTGTATACATGGTTATGACTGGGATGAAATGTGCTGTCTTCGTAAGCCGATCAACTATTACCCAAATGGAATCATACTTTTGAGGTGTACGGGGTAATCCCACAATAAAATCCATACTAATATCTTTCCATTTCCACGATGGTATAGGCAAGAGTTGTAGCATACCAGCTATCTTCAAGTGACATGCTTCTACTCTTTGACAAGTATCACGCTCAGCCACATACTTTGCTATTTCTCTTTTCATTCTAGTCCACCAAAAACTTTTATTCAGATCTTGGTACATTTTATTGCTGCCAGGATGGATTGAAAACTTAGACAAATGTGCTTCATCCAAGATTTGTTTCCTAAGGGCTAGATCTTTAGGAACTACTAACCGATTTTTGAACCAAAGGACACCATTCTCATCCCTTCGGAAACATTTTGCCTTCTCATCTCCTTGGTCTAGTCTTTGGTTTATCCTTTCCATACCCGGATTATTTTGTTGAGCTGAGATGATTTGATCTTTCAATGTGGGTTGGAGAGCAATATTGGCTAGCATGCCCTGTGAAATAATCTCTAGGCTCAATTTTCCCATCTCATGACATAAAGTGTCACTGTATGATTCAACTGACAAGCAATGACATTGGGCTTTGCGGCTTAATGCATCGGCAACAACATTCGCCTTTCCCGGATGTTAGTGCACTTTCAAATCATAATTTTTTATTAACTCTAACCATCTTCTCTGGCGCATATACAAATCTCATTGGGTAAAGATATACTTTAAGCTCATGTAGTCAGTGTAGATGTTGCAATGAGTCCCCATGAGATAGTGTCTCCATATTTTCAGTGCATGGACTACTGCTGCTAACTCTAGATCGTGGGTTGGATAATTCTTCTCATGTGGCCGAAGAGCACGAGATGCATAAGCAATGACCCGGTTTTCTTGCATAAGAACGCAACCAAGGCCAGTGCCTGATGCATCGCAATAAACATCAAAGGGTTTGGATGTGTCCGGTTGAGCAAGGACAGGTGCAGATGTCAGGAGTTTCTTTAACTCAAGAAAAGATGCTTGACATTTGTCATCCCATTTAAATTTAACCTCCTTTTTAAGCAATTCAGTCATTGGTTTAGCAATCTTAGAGAAATCTGGAATGAATCTCCTATAATATCCGGCCAATCCTAAGAAACTTCTGATTTGATGAACTGATTTGGGAGGCTTCCAATTTAACACTTCCTGGACTTTATTCGGGTCAACAACAATTCCTTCACTAGAGATAGTGTGTCCCAAAAATTTCACGCTTCTCAGCCAAAATTCACACTTGCTGAATTTGGCGTAGAGTTGATGCTCTCTAAGGTGTTGTAAAACAATGTGAAGGTGTTTTGCGTGTTCTTCTTCATCTTTGGAGTAGATCAGGATATCATCGATGAATACAACCACAAATTTATCCAACTCAGGCATGAAAACAGAGTTCATGGGGTACATGAAATAAGCTGGGGCATTGGTTAAACCAAAGGACATCACATGATATTCATACAGTCCATATCTAGTGGAGAAGGCTGTTTTTGGAACATCTTCTGGTCGAATCTTTATTTGGTGATAACCAGATCGAAGATCAATCTTGGAGAATATTTTGGAATTTGCAAGCTGATCAAAAAGAACATCAATGCGGGGTAATGGATATTTGTTCTTGACGGTCACCGCATTGAGGGTCTATAATCAACACACAGTTTATCCTTCTTTTTGACAAATAGAGCTGGACAGCCCAGGGTGAGGTGCTTGGGCGTATGTATCCCTTGTCTAGCAGTTCTTGTACTTGTTTCTTTAGCTCTGCTAGTTCTTTAGGAGCCATGCGGTAGGGTCTTCTAGAGATGGGTGCAATGCCAGGTTGTAACTCTATGGCAAACTTGATATCACAGTCTGGAGGCATACCCGGTAGCTCATCTAAAAAGACGTCTGGGTATTCACATACTACTGGGATATCCTCAAGCTTGAGTTCAGATGTATGATATGAAACAGAAGCTGGGTCTTTATGAAAGGGAAAATTAAGGGTAATGGCTCCATGAATTGGTGAGTCTATATGCACTTTTCTAGTTGCTAGCTCTAACTGAACTCTGTGCCTTTTCATCCAATTCATACCCAAAATCACATCTATGCCATTTGTGCTCATGACAATCAGATTAGTGGGGACCATTTTGTCTCCTAATTTAATAGGTACTCCTCTCACAAATTTGTCTGAAGTAATCCTACCCCCAGGTGAAGTAATGACATATGGTTTTCTCAACGTTCCCATGTCAAATTTATGCTTAGCAAAATAACTTGGATCAATGAAACTATGAGATGCACCTGAATCAAATAATATAAGGATGCACCTGAATCAAATAATATAACTGCAGGTTGGTCTCGGATAGAAAATGTACCCGCAAATACTGGTTCTCCTTCTGGCTGGTCTGCAATGTTGGCAAAGTTGACTCGTCCTTGACGAACTTGGGCCATTTGCTTGCGGCCTTGATTGTTGCTAGAGCCTTGACTTCCAGATGGACCACTGTTGTGACCTTGCTTTGGGAACTTGCATTCACGAGCAAAGTGACCTGTTTTCCCACAATTGAAACATGGGAAGTTGTGGGCACGGCTTTGCGGTTGCTGTGGTGGTGGCGGTGTTCCAAATCTAGCTTGAGATAGAGCTGGTGGTGATGCACGATAGGTGCTTTGATTCTGCTATTGGAGCGGCTTGAAGGACCAACAACCTTTAGGTGGAGCTCTCTGCTGGGACTGTAATGGTGCACTGGGAAGCAGTCGGAACTTTTTGGTAGGAGTAGTAGTAGGTTGTGGAGCTGGTGCCCTCTTTCTCTTGTCAGCCTTTTCTGCCAGAATACTATCCTCTTGGACTAGAGCCATGTTGACCAACTTTGTGTAGCTTTCAGCTTTCACCAAGGCCAAGTGCTTCTGAAGCTTGGGGCTTAGTCCTTTCTTGATCCGATGGCATCACTATCCACATGTTCATCGGCATATTGAGATAATTGGTTGAACACATTGGCATACTGAAGTACATTACGATTGCCTTGAGTTAGAGCCATAAACTCATATAGTTTTCTCTCCAGTAGGCCAGTTGGATTGTGGTGCGAGAGAAAAGCTTCCTTGAATTCCTCCCAGCCTACTACATAGTCAGCACGGAGTAGTGCATTGAAATTATCCCACTAGATCCTAGCAGGACCACATAGTTGCTGTGATGCAAACAAGACCTTATTGGCATCTGACACATTGATCAGTGGAAACTTGGACTCAATGGCTCAAATCCAAGCATTGGCATCAAGTGGATCATCTGCCTTATGGAAGAATGGTGGCTGGGTACTCCAGAAATCCTGATAGGTGCTTTCACGGGGCTGATGCTCATGCTGATTTTGGTGCTGACGATTGGCTTGTCCTTGCTGCACCATTTGGCGCAACAGTTCATCTTGCATTGCCAGCACTTCCGCAAAGTTTTATGGCAATGGCGGCGGCGGTGGTGGCGGTGGTGTGGATCCCGAGCATCCATGGGTATTCACCATTTTGCACCAAGATCATATGTGGATCAGTCATCTTAGCATTTGCAATAACCAAAAGTGTAACAAAAATTCTTAATTCCAATAATCAGTTATTGCAATTGCTACTAAATAGACAACTGTCCAAAACATCTTATGATTAAAACAACTGACTTCATAATTCAATATCTTGCTTAAATGCAGTCCAAAAATTCTCAAATTTTTATGGCAAGAAGTTCAACTAGTCCTTAACAGAAATGGTACTCAACTCTAATGGAGAATCACATGGGATGATGGTCAAATAGATCAAGTTTTCAGACTGCGCGTGCTGGAAATTCCAGAACAGAGTACCCTGACTAATCTGGGAATATCTCCTGATCCAGGAGGCCAAAAATGATGAGATTTTGACAGTGGACAGAAGATAAAATTCTCAACAACCTTTGTGATTACGCCTCAGCCCAGAAAAATCATTAACAGGGGTCAAAAATCTGACAAGTCACAGCACAACACGTAATACGAAAGACAAAGCACTTTCTAGTGACTTCCATTATTGCATAAGGTCATATTTTACATCCATGGTTACATGACATAGCTAGGGATGGTTCTAAAGGTTGTAACCCTATATTATACAATCAAGGAGCTACACAAATAGAGAATGCACTTCTAGTTCGCTACTTGTCTACGGTGTTTCCTCGCCTGACTCAAACACAACTAGCATCTCTGGGTCTTCTTCTTCCTCTGAGTCATCTTCTTCCTCATCTGAATCACTAATCCAACCATGGCAAGGGACTCATGGTGGAACAATCTGATTGACTGAGCTCTCAACATCTGATACTACAGGAGCTACTGGTGCTTCATGGTCACTCTCCATGCCTGAATCCCCTTGCTCCAGCAACTCTGGTGGTGGCTCAGGAATTACGGGTTCTTCCAACCAATCCATTTGTCCCCCTGGCTGCTGCTGCTGCAGCCCCTGGATTTGCTCATTGGCCTCGTTCAGTATATCCTCAAGGTTCTCAATGAGTGCATCTTTGTCACCCACTTGTTTGGGTAGGTCCTCAATTCAGGTGGCATTTTCAATAGCTTGTTGCTGGAGGTTGTCTAGCTGGAGCATAAGGAAATTTTGGTTGGCACTCATCTTGTTCATCAAGTCAAATAGAGCAGTTGAATATTTGGTGGTTGTGGCTAAATTGGGGTCATAAAGTGTGGAAGTGGAGTCTTGGATTTTCTTCACATTAGCCTCCCATAAGGACTTGGCTTGGCCACTATTTGGAAACATGAGTGCAGGTGTATCCATAATCTTAAGAGGGTATCTCTCACAAAAGTGAGTGGGAGCTTGCCAAGCTGCTAGGTCACAAGTGTCACCGAACTGACTACCATAGGAATTCAAATCACCCCGTATATCAGGTGTCACACAGGGGATGGTGACAGCAACCTCGTACTGAGACAGGCCTTGCCCCACCCGAGTCTTCCCGATGTAGAGCGGGGGCTCGGTGTGACCAAACTGCTGTAGAGTCTCCCACAAAAGAGCAGGAAAATCCCCATGGTGCAAACACGTGGAGCAAGTGTGGCCATGCTTGTCTGTCCAAACCAACGAAGAGCTGGAGCCAACCATCTGAAACTGAACCAAAAGGTGTCAGTATTTGGCAAAAGATAAATATTTTGAAGGCTGAAATTAAAAGGCAGGGACAGTCATGAAGGAAAAATCATAACTCTCAAATCTGATATACAAAAATTCTCAATTTTTGGCAATAGGCAGGTGACAGGTTTTTCTACATCTTTGCAGCTATGAGGTTGGGTAAACTCCAAGTTCATCTAAGTGAATTAATTACTACAATGTCTGCTGTTTTTCAGAGAATTCAAGGCAATAAGCTCCTAGTATTCTGCCCATAAATAAAGTTGTACAGGGAGGAAAATTCTGAAATTTTGGCAACATATCCTTCTACAAATTCCCCACAACTTTCTTAATTACCAGTTCTGCAGCAAAAATCATTTACTAGGTCGAAAGCTTACATGTATCAGATCTGCCCAGATTTGCAATTTCCTGATTTTCAAGCTCAACATGTGAAGTAATTTATTGGTTAGGTGTATTGTGCCCAAAAACCCAAAACAGTAAGATATGATGCATGAACGTCCTATACGTCCTCACAAAAGGAAAACTTGCCAACAAAGTGACAAGTACGCGGACTCATATGGTGGCATACATATGTCTCTCCTTATAGCATAGTCAAGTCTAGTCGTTTGAACATACGTGACCACAGTTAGCGTACCTACAGAAGATCACAATATTTCAAATGAACCGTTCCCATACATTGCCATTCACTTATAGAAACGACACCCATACGTTTGACACTGTATGGACAGCGCTGCATACGCCACCGTGATGACGTATTCACTTCCTGTATAAATCGCCTTACGGGACATTGGTACGTAGTCAGCTGCCGTACCTACACCACTTTACTGCCACTACAACACCGTGAAGATGTTATATTGGCTGCACCACCAAGTAAGCCATTGCTTGGGGATAGCGTTCGGATCATACCCCGACATGGTGTTCATCTTCCCCAGATGAATGGGGGAGGGGGTCTCACCTTTGAGCGTCGTTACAGAAAATAAGGTCGGTAGTGCAAGAAAGTAAGTTTTGACAAAAAGTAAATGTGCTGGAAGTTAGTCAAATAATTATTTTAAGCAACCTACTAATAGACACAACTTACAAGGCTTACATACTATCTCCTAGGTTTTTCCTTAGCGAGCCTAATCCGATTTCTAAAGAAAGCTCCAATTTTAATTATGAAAACACAGTTTAGGGCTTTGTTAGTACCACCTGCTGCACATTTTCGCTCTGATACCAGCTGTGGCAGAATCGCCCTAATTAAACAGGCTCAAGCATGTTAACCGTCATCTCAATCACTTGATCCGGCTACCCGTACTTCAAACAGTTCAATTAGACGATCTGTCGGGTCAAGCCCAATGAAACCACTGAATTCCCGATCGAACAAATGTGCACAAGGCTCCCTCGAAGGAGAGCACGGAGGTTACCAACATCACCATAAATTACAACAGTTCCATAATTAAGTTTTACAAGCCAGAGTTTAAAACTCTTAGAGTACCAACCAAAGTTCTGAATAAAAAACGCAAAAGCTAAACAGCGAGATACAACAACATGTTCATAAGCTCGAAGAACATGTCATCAGAAGAACACAGCAAACACCAGTTAGTCCTTGATCCACTCGACAATCCATCCCGTTGGAACAGTCTGACCATCGATGCTCCACTACTCGGAGCCATCGGACACATTGAAATCACGCTCTGAAAAGCAAAGCCACAAGCAAGGTTGAGTAACTAATACTCAGCAAGACTTATCTGCGTATGGCTTATATCGCCGACTCCTAAGCATGCAAGGCTTTTGGTTGTGGGGTTTGTTTTGCCAAAAAGCAACTAATAGTTGATCCTAACTTTCAAATTTTAGCATCAAGTTTATAGTCATTATCAAGTATCTATGTGAGCATCTTTTCTATAGGAAACATGTTGGAACAACAAATAATCATAGAACCATCATTATTTATCCTTATCATTCACTCCTGACTACTTAATGCTGCACAGTGGACAAGCGGTATTCATAACAGAGAAGTGCCGCGATCATGATCGAATTTATACCTTGCAAGGGAAACCTAAACACACGTCACGTGAGCGCTCCCGGAGCCTCACGCTCCCACTTTTCCCGTCATTTCCCGAATATCCAGACTAAACCAACCAGTCCCGGGTGCAAAGACCTACTGGTCCCGGACCATGTAGCCGCAACTACACCCGCCATCCGTCCACTCCCAAGAGTAGTGGGAAGAAGCCCAAATATCGTTTGATTCAGGTACATCAGTTTCCTGGGACCCAGACGTCAGTATGTGCTCAGTACATTCAATACTTGCCCAACAGTACAACAATGGACGACCTAATTCCATTTGATACGCGGACGGGGCAAATCTCCACATCCCAGGAGCATAGAACCACGCCCCACCCACGAACCTCATGATTTCAACATAAAGTAAAGAGCCTATATCTCGCGAGTGACAGAAATCACTCAACTTCTACTGGTCCTATTTAGCGTGGCAAGCTATCGACCTACACATACTAGTATCTTGACATAGGATCCTAGGGACTATGCATACTAGGGTTTCAATCATATCCAAACTTAAATGCACAACAATTAAGTAATCACGTTGCATAGTTTTGGAAAATAGGAGTAATGATACGGTGCTTACCTTCCTGCTCAAAAGCCTTGGTCTCTACCGAAATTTGGTTCGGGTCTTCAGCAACGGGCTCAGCAACTACTGCGGTCTCCGCCGAGACAGCGACAGGTTCAGCCACCAACTCGTACAAAACCGTCAGTGACTACGGTATCTACATGAAATGCATCATGCTTGAGTGCGATGAATGCAAAGATAAAAATGAATATGATGCTCATGCATGCAGTAAAACAACCATAAATTAATTCATCTATCTATCTCATGAGCACTTGTTTACAAGCAAATATATTTTATCATGCAATGCACCAAGGTACTGATGGTGATTATGACTAGCCATTTTAGCATGCAAACAACATAGCCTATGAAACATATAGTGGTACCCACCTATGTACATCTGATTATTTCATATTTGCACTAGTCATATTACTAAATGCATATAGAGAATCCACTCCTCTCTTATCTGATCATTTAATTTTCATACCAGCACATATTAATATGGGGATGTAGCCAATGGAATTCTAAAGCAACAACACTAGCTAGCATGTGATAGAGAAAATGCACAAATACTAGCAAAAAGAGAGTAAAACCACATAATTAATTTTGGCACATGCATCAACACAGGTTCTGATCAGACATACAAACATACTAACAACACTGAAATATTTTTTGCAAAAAGATTAGGTACTAACACATATATAAGACTAGTTATACCATACAAGCTACTTTCCACAAACACAATTAAACAGAGGAGTAAAACACATATATTACTTAAACTAGTATTTTTCCTGCAGAGAGAAATTCATGGCAAACCAACAAAATTTATTTCGTAATTTTTCGAGTTTTCTACGATTTTCTATGAATTTTGTAATCTGCAGCTATACAAAGAAAAGCAATAACTCGGGATTCATCCAAACGGGCCCGAAACAACTTTTCCAAGTTCAAATTCACCCCCTCCAACTCTGCCGGCCGACCCAAGCCCGAATCGGGCCGGCCCATCCACGCCTCCTCTCTTACCTCCCTTTCCCCCTCAGCCTTTCTCCCTCATGGGCCGCCCAGGCCCAGCCGCTTCCCCCTCCTTCTCTTTCCCCCACTCCTCCCTCCCAGCCCACTCTAACAGCAAGGCCCAGCTGGCCTCTCTCCCTCTCCCCTACGGGCTGCAGGCCCCATCCGCACCCTCTCCCTCTCCCTTATGGGCTGGTGGCGCCCCAAGGGCCAGCCGAGCCGGCCCCCAGGCGCGCCTCGTCTTCTTCCTTGCGGAAGACAGCAAGAGGTCGCGACGGCACGCCAAGCTCAGCCAGGGCCGCCGCCACTCGCCCCCTCCTCGATCCCGGCGTTCTCGGATGAGTGGAATTCATCTTGCTAGCTTGATTGCGGAGATATGAACTGTGTGAAGCTACCTATGAGAAATTCTCGGAACTGCGATGGCGAGCCGAGATGTGGAATTCCGACCAAGGAGATGGATGGAAGAGGTTGGGGATGGTTTCGGTGGGCGGAGAAGTGTGTGAGCATGCTCTAGTGAAAGGAATTGGCTCAGGGTCGCATGAATAAGTGGGAGCGTTGAAGGGCGTCGGTGGCCATGGTGGCCGCGGCGTTCTTTAAGTGGCCGAGCTACTCCCGTACGCTGGCAGAGGCCGTGACGAGCGCCAACGTGTGCGGGAGCAGGTGGAACAGGCATCTTACAGCCGTAGAAAGTGGTCAAGGCATGGACTCATCAGTGGAGAGGACGTCGAGCTGATGGCTTCCAACCCCGATAGTGGCTTGCCGCGGATGACGTCACCGGACGTGCGAGAGCGGGTTGCAAGGTATGGCTGGGTGGAAGGTGGTGACGAACACACAGGACGCGGCATGGTGGGGTGGGACATGCGCTGCAATGGTGCTAGAGGTGAGAGGACGTCATGACATTCATGTACGACGGGCGGCAACCGCGCACAAGACTCGGCGGCATTCTCCCAGCAGCCCGACTTTGAGTGGTAAGAACTCCCAAAAGTATTGCATAACACGACCCACCCAAGAATACGAAAGTTATAGAGGGTTGATAGGGCTACAACTTTGAGTAGGAAGTTTGTTCTAAATCTCAACGGATTGGGAGATAAACGAGAGTAAAGTTCATCAAAATTGATGAAATCCGCCCAGACTTAGGCAAATTCGCGATGGACGAAACTGGGCTGTGTAGCTGTTTTAGAATTAGGATTGCGGGAGTTTGGGGAATCTTCATGGGTCGAGCTTGGTACTGTTGGAAATATCATTTAAAGATCTACAAGTTTGGTAAAGGCTTCATCTCAGGATAACCAACGTAACATATTTTAATTAACCACTCAAAACAGCAAGAAACTTGACTTTGAACTTAGCACTAGAGAGCTAAAACAAGTCTAGAACACTAGCTATGCATATGAGATGTTCATGAAACTTGATAGACATGTTATATAGAGTATGAGTGGAGTATCATAAAGATCTTTGCATTAAATAGGCACAAACATCACATAAAAGGATAGCACATGTGTTATGCATGAGATGATGATGTACTAATGATCATGTTTTTCATGCTTGCACTAATGCTTCTTAGATGCTAGTGATCGTGCTAACATTAGAACACATGCTTAATGGTGCAATGCATTAAGTTAGTTAGTTGATAAACATAGGGTTAAACACCAGAGGTGTTACACCCTGCCAGACTCTAAAGGAGCTGTGGAAGAACAGGAGCTGGAGTCGGCGGAAGAGAGGGCATCTGAATCCCAACATGCTGGAAGAGGAGCTGAAAGTACATCTCATTCTGCCTGCGTTGTGCCTCCTGCTCTCGGCGGCCATACAGCACTGCTCCTTGACCATCCTCTGTTGCTGCTCGAGAATCACAGCAAACCTGAGATCGTACTTCTCTTCCTTGGCTGTCTGTGCAGCCTGAATACTAGTCACTGTCTGTCCAAGTGCCATGATAGAATCTGCTATAGCTTGGAAGTCTGGCAAAGCTGGAGGAGCTGGGGCTACTGCTGGAGCTATGGCAGGAGCAGAGGAGGTTGGGGGATCATCCAACTCAAAAGCTGTTGTACCAGACCCGCCAGCCTCGGCGTCATGAGCTCCTCGGTACGGCGGTGAGTCTGGGAGCACGTACTCGGAGTCTGAGTTGTCCTCCTCCGAGAGGTTACAGCTGTCGAGTATCGTCTCAAGTCCAGCTGTGTGCTCTACCTCTCGAAGGGCCTAGTCCTCTGCTGCCTACTCTGCCTACTGCTCGAGAGGAACTGCCTGTCTGATCATAGCAATCGGCCTCTGTCCTCGGCGTCTGTCGTCAGGCTTGGCAGCCTTGTAAATAGGGTACAAAGTGGCACCACCTGCTCTCTCATCTAACTTAGCAAAGTTCTCCTCACGGGAATCTGCTAAGTTAGCCAGTATGTGTGTCAAGATGTGAGCGTAGGGCAAAGTGCGGCCGACCCTCATCCCATCCGAGATCACATCCTGAATCTCTGTCATCAGAAAATCTATCATATCAAACTGCCTGCAACCAACAATGTGAGCTAGGAGCCACTACTGCAGCACTGTGATCGTCTCATGGTTCCCTAACCTGGGGTGCAGATAGCGACGAAGTGCCTTGAGTATCACGTAAGCCAGTGGTGTCAAGTCCATAGGGTGACGAGGTGAAGCAGGACCGAAAGGCTGCTTGAAGCAAGGTGACATCAAATCGGCTGACGGTGGCACTACCCCACTGGACAGAGGACGCCGAGGTGGAATAGCAGAATGGTAGCACCGCTCGTGGATCATCTCAGCATAGAGTGGAAGCTCAAGAAGACCGTGAAGATCCTGACGCCTCAAAGTGTACTTCAGGCCACGGAACATGAAGGTCATCGTGGATCAATCAAGTGGCATCCAGACAATCGTGTAGAAAACATGAACCCACTCTCTGCAGTACCTGGTGGGCAAAGTGAAGAGCTCAAGCAGTCCAGGCATGTATGAGAAGTAAGACTCGAGCACATTGGGCTCAACTAGCACTGCTCTGGCTATCCGGGCAATATCCATCCGTCGGTGAAATCTGTAGAGCGAGACACGAGCCAGGTTGAAAGCATTATAGAAGGTCTGCTGCAATGGTGTCCAGAACAGACCTGTGAGAAGCCGATGAGCAGGGAACCACCTGGTCTCGTTCTCAATCCTCAACGTCCAAATCATGTGAGATGAGGCCCTGGCGACCTCCAGCCTCAATGCGCTCCTGCGCCCTGACAACTGCCATGGTGGTCTCCCAATCATCCAGACCACCCTTCTTCACCTTCTTCTTCGGCGGCTTTGGAGGAACCTTCACCTTGCCCTTGTCAGAGGGTGGAGGACGGCGAGGTGGTGAGTCTCCACTGCCGATGGAAGCTGGAGTCTTCGTCCTGGCCATCACTGAACAACACTGAGAAAAACTGTCGCTAATCTGCAAGAAACCCACTATACAGCCAGAAAACCACTGAAGCTGCCAAACTGAGCCGCTGCAACTGCCAATACTCCCCCTGACAATGACCTTTGTTGAGGCTTGGCCTCAACGTCCAAAGAAAGTACCCAAGGCTTGGCCTCGAGCAACTACCACTGAAATCAGTCAATCAACTACCATCTGCTACTGACCACTGCCCGAGAACACCCGGCACGCATAGAAATGATAGAAAGATATACATATACATTAATAAGCACTTTCTAGACAAAAGAGAGTCCAAAAGCATGAATTAGGTGAGATCTTGGAAAAACGACTAAAACCTAAAATAGATAAGACAAAAAGACCATGTGAGTGACAAGATACTAGAGTATTCGAGGTATGTATGAATTTTGATAGAATATGACAATATTGGCACAAACTCTAGCATAATATCCAAATGTAGAAGAATTGGTATGAGTAAGCTTTAGACATGGATAAGAGAGAATGGACTCATGAAATTTGGCATGAAATAGTCACGAAAAGAGACATAACCTAGAGCCATTAGATGATTCTTATGTATTTTGATTGAAAAGACAAATAGACATAAGCTCTAGGTGTCAATAAAAGATGGCATGGAAAATTTTGGCAGCATTTCCCCTTAAAATTGAGTATTATGAGACCATCAAAGAAATGCTAGCCCAATTATCCATCACATACAGATCAATCGTGTTATCCAAGAAGCAACACATCCAAGATTTCACAAACGAGATCTCATGCACGACCTTGAACATTATTTATTGACAGAAGAGAGTGAACTGCTGGATTTTGAGATTGAGCAAAAGATTCACCTTTAGAGTGCCACTACAGGGAGAGGGAGAAGAGGATCCTGTGCATGGAGAATAGAGCCAGCAAGGGGAGCCTTGGTCGCAACGAAGTGGATGCGCGACCCACAAGCACAGCCCCGTCGGACCACGGCGGCCGGAGAGGAGCGGTGGAGGGGCTAGGGCGGCAGCGAGGCTGGTGGTGAGTGGATGTGCGGCGGCGACGCGACGCGTGGAGTGGTGGCGGCGCGTGGGAGGGATTACGGCGGTGGCACTATGGGGGTGCAGCGGCGGCGCAGCCCGGCTGAGGGGAGGGGGCACGCGCGCTAGGGCAGCGGTGCCCAGTGACAACGGCGGCCAGCGTCGTACGGACAGTGGAGAGTGGCGGCCGGCGGTACAAAGTGAGAAGGGAAAAAACTCGCGGTGGTTAGGGTTAGAGAGGAACGGGCAGCTGAGATCGAGCGGTGAAAGAACTGAACGCGTGAGATCCACAGGTCACCGACTGTTGCGGTGGTAGGGTGAAACACCCACCGCAATAGTCTCTCAATCCAGAGACGAAAAACAGTAAACCCAACGCCCACTGACTGTTGTGGTCGTTCCTTGTTTTGGGACTACAACACTCTGTGCTAAGAGACTGCCTTCAACCTTGAACCACCACCGATTGTTGCAGTGCCTCAACTTTGACTCCTCACCGCAACAGTCTGTCAAACCAGAGAGTATTTTTCAGATTTCGCCAGGGCGACCGACTGTTGCGGTCAACTATTAATCCCGCACCGTAACTTCCTTTTTTTAGCGCTGAAAACTTGATTATGAGGAGCAGACCACCGATTATTGTGGTGACCATCTCAATGAGCATCACAACTTGCCGTGATAGCGGATTCTGCACTTTTGAAGTTGATTTGATTTGGAATTTGTTGAACTAAGTCTTATCTCATGTCCAAGGGTTAAATAAGAGGCAAATAAACACATTCTTGGACAGAGACAAGAGAACCTCTCTCAAAACCTCATTTGAAATATTTTCAATATTTTGCCTTAGGCTAAATAGACATTTTCTAATGGAAAACCAAATCCAAAGCATAGGAGGGCACCACACATTTAGGAGTTTCAGAAATTGTCAAAGACAAAGAAAGCTCGCCCTAAATGCGTGCCACAACCAAATGCCAACAAAATAACAAAAACAACAACCATGCATATGCATGCAAATGCAAGACAAGAATTTAAGACATAAATTTAAATCTATCTTGTCACATTTGATCCCCTTGCAAGCTTGCTCATGATGAGCCTCACCCGAGTCTAGAGCAACCAAGAGACCAAACAGCTCCAACCTTTTCTATCTCATCACTATCTTGCAAGGGTTAAACAAGCACCTAATGCATATGACAAGTTATATAAATGCAATGCAAGCACAAACATCCCTAGACTAGTAAGTTAGTGAAAGTCAGCAAAGTCAAGCACATTGAGTTCATTCCTCAACCTAGAAAACATCCTCTCATCTAGGGGCTTTGTGAAGATATCCGCCAATTGATCTTCCGTCCTTACACCTTCTAGTGATATGTCATTCTTAGCAACATGGTCTCTAAAGAAGTGATGGCGAATATCCATGTGCTTTGTTTGTGAGTGTTGAACTGGGTTGTTAGCAAGCTTAATCGCACTCTCATTGTCACACAACAAAGGTATCTTTTCTAGAACTATGCCATAGTCTAGAAGGGTTTGTTTCATGTAAAGGATTTGAGCGCAACAAGAACCGGCGGCTATGTACTCGGCTTCAGCAGTCGACAATGCAACACTATTTTGTTTCTTAGAGGACCAAGAAACAAGTGATCTACCAAGCAATTGGCACCCTCCGAAGATGCTTTTCCTATCAACCTTGCAAACCGCATAATCCGAATCGGAATAGCCAACAAGTTGAAATCTAGCTCCTTTGGGATACCAAAGGCCAATGCTTGGTGTGAGTTTGAGGCACTTAAAGATTCTTTTCACGGCTACTAAGTGTACCTACTTAGGATTGGCTTGGAATCTAGCGCACATACAAACACTAAACATGATATCGGGCTTAGATGCAGCAAGATATAACAAACTACCAATCATAGAATGGTAGAGAGTTGGATCAATCGGGTTACCTCCCTCATCTAGATCAAGATGTCCATTTGTCGCCATTGGTGTAGAGATGCCCTTGCAATCTTCCATCTTGAAGCACTTGAGAAGGTCTTTGTTATACTTTTCTTGACAAATGAAAGTCCCTTCTTCAAGTTGGTTGATTTAGAACCCAAGGAAGAAAGTGAGCTCTACAATCATGGACATCTCAAATTTCCTTGACATCATATCACCAAACTCTTTGCAAAAGTCTTCATTTGTTGAGCCAAAGATAATATCATCAACATAGACTTGACAAATGAAGAGTTCTTCATCAATCTTCTTGGTGAATAGTGTTGTATCAACTTTGTGAATCTTGATATCCCTTGAGATGAGGAAGTCCCTAAGGCACTCATACCAAGCTCAAGGAGCTTGCTTGAGACCATAGAGTGCCTTGGACAACCTATAGACATAGTTGGGATATCTTGCATCTTCAAAGCCCGGTGGTTGATCAATATAGTCTAGCTCATTGATATATCCATTCAAGAAGGCACTCTTCACATCAATTTGATATAGCTTCATGTTATGGCTTGAAGCATAAGTAAGAAGGATGCGGATTGCCTCTAGTCTTGCCACCGTTGCAAAGGTCTCTCCAAAATCCAATCCTTCAACTTGAGAGAACCCCTTTGCAACTAGCCTTGCCTTGTTCCGCACTACAATACCTTGATCATCTTGCTTATTGTGAAATACCCACTTGGTTTCAATCACTCTTGCATTCTTGGGTCGCTTTTCAAGAGTCCAAACATCATTGCAGGTAAAGTTGTTCAATTCTTCATGCATTGCATTCACCCAATCCGGATCCTTGAGAGCTTCATCTACATTAGAAAGTTCAATGCAAGAAAAAAATGCATTAAACTCGCAAAAGTTACTATATCGAGTTCTACGAGTTCTTATCCCCTTTGTTGCACTTCCAATGATGAGGTCACGTGGATGAGCTTGAATTTTTGGATTGTGTCTTCTCTTAACCACTTCTTGAGGGGCTTGAGAAGCATCAACTTCTTGAGCTTGTGCCTCAACTTGATCTTGCAGTACATGAGTGTCTTCAAGTGGAAGAGATGGATCTTCCACTTGATCACTATCATCTTGCTTGTCACCACCATCAACTTGAGGCACCATGGATGAAGAGGATGCGGGATCAACAACTTGAACTTCATCATCATCTTCTTCTTTTGGCTTGATTGCTCTAATAGGCATGTTTTTCATTGCCTTCCTCAACGGTTCATTACCTACATCATCACTATTTTCATGTACTCCTTGGGAGCCATTAGATTCATCTCATGTGCTCCTTGGGAGCCATTAGATTCATCGAACTCCACATCATATGTTTCTTCAACTAAGCCAGTGGCTTGGTTGAATACTCTATATGCTTTGGACTTCAATGAGTAACCAAGTAGAAAACCAATATCACAACGTTTTTGAAACTTCCTTAGGTGTTGCCGTTTCCTGTAGATGTAGCACTTGCAACCAAACACCCGGTTGTAGGAGATATTGGGCTTTCTCCCAATGAGCAACTCATAAGGGATCTTCATCAATAAGCGGTGAGGAAAGAGCCGGTTGGATGTATAGCATGCGGTGTTGATTGCTTTGGCCCAAAACTTCTCATGAGTATTGTATTCATCTAACATAGTTCTTGCCAAAGTGATCAATGTCTGGTTCTTCCTCTCAACTACACCATTTTGTTGAGGAGTATAGGTTGTGGAGGACTCATGCTTGATTCCATTGTTATCACAATACAACTCAATGCTTGTGTTATCAAACTCTTTCCCATTGTCACTTCTAATCTTCACCAAAGGTTGCTTGTATTCATTTTGAGCTTTCTTTGCAAAGGTCTTGAATGTGTTGGCCACTTTGGTCTTGTTTTGAAGAAAGAAAACCCAAGTGTATCCTGAGTAATCATCCACAACCACCAAGCAATAGAGATTTCCACCAAGACTAACATATGTTGTTGGTCCAAATAGATCCATGTGAAGCAACTCTAGTGGTCTTGTTGTTGATACATAGGCTTTGGATGGATGAGTGTTTGCTACTTGCTTGCTGGCTTGACAAGTACTACAAAGTTTGTCCTTCTCAAACACTATATCACTCAAACCACGAACCAAATCCTTCTTCAAGAGCTTCTTGAGAGTACCCATGCCAATATGTGCAAGCCTTCTATGCCAAAACCAATCCTAGATAGAGATTGTTATATCTAAAGCCCTTGAATATGATATCATCATTGTTTGACTTTCTTGTGACTTCCACACCCTTATTGGTGAATATAACCTTGAAACCATGATCACAAACTTGAGCCACGGACAATAAGTTGAAGTTCAATGAATCAACCAAGAGAACATTTGAGAGTGAATGATCATTGGAGATAGCAATCTTTCCCAATCCTTCAACCTTGCCTTTTGAGTTGTCACCAAATGTAATCTTGTCATGCCCACTAACATCTTCATCCAATGTGGTGAACATTCGGGGATCACCGGTCATATGTTTAGTGCAACCACTATCAAGAACCCAATGATGTCCACCAGTCTTGTAGTTCACCTATATTCACAAACATGATCAAGCTTGGGGTTTGGCCACCCAAATCTTGTTGGAAGCTTGAGTGATATAACTAGAAATAGATGTGACATTTGTAGTGGAGCAATGAGGATGAGCTTGTGAGCTAGCAATGAGAGTCTTGGGCACCCAAAGTTGCTTTGGCCGTGAACTATCCTTGCGGCCAAGAAACCTCACAACAACCTTGCCATTTCCCAATCTTGACAATGCATAGAGTTGGTTGAAAGCCATGGGTCTTAGGTGATTTGCTAGATTGGGAGGAGGAGGTGTCTTGCATTAAAAGGACAAATGACCCTCTCTCTTGCATTCCATGCAATATCTTGATCTTGGACCGGAAGGAACTTTAGGTTGCTTTGCCATGACCTTTGGAGAAGGATACTTGAATGCATTCTTGCTCTCACTTGACTTGACAAAGTTGTCATACAATTTTCTTCCTTGATGCATTAGATCATAACCATTCTTGGCATTGACTTGTGCAACTTGTGGCTTCAATATTTTGACTTGTGGCACTTGAGCTTGCATATTCTTGAGATCAAGAACTTGTTGCTTGAGCTTTGCATTTTCAATAACAATAGCTTCATTTTCTCTCTTGAGCACATCATTGTCAAAAGAGATCTCATCATTGCATGATTCCACAACAACAATATTCTTGCCCTTGCACTTGTCACAAATGGAAGAGGTCTTGGGCAAATCAAGCAAATCATCACATGAAGTAGAGCAATCAAATTTCTCTACTTGAGGAGCTTCAACACACTTCTCATTTGACATCGCATCAAAGTTGGACTCAAGATTCTTATAACTAGTGTTGAGTTCTTGAAAATCATTCTTCAACTTTTCATGCTTTGACTTGAGTTTATTGTAAGATTTCATCAAATCATCATGGCTACCCTTGAACTCTAAGCTAGCCTCAAGCTCATTCACCTTGTTCACTAACTCATTCTTGACTAGCTTTAACTTCTCAACCTTTTTCTTTGAATTAATGATAGCCTCATTATAATCATTAAGTATTTCAACTAGCTCATCATATGAAGGTTGTGCATACTTATCGGTTAGTACCCGTACGATAATCACCGCCCTTTTTGCTTTTGGTTTTTCTTTTCCTTTAGCATTCGTGGTATTTGGCTTATACCTCAATGTTACTCTGACAAGTTCCTTGACAAAATAGTCTTGCTGTGTAATCCAGTATTTATTGGATAGTATAACTGGCCGCTGAATAGCTGCGGAAACCCAGCTAATACTGGCATGATGTTCTTCATACCAGCAAATTCAATCTCCCAGCATCATCATCACTATCACTAGCATCATCATCATCACTAAAGCCATGGTTGCTTTTGCTCACCTTGTGATCATCTTTTGCCATGAGGCAAATGTGGGAGCTTGATGTAGAGAATAGTGATGTTGGCGGTGGAGGAAGAGAAGCCATGATAGCAAGACCGGCAATGCCTTCATTTTCACTTTCACTTGAAGAGGTGGAGGAATTATCTGAATCTTTAACTTCGGTCACCCACTGTCCAATATAGGCCTTGGCTTCTTTATTCTTGCCTTTCTTGTAATGCTTCTTCTTCTCATCTTTCTTCCCCTTGTGATGCTTCTTCTTGTGGTCTTTCTCATCATCACTTTCTTCCTCTTGGTTCTTGTTCTTTTGCTTTCTCTTGTCAGGAAGAGGGCATGCATTAGCCAAGTGACCCTTCACACCACAATTAAAGCATGGCATGTACTTGAGGGACTTCTTCTTGTCATTGGTAAAGAACTTCTTCTTCTTGTAGTCAAAGTTGACTCCTTTCTTGTTGAGCTTCTTGAGCATCTTGTTTGTTCTATTCATTAGGAGTGCAAGATCAACTTCATCATCACTTGAATTTTTCTTGACAACCACCTTTTTCTCTTTGCTTGCCTTGAATGCAATATCTTTCTTGGAGGAGGAGGTGCTTTCATCTTGGCAAATACACATATACATCTCATGGCCGGCAATTTTGCCAAGAACTTGAGCAATGGTGACAAGCTTGAGATCAACTTGATGAAAGTATGTGACAATGTTTGCATACTTCTCTTTTGGTAGAATGCCAAGAAGTCTTCTTATGATATCCACACTTTCCGTTCTTCCCATGTCAAGATCATTCAATTGCTCTACAAGAACACTAAAGCGAGAGTACATTTGATTAGCATTCTCATGATGAAGCATTTTGAAAGTATTAATTCTATCCACGATAACTTTATGGCGCTCCTCATGCTCATCCTTGGATCCGATGTGCATGTCGCACAACTTATCCCAAAGCTCCTTAGCATTCTTACTACTACGCACATGATTGAACACCTCTTTGTTTATGCCACGGAAGAGGATGTTGCGAGCCTTAGCATTCCACTTGACGGTGTTAGACTCCTCGGGAGTGAGTGCGTTGGCTTTCTTAGGTTCAGGATAACCAAACAAAGCGGCATGATAAACACCAGGATCAACGGCCTCAAGATAGGCCTCCATACGAATTTTCCAATAGGAAAAGTCGTCGCCATCGAACATGGGAGGGGGACCATCCCCGTTAGACATCTTACTCTAGGCAGTGAAGCCTAATCCAAGAGCACGGGGCACTGATACCAATTGAAAGGATCAAGATGCTTAAGAGGGGGAGGGGTGAATTAGGCTTCTAACAAATTTTTGTGGAATTAAACACTTAATTAAGCCAATTCACCCCATGTGCCTATTCCTAGCTAGTATGACTATCTTGTCAGAAAAGGAGTTTTGCAACCTAGTTCCAATCCTAGTCTAGCATGGCAATTCTAGGAATGTAAAGGCGAAAAGTAAATGCGGAAATGTAAATTGCCAAATGTAAAGAGAGAGTTAGGAGGCCGGATTTTTTTCGAGGTGTCAAAGAGTCGGCACTCTCCCCTAGTCCTCGTTGGAGCACTCAACACGAGGGTGTTGCTCCCCCTTGATGCAACACGAGGATCAAGTGCTCTCTAGTGGATGTCGATTGTCCCCTCCGGATAGGTGGACTCCAAACGCCGTGTACATCTTCTTGGGCCTCTCACAAGATGCCTCCTTGAGAGATCACCAAGAACACCACCACCAAGCCGTCTAGGTGATGCCGATCACCAAGAGTAACAAGCAATGGCTTCAC